>OZ007505.1:16982118-17063249 GCA_963931865.1 Axinella damicornis | reverse complement strand
CCCATCTTGACCAGCTCCGAGTGTGCCCTGGTCACCCAGACCACCGTTGTCTAGAGATGGTGGAAGCCAAGAAGGGGAAGTTGATATCTTCAAGTGGTGACATTGCTGCATATGTTGACAGGAATGCTGCTGTTGAGCTGAATGGCCAGAGTTATGGTGCAACTGTGAGATCAGCGAAGTGCCAGATTCTCACTTCAGGCACTAAGTGCCCTGAGTGTGTTCATTACCGTGACATCATACGATCCATTCACCACAGGTGGCAGAAACGTCTCAAAACATCACCATCCCAACTGACCTGTACCCATAGTCATGTGAATGACAGGTGGCTGAAAACACCAGAACGGAAGGCAAAAGTAGCAAAGTTAAGACAAAGAGTGAGGTCAGCTGAGAGTATGGTGAAGTACATGAAGGAGAAAATTGCAGTTTCAACAGATGAGCTAGGCACTCATGTTGATGACTCCCTCCATAATGGCCTTGAACAGATCATGTCGGAGCTAAGTCCAAGGATTGAAAAGCAGTATTTGACAGGGACATTTCATCGCCTTTTTTGGGAGCAACAGTTGCAAGCTATGTCACAGCATCCCACACAGCGACGCTGGCATCCTATGTTAATTTGCTGGTGCCTCCATTTGAAGATGATTTCAACGTCAGCATACAACGCACTTCGCGGTGTTCTAACACTTCCATGTGGACGAACACTCCAGGATTATACTCGATGGGTGAAGGCTGATGTTGGGATACAGCCAGAGGTGACTGAGCAGTTGAGAAGAGAGGCAAGAGTTGATTCATTGCAAGAATGGAAAAAGTATGTTGCTGTTGTATTCGATGAAGTCAAAGTAAAAGAAGGCATTGTGTACGACAAACATGAATGCAGAATTGTGGGGTTTGTTGACTTTGGAGATGTGAACAATGCACTGCTAGCTTTTGAAAGGTCCATGAATGGTGATGCTGATCGCACCGTGGCAAAACACATGCTTGTATTTATGGTGCGTGGGATTTTTATCAAACTCCAGTTTCCATATGCCCAATATCCTACTACAGATCTGTCAGCTGAACTTCTGCACCCTATAGTTTGGGAAGTTGTCAAAAATCTCGAATGTGCTGGTTTCAAAGTGATCTCACTGACAGGAGACAAAGCATCAGTTAATCGTAAATTTTTTCGCATGCACCGGTCAGATTCCAAGTCAGATGAAGTCACATTCAAAGTTCGCAACCCATACAGTATCGAAAAGCGTTTCATATACTTCATATCCGATGTACCGCACCTTATTAAAACCACCAGAAACTGTTGGTCAAATTCCTTTTGCCATAGTTACAAGAGAGCTTTATGGGTATGTACTTCTTGTAATTTGTGTACTCCATTCATGCTACTTTAGCCTCGTACCCAGGCCCGACCGCCAGTCGGGCCTGGGTACGAGGCTAATGCTACTTTAGCTCCATATTCACATGCACATCCACACTCACTCACACACCTGTGCATGCATGCACACACGTACACACACACTTCCACACACACACACAATTCAGATCAATGGACAGCACATCAGTTGGGAACATCTCAGGAGGGTATATCAACAGCGAACGAGCTCTGGTCTCACCCTGGTTCCAAAACTCACCAAGGAGCATGTAGTGTTGAATTCATATTCAAGGATGAGGGTAAACCTGGCAGCTCAGGTACAGACATATTTGTACACATAATTTGTGAAGGCATTAATTAACTAAAGCCTTCTTACACAGGTTCTCAGTCGTTCCGTTGCTGATGCCCTGGAATATGGTGAATATCCTGATACAACAGAAACAGCCCGGTTTATCAGATACTTTGACCGATTTTTTGACATGTTGAATACGCGATCTCTTGAAGAATGTATCCATAAAAGAAAGCCAGATCTAGCACCATACCGTACCTCTAAAGACACAAGGTTGAAGGTTAGAAAATATCCCAGTGCATGCATCATAAGATAGTTGTTTAGGTCTCATTACAAACTGTATTTTGATCTACATAGTGGCTTGAAGATGACTTCCTGGGATATCTGAAGGAGTGGGACAAAAGTGTCCAGGATCGCAAAGGGTTCACTAAGGCTGAGAAGAAGAAGATGTGCCTTAGTGCAGAGACGCTAGAAGGACTGAGAGTTACAGGTACACTGAATAGGGAATGCCCAATATCTTATTATTAGCTGTGTTCTTTAGCTCCTTCCTCTCTGCTGCCCCCCCCCCCCCCCCCCCCCCCCCCCCCCCCCCACACACACACACACACACACACACACCCATGCACACCCACACCCACACACTTCTTGCCCTCCTGCTGATACAGTGAAAGCTTTTGTTGAGATGGCCAGGTACCTTCTGGATCAACCAGGTGTGAAGTTCCTGCTATCAGAACGATTCTGCCAGGATCCCTTGGAGTCATTTTTTGGGCATCAGCGTTCCAAAGGAGGTCACAATGACAATCCAACTGTCAAACAGTTTTGTGACAACACTGTGTCACTGAGAGTGCAAGGAGCAGCTGCCCTAAACCCACTACATGGCAACTGTCGTAAAAGACCAGCAGAACAAATAATCCCAATCGATGACACTCCACTACCAAAACGCAAGAGATATATGCGCACAAAGTAATTTTGTACACATTATCCATCATACATGTAGAAGGTCAATTCAAAGTTGTTACATGATGTACTCAAATAAAAAAATATAATTATTATTGTGGTGCAGCTTGTGTCTGTTTTTTCAGATCTTTCCGGAGACCCTTTTTCCCCTTGGTGGTGGTGTTGACAGCGCATTTATAATTTTCCATCCACATTTTAGACATGCTATAGCCTCTAATGGTCAGCCACAACTCAACACGCCTCAAAAGTTCCAACTTGCGGCTGTCTTTATCATCACGAATGTCAACAGACAGCAAGCTCCAATAGAACTGAACATCACAATCACCAATAACATGATCAACAATCTTCCCTTTTGAATCCTGTGTAGACGAGGATTGTAGGTGAGTAGCAAGTCTGTCTCGCATTGCCATTTCTATGGCTACAAACAGGTGAAATGCTTCATCACTAACATCAAAAAGACCACCTCTGTTTACTTTATCAATCCACTCCCTTGTATACTCTAAAAGAGACGAAGATGGTCCCACAGCATGCATGTAGTCGATACATTCTACAAAGGAAGCGGCTTTTTCTCTGGGCTGTTTCACAAACTGATTGTGTAGCTTCATGCCAACGTAACCACAGGCATAGCGAATAATATTTTGTTCATCTTTGGAGAGGTACATATCACATGTAGGTGTTCTTTCTTCGGGTTGGGGAATAGAATACATGTCTTTAGCCATGCTCTCAAGTAGCGACTCATTTGTAAGTTCCATCAACAGTGGCTCCTCAATACTGCTAGCACAGCCAATGTCCTGCAGGAAACCTTTCCACAAAGTGGGCAACCTCTCAGCTCGTATCTTTGCAAAAGAAACCCACAATCTCTCCCTTCGCTGAGATAAAGTTGCAGGCCCTGGGATGTCTACTGTTCTCTTCAGCAATTTTAGAAGTTCTGCGGAGAAAATAGCAAACCTGTCCTTATTCCGCTCTTTACTACAGGCTTCCAGGACATCCTCCGCACACTTCTTAACAGCAACAACTCTAGGGGACTGTATCTTCAGCTCCTTACGGCTGGGTAGTGATAAAATAACCGCAGAAACTACATCACAAGCCATGCCGGTTAACGTTAGTCTTGCAGCTTGCCGTAACGCGACAGTTCTGCGCCGCTGGGCGCCGCGCCGCGATGTGGTCACGTGACCGTAACGAGGACTGCAGAAATTATTTAATGACGTTGCCCATCCCCTTTTCTCCGCGTATATAATCTATGGGTCAAGTTACAATGACACTCTTGTTCTGCGCAGTCAGCACAGACCGTTCTTCCAAGTACCTGTTAACCACTCGCGTAGTACAAGGTGTGAACTCATTTGCTTGAACCCACGACGCGCTACGCTGCCTTGATTGCATTCCTAACACCAGAAGTTCTCTAAAAACAAATTGGTAATTGTAACTTGGCCAGACCCTCCCAGAGGAGGAGTGCAAGCTTACGGAGGTTCGTATTCGTCCGTTACCTCTTCCGGTAGTATTCGTTATGAATTCAGAGTTATGCGATTTCCGTGTAACGAAACAGCCATGTCAGACGGCTTCGAGAACTTATTTTGGCACCGACTGTTCCAAGATGTGTTCATGCGAGCGACCTATCCTTTGAACGAAGATGGAGGTTTATAAAGATATGTGGAAATGTTGTGACCACCCCATCAGCTTTGGAGCTATGAGCTCCTGAAATCAACTATGTTTCAGTGAATTTTGTTTACGTGGTTGAATTTGTGTGGTCATGCATAAGTATCTCCTCAGCCCCATATACATGTACAACCTATGGACATGAGACTTGCACCACTGGACGCAGCAAGTATTCTGCTATACAGTGCATTTATGTAGAGTGATATCTGTACAAAATGGAATCATGTTTGTAAATTTAGCAGGTTTCTAGCAACAGCTATGTTGCTGTAGTGCTGGTGGAGGTGGGATGCGCCGCCAATGCAGAAGTTTCTGAACTATCGCCGAATTGGAATCAAGTCTTTGACCACCAGGCTAACTCGTCCAGAAACTAATGCTCACAATGTGGCTTTAGAGTCTCCAATTGACTTGCTCGACCTGTTTGTTTATTGAATGAGGGACGTTCACCCTCATGGTAATGGTCATGATCAGAAGTATAGTAGTATAGAATGGAAGGCAATGTGGGTCTATAGTCACTTATCAAAGCCCTTTCAAGAATCTGATTCTGACACCACTGATTCAGATGCCACTATAGATGTGATAGCTCCAAAGAAGTTATTGAACACACTATATGCATAGCTACGTATAATATAAAGTAATAAAAAAACATTTGAAAATGTAACAGGATGTAGGGATACCAGAACGGCAAAAAGTAAGGAAACAAGGTAGGGATGATCGCACAAAACAGTGAAGTATACAACCCCCCCTACATAGATCTTTTTCCATATACGTGTATAATGAAAAAAGAAATGTAGGGGGATTGTATACTTCACTGTTTTGTGCGATCATCCCTACCTTGTTTCCTTACTTTTTGCCGTTCTGGTATCCCTACATCCTGTTACATTTTCAAATGTTTTTTTATTACTTGTTTATGTCCTTTTTTTTAGCAGCAGCGCATGCAATTTGCCATCACAGAGCAGAAGTCCTCACAGGTAGTAGGAGCCCTTGCTTTGGTACATGTATATGGACTCCGGTATTCACATTGGCTGAAGAATTTCGGACCCAAGTCAACCCTTTTCTGGATGGATACTAAGGCAGTAATCCCTGTCTGAACTCTGAAGACCATAATATTATTAGCTATACCAGAAGTAGCAAGATTTATATATTGTTGAGTCTTTAGATAGGCATTCAGCCCTCTCACAGAACACAGTAGGTAGTAACGTACATAAATTATACGCAGTTCTTCTAATTCAGCGATCTTGAGTAATAAATACGTTCGTTGCTAAGTGATCGCGCATGCGTACAAACGAGAAAATGGCGTGACTAAAGAAGCCATAGTTATTGAGTGGGCAGCTGCAGCCGCCTGATGAAAACTTGGAGGTTACGAAAAAGCGATGGCCAGGTGCACTACTCGGTGTGAAATGCTGCTGTTTCGTGCGAAAACCATCATGAGAGATTGAGTCGACGTTGAGCTAGCCCGTCTGAAGAAAGAAAGAAGAAAGAAAAACAATTTGCCCGTTTTGCGAGTACCTGGTGTGGTACTTTCGCGACAGTTTTTCGCGACGCGAGGAGTCTTGTTGGTCATGAAAACACTCGAAGATGAACGGTATGTGGTTATAAAGGCTTATAAGTGTGCCGTTTCTGAGATTTGGTGAGATTTTTTTGTATTAGCATATATTGCGTGTACGTCGTATCCCTACATACAGAGTCTACCGACTCTGTGATAGGTACTACCAAATGTGGTGACTACCAAAACATTTTGAGTAAGGCTAGAAAGGAGTTGTTGTTGGGAGTTTAATTTCAGTCAGGTTAATGGCTAGTCCCATTGACAAGACAGCAATAGCAATTCAGTGCTACATGAATGGAAAATGGATGTGAATAGGATATAATTATAATAATACCAGGCCTAGGAGCGCATGAGCCACCAAAGGCTTCGGCGGCTCATACGCTCCTGATAATAACGCAGAAGTACTAGTCCATGATGCGCTAAGCAAAACTTGATTACATTTAGATATAGTGCATAGGCTGCATGGATACAACCAAACAATGATCACTTTCACAGGCACAAATTCCATGGTCCATGGGGTAATCTCGAATTGTCATAGTTTGAAGTCTTCAGGAGACATAGATGAATATATAGCTGCACAACATCTCCAGTGTGAACTATAATCCATGAAAGTGCTGATAGCAGCCACGCATAGCTTCAAAGCTGATGGGGTTGTCACAATCCACACATCCTTATAAACCTCCATCTTTGTTGTATCCAGTGGTGCAAGTCTCATGTCCATAGGTTGTAGGGTTCAAGAGATATGACAGTACGAATTCACCCATGTAAACCAAATTCACGCATATTGGTTGAGTCGAGGGGCTCATTGCTCCAAATCTGATGGGGTTGTCACAATACTTCCACATGTATTTACAAACCTCAGTCTTTGTTGTATCCAATGGTGCAAGTCTCATGTCCATAGGTTGTAGGATTCAGGAGATATGACAACACGAAGTCACCCACATAAACCAAATTCACACATATTGGTTGAGTTCGGGGGCTCATAGCTCCAAATTTAATGGGGTTGTCACAATACATGAATTTACAAACCTCAGTCTTTGGTGTATCCAATAGTGCAAGTCCCATGTCCATAGCATGTAGCGTTCTTGAGATACGGCCACACAAAGTCACCCACATAAACCATATTCACACAAATTGGTTGAGTTCAGGGGCTCATTGCTCCAAACCTGATGGGGTTGTCACAATATTTCCACATGTATTTACAAACCTCAGTCTTTGGTGTATCCAATGGTGCAAGTCTCGTGTCCATAGCATGTAGCGTTCTCGAGATATGGCAGCATAAACTCACCCACGCAAACCAAATTCATGAAACATGGTTGACTTCAGGGGCTCATAGCTCCAAATCTGATGGGGTTGTCACCCAATGATGTGGCTATGTTCTGAAAGTACAGAGATGGGGCTTTCATCAGGCGCAGGTCCGATCATCATATTGAATGAATTTTAATGACTTGTAGAGGCCCAAGGTGGCCCATCATAGCACCCTGCGTTCTTGCACTACAGGCGCTTGAATCTGACCATCTTGAGACGCTTCAAGCTAGACCCGACTTTACAGCGTTCTCACACAAAGACGGGAGCAGTCTCAACTGTCTTGATAGCTAAATAGACTCTTGACCACCTGAGATACACATATCTCAAAGGATAGGTCGCTCGCATGAACACATCTTGGAACAGTAGGTGCCAAAATCTGCTTCTCGAAGCCGTCTGTTTCGTTACACGGAAATCGCATAACTCCGAATTCATAACGAATACTACCGGAAGAGGTAACGGACGAATACGAACCTCCGTAAGCTTGCACTCCCTCCTCTAGCTCTGGTGCGAAGCCGCAGATGCGGGACCCGCGACTGATGAATAACATTATGTACAGGTGCGCGCGCGCATATTATAACGCTATTCATCAGTCACACGTACTAGATAACGTACGTGCGGTTTTCCCTAATCGAATCAACACTTTCGCCGGAATGCAGTGCTCGGCTACGCGGAAGTGCAAGTCATTTGCCCAGACCCTTCCTCTCGGTGGGTCTGGGAACCAGACTACCAACAGAAAAGAACTGCAATTGTAGTTCGTGTAGGTAGCTAAATGAGTTATAGGGTGACTACTATGCCTCTTATAACCGAGTCATGACAAATGTATAGTTTTTGTCAAGTTATGTCTTGACAAAATCACGTGGTTAGTTATCATTCCTAGATCCTAGCATTCTTGAACGCATATAAAATGTATACTCGGTCATTATTACTTATAGCAGTGGACTACACCAGGGCGCTCGATCTGTAAATGCTCTACTGAGTATCAGTGTACTGCGACTGCAAAAATCTTCATAATTGGCAGAGGGCGCCCCAACGTGACATCTCTGCCATCGAACAAGGTGCTATATTGCGTATACTGTGTTCGTGTATGGCCATATCCAAAGTGTGGGAGTGACCACTTACCTTATATAAAAAAAAGACAACCCCCCCCCCCCCCCCCCACCTCTAACCCCCTTCCTACCCCAAATCCCATTATAACCGTACTTTAACAAGTTAACAATCTCATCTGCATTATGTGTTTTTATCACAATGTAGCCACCACTCAGTTTGTACTCTGTTGTGTGGTCCCATAGGTCAAAGTTTATTGCCTGCCGTCATGTGACGAGACCTAAAAATAAAATTCATTCATATAAAATATTATTACAACAACGTCAAGCTGAAGAGGTGGGGTCAAATGTTACGAATAAAAGTACAAACAAATCAAGTGCAGTGAGGATTACCAGCAGTTGCAAATGGACATTGATAAAATCAGTTCATGGGTAGCTAGATCACAATAATTTATCACTTAACCCAGCCAAATGTAAGACCATGCTGCTCTCAAGAAAGCGGAATCTCAGTCATCCTCCACAGCTCCTACTTAATGAGGCACCACTTGAACAAGTATTGGAAACAGCATTGAAAAAAGCAAAGTTCAAAGCTTTCTGGTCGTCTGGGCTTAGGACAACAACCACATCATTGCCTTCCCCTTTTGTCCATCCAGTTTCGTACTTTTTGCCATCACCAACAATCACCAAACACCAGTCATCCAGCCTTACCCAACGACGTATTGCTTCCAAAGGTTCAGAGATGGTTGCTAGTAACTTGCTACCACACCCCACTGCTCACACCATGGGTCCGGTCTGGCCTTCTTGCGGATCTTTGGTGTAACAAAGAGGTAAACTGGGAATGTACGTACAGCTTCACCATTAAAAGTGTATCCACTGTCATGACTGTGGTTTCTAACAACACCTGGTTCTCTTGTTTGTTGTTGGTCAAGTGAAGATGGGAGTTGTCATTAAAAGTGTATCCTATAGATGAACTTTCATGAGTGTGGTTTCAACAACACCTGGCTCTCTTCTTTGTTGTTCAAGTGAAGATGGGAGAGGTTTGTTGTCAGGAATTTGATCAAGATTGGTGGTGTGACTAACATCAACTCCATGACCATTACTAATGAATGTATTTGTGTTGCATGTATATGTCCAACGGCTTTCAAGAATCACCTGCACCACAATAAGCGTAACAAGGCCGAACAGAAACTGCTGTCTTGTTATTGTTTGCATGTTGATGATTGACCAGAAGTAAATGTTGTGCTGTACCGGGTCTTAAGGATGTATTTTCACACTGGTACCTGATCAAGAAAAGAATTGCAAACAATTAGTAACATTCTTGGCCGTGCATCCCAAATATTAATAATGTGGTTGCTATAAAATAATATTATAAATTGTCAGGTAATAGCATACATACATCGCTCACTCAGCTACTGCCTCCTAGGCCTCATTTGCCTACGTGAGCAATCTGGTGTGTGCCGGACAGTTCTCTGTACAGAGCTGCTGCTCCCCGATTCACCAGCTGCTACTCCCGCTGCTCCCCAATAGCATCTGTTTAGCTTGCGTCCAGTTCAATTGCTGCTCCCCGATTGCATCCATTTCAGTTGATGCTCCCCGATTGTGTCCACTTCAGCTGCTATTCCCTGATTGTTTACTTATGCCCTTATTATTTCTAGGATGACAACAGAACACATTAGCTATGTGGACAACCAAAATCTACCTATGTATTCTGACCATCCAATTGCTCCAATCTTAGCCTAGGCCATGTGCAATGGGTAGCTAGATGACTCACATTCGTCAGATTTGATGATCTGAAGGCAGATGACTAATTATTGGGAACCTGGTAACAAAACAGCTCAGGCACACAGCACATACCGAGGCTTGGAGCCATAGCTTCATGAAAGTACTGGACTCACATGGCAGTACACAATTTTGCTGAATGTAATTTGTGAATTCATGCCAAGTTTCAATAGACAACTAATGAAATTATGGCTGGTTGCTTTTAGCTTTTAGTAGGACTTGAGATCCAGTAGGCATCGAGCACAATGCCAGCATGAAAGTTGACCGGGCCCGGGGTTAACTGGTGGAGACACACAAAGCATGTGTAGTAATGATGGACAGCATTTATGTGGCTATGCTCTCGCCCGGCTTTCAGAAACGGCTGTGGAATTTATACCGCTGTACAATTTCTGAGGGTGCGGGGCTATGGTGCTCCGTCATAGCTGTGACCAACTCTTGGATGGTCTTCTCTCCTGGCTTCTTAGGGGAAATAAGTTATCACTCCACAGCAACTAAGTGTTACACAATAGGGGCTTGTTCTTGAGTTACAGCAAGCTCGTACTCTTGCGGCGATGGGCAACCGCACTCCTGTATAGACCCGTTGGTAGAATTTGGTTCACCAGTTTTGTTGCTACCTGGTACTCCAGTTGATGAATGGTCTCACAAGGAGGGTGCAAGAAACAGGAGGCTATACAGTTTGTCTGCATTGCAAACACCCTTGACTGGTGCTGCAAGTTAGCTAGCTATGTGACGTGATCAGTGATTGCCCCTACCTTCAAAATCCGCCTGAACTGAAACATGGGACCCTGTGGTTGGTGTGTAGGCATGCTTAACTTCATCTTGATATTATCCTCGACTGCATGGGTTTCGGACCTTGTGGTATATCTGATGAACAAGAAGGCACTTGAATCTCACCACCATAGCTACCGACATAGAATCACTGTACATGTGGCTCTCCATGCATAGCCTGCGGAACGATCATTGTTCTGATCCTTTTTTGTTGCTCACTGATTTGCTGTTGCAGCCGATGTGAAGGAAGACCGATTCGCCTGTGTTTGCTGTGTAGAGTTCTTTGCTGTCCTGTTCACCTTTATCCAAGATCTGCCTCTGCTTGGTGCGTCTCTGTACATGATGCATTTTACCAACCTGACTCCTTGTCAAGACAAGAATGACTCAGGACACGTATCAGCTGGTACACTAGTCTCTCGTTAGTAGTGCTGTTTCTTTGCATGGTTGCCTTGATTTTTCGGTCTATCAAATCATGCATATGGAGCAGGAATCTACGTGAAGACAGTTGTGAGAAAGCTGCATGTGGTTGTTTATATTCATTCAGTAGCGCTTATTTCGTAACATTGATTATGTGGTATTATGGTATTATCTAACCCAGAACAGAACTCTAGCACTTGACTTTCGCTGCAAGCACCGGGCGAATAGAAGTACCAAAGTGTATGGAATAGAAAGAAAAAGAAGAACGACCAGAACCGTTAGGAATAAGGGGATGTGCTTGCCTTTCAAATACCCAACATTGCCATCGTACAACCACACAGTCAGTGTAGTCCCATCCGGATATTCCAAGGTGGTGTACGCAAGTACAGTAACAACAAATCGAAGAAGCTTGGCATAAGAGAGGAGGAAGAGTGTTGCTAGAACCGGTACCGCATTTCTTCCACTCAACCGGGCCGCTATGGTGTAACGGTCACTTAGGAAGATAACTGTTGCAATGATTGCCCAGATATAAACAGGGAATACTAACTGTAGCCAAACTTTGCCATAGGCATCCAATCCATCCCAAAAGCATGTCTGAATGCCAAGATCGAGGTTCCACCAAGCAATGAATGTAGTCAGAATGTGTTTGTATGGGCTATTTGCAGTAGCTGGGAATAAAATCTCCTGGTTTGCCCTTACTATGTTTGCATAGAATATCAGCCCGTTGAGTGTACCGATTGAGACAGTGAGGTTGAACAAGATTAGGACAGACACTAGTGCAATCCCAGCCAGTGCAAAGGGAACAACAAGCAGAAGGTACAGGTTTGAGCAATGCAGACATCGTGATGTGCCTAGAGCATGGCTGAGGTGGTTCTGACAGTCTCCACACAACACTCCCGAGCGGTTGTATTCACATTGCTCATCTGGGTATTCCAAGTTTAGATCTATTGGGCCTGGTATGCAGAAGTCATATGGACAGTGGTGATGGACAACTGCGTCATTTGTGCCATTATTAGCAGCTGCATGAATCCAGTAGTTATTTGGTTTGCGAATGGATTTGGTATCGATATCACAAACTATTCCAGCTCTCCTCAAAGAGGGAGTGCAGATGCATTCAAAGGGATATGTGGATAGAGTAAATGCTGGTGGACAAGGAAGAAGAGTAATGTGGACATTTACAGAGTGATGCCAGTACTTGTACAGATCGGTTGTCCGACGCATTTTCACAACCTGAGTGTTCTGATTTTCTTCAACCCCCAGCACAAGCACTTCCATCTGTCTATCTGAAAGTATGGAGTAGTTTAGGGCAGTACATGTGGGCTGTGAAATGTACTGCGCTGCTTGGAATTCACGGAGCGAATGCAAGTCTTCAATGCCACTCTCGGACATAAGTTTAGCAAGTACTGTTGCTGGTATTGCTCCAAACATCTGACCTACAGTAATTAGTGGCAATGTGAACATCTCCCCAGGATATACAGTGCTGTTATAGTCCAGAATTTGGCACTGTGGCCGCTTGTCTTCACAGATGCAAACACGATAAGGATCTGAGGATACCACAGATAAATCGGAGTCATTGGCCTTATAATGGAAATGGTGTTCACTCAACTTACTGCCTGTAATACCGAGACCAATTGAAATAGATACACATTGATCCAAGCATCCTCCGAACAATGCACTGCCAGCCACTCCTGCTTTGTTGTAGTTGAAAACCATCTGAATGAAATCCTTTTTGAGGTTTACTTGCCTCAACTGTATGAAACATGGTGGTACTCCGGAAGTATCGCCTACAACTGCATAAATGCCACCACCATAAGCTGAAGCTGTATTGTGAAGGAAGTCAATTTGAGCCGGTGGTAATAATTGGATGTCACTTTTTGGCACTATTGACATTGCGCCTCCATACTTGGCTTGGTTATTCTGGAAAACCGTGTTTCCTTGAATACTAACATGTATTTCACCATCAATAATAGCAATTGCTCCACCAAGCTCTGCTTCGTTCTCCTCGAAAGATGTGTTGCCAATGAATAAGATGATAGAAAAAATTCCTGCACTAATTGCTCCGCCAGATTGAACATTTTTGTTACCTCTAAACAGTGTGTTGCCTTCGAAGATTAAGGTACTGACAACAGAATAAATTCCTCCGCTGTTTCCATTTCCAATAAACCTTGTTGTACCATTGAAGTGTAAAGTAGCATGGAAAACATAAAGTACACTCCTCTTCAAGGTGTTAATATTATTTGCAAAAATTGTAGTACCCTGGAAGTGTAATGAAACGTTTCCTCTTATCAGCTCCAATGTGGTTGCGTTTGCATTGTAACTGAAGTTGAAGTTCACACAGTCCAGTGAAAGTGGTCTCCTACCTGAGCTATGGACACCAACAATTTTTGGTGATCGATAAAATGACTCAATTTCTTCTCTGTTTGCACTTGTACTGTAAGAATTGTGGGAAATTTTCACATTCTGAAATAAAGCCTTTCCATAGCCAGTGAAGTTAAATATCGCAGAAATTCGAGTTGGTATGAATATAGTATTGAACATGATGCTGGAATTTCTGAGCACAAAGAAGTATTCAGCAGTTGGACTTCGATTGGACATTAGTGTATTTATCTCAACAGCTGATCCTTGAATGGCTGTGTTTGTCATAAACAGGCTTCCTTCAGTTGACATAATTTGATGTGGCATCCTTTCTTTTGCACAGATGAATAAATCTGCACTTGAATCCCATTGGAAAAGTAGTCCTGTGCCACAGTTGCCCCCTCCGTACATGCTGACTGTGTTCTCAATCCTGAATGAACTCTCAGTACAATCTTTGCCATAAAGGAACATAATATTATTGGCACCGTTCCATGCCCAGTTGTTGGATGTTGTAACGTTACTAATCCAGACATCAATAGTGTAGGTTAGTTGCAGAAGGACGACGCTCAGTCCACATCCATATGCAGATGAAGAACGACACATTCCATGCTTAAACCGAGAACTGGCAATTCTGACGAAAAACTGCCCGTTCAAGTTTGAAGGAGTATAGTACAGCTGGAAGTTTCCACTACTCGAACTGTTGCTGAACGTTGATCCTGTTATGCCAGAGGTTTGTTGCCCATAGTCCATACCCTTTTGGAGCTACGACAGAAACTCCAGAAATATTCAGTGAATGCATTTCCATGAATGTCAGTGCTGCAGAAATCGTATCAGTCGAAGACCAGTAATTCTCAACTTCTTGCCAAACTGCTCTGGTAAAGTTCACGCCGCATTTCTCAATGCTCATGTGAGATATGCTAACATTTGTGCCGTTCACAAAGGCCAGCCCAAAGCTCTCTGCGCATCTTATCCTGGTACGCAGCTGACCTAGACTGACACTGCCAACAAAGGCTAGATTGCTCACATCTGTGACCACCACTTGTCCTTCAGTGGAAATTTCGTAGACATCAGCCAGCTGCAGAAAGAAGATTGTCGAGTTTGAGATAAGGTATTGAGTTGGGTTCTGCAGTACATGATCAAGGGTGTAGCAGGTTGAACTTGGGCATGCTGCTGCATGGCTCGGCCTTACGTACAGCTCTCTTGTGGCAGCAGCCCCAGTAGCAGCACACAAAATGATGATGCAAAGGCAGTACAAGAGGTAGTCACGGTACTGTGTCTTTGATTTGCTGGTCAGTGACATAATTCTTATTCGAATCTCTGCTTAAGTTAGAATCTAGGTATAGAGCGAGCAACGTATTCACATGAGGTTTTGCAGGTAGGTAAGCTATATCCAATGACTGTCTGCACAGTTCTCACAGCTAGTCAAGTGGCACATACTAAGGTTGCAAATTAACTGCATGTGGTGAAGACTGCTTCCACTGATATACACAGGTGTGTATAATGTAAACACATGTTGTTGTTCTATGGCTAATAGTTTACTTTGGCACTAATTGCATACCACAACCAGGAAAGGAAGCTGGCCCAGGTTGTGTTACAACCACAATATTTCTAGATCTTAGACATTTGTGAGGGAATCACCGGCTGCCACCATGCGGGTGTGAATAGGCCCATATCACATACCTACCATCACTTTGAAGAGCCGCACGTGACACTTCAAGGGATGGTCCAACCAATACCAGTCTGTTTTGGTTGTAAGTTGATCTGGACCTGATTCCTCTCAGTTGCATTACCCGATCAGTGTCTAACACCAAACACCTATAACCACCGGCTCCTCTGCATGGGCAACCATGGTAACTGCTTAGAACAGCCTAACGTTATGAAAGCATTCACTGCACAAACAGATGCATGCGTTATTGCAACCCCAGTAAGGTTATCTCAGTCGCAGCTTTACTACCAATCAATACCAGCAGAGCATTTATGGGTCTCGAATTAGCTAGGTTACAGACATAGCTGTTCATCATATATACACCCCAATATCTTAGCCTTGTTCCCAGGCCCCGCCGCTTGCAGTACGGAAAAGCGGAGGTTCTTTCATGCAACCGAAAGCGGTGCGCGGGCCTGGGAACGAGGCTAATAATATAGGGAGGAAGAGTAAGTAATGACACTTATCTGCTTAGCCTTAAAATTTGCTGGCAGACACTGTATTAGCTACATGTATAGATCATGGATTTGAGCATTACAGTTTTGCTTCATCACATTAGCCATTGAATTGAAGAGCTTAGCAATCAGTAGTTGGGGAATTGGTGTACCCCAAGGAGTGTCTTTGAGTAATACTCTTAAAAATTTGCTTTTCTTACAGAAAACTAATCTCAGGTAATGGAGTGTATGATACTGTTTTGCTATGGGGGAAATTACCCAGTAAGCAAGCACTTTAGCAGTGAGTCCCTTCTCTCTGTATACATAATAGCTAGTACAAATCAATGAATGATGCTACAGCAGCTATATATGGTCTCCCTTTGCCTGGATGCATGGAGGATTGAGTTCCATGTGGTTTATATTTATAGCACAGGTTCGAGTTGCAATTGGAGGGTGTGGGGCTCTCTCTCTGTATACATGTACATGTGTACATATAGACCAGTTAGAGTATAACAAGCTAGTACAAGCCAGTTAGACTATTATCCATTGGATTAAGACCACTTCTCTGTGCCCAATGAACAACCCATCGGCTCAAGCGGTTTCCCCCATAAACCAATCAAAGCTATAGTAATTCCCCCCCCCCCCCCCCCCCCCCCCCCCCCCCCCCCCCCCCCGCAAAATGCAAATTCTCTCTGCCCATACATGGCCATTAAACACTTTCACAGTTGCAGTTCAATTTGCAACCGAGATAACAAACCCAACCATGTTGAAATAGCAGTGTTGTGTTTACAGTGGCACACACACACATGCACACCACACAATGATTGCTAGCAAGCATGATGACTTCATGATATTCACCTGCAGCTGTTGAGGTAAACCGGGTGGAACCCCACAGCATAAGTGATATCCTAAGGTATATGTAAGGAATTTGCCTTTGCCTCTTCCCATATCATACACGTGCACAGGCTGTGTCTAGCTAGAACTGGCCCTTCATGCACAGCCTAGACCTGGATTGGTGATCAAATACCACAAAACCTCTCAATATTATAACTGAACTCAAAAAGTTTACGAGCTACAACAACCATGACAGAAACTTGTATACAGATTAGCATTCATCTAGGGCACTATACGCCAGAAGCAAAAATCATCAGATAAAGGATAATACAAGGCTTAATACTTAGTGTCCCAGTCATTATATACAATATTTAAACATCACTTTCTAGCTAAATGTTGTCCTCAAATCCAAAGGTTTCCTTGAGAAGCTCGTTCAGGAATATACCCTTTGGATCCATCTTCCTTCGAATAACTGCGAACTCAGAAAACTTTGGGTACCAGCTACCAACGGTAGATGGATCAATGGTAAAGTGTTTTCCCCAGTGGACACGACCTTTGAACTTCCTTGTGGCCAAGTAGTAGGCATCGAAGTAAGCCTTCGCAGTCTGCCTAGGAGCATAGATGGTGAGAGTGATGGCACAAGCTCCTCTGTCTTCCATTCCATAATACGGACTCAACGGGATGTCATCTCCACTGACAAACCTGACCTGTAATGAGAGACAGTCAAGGCACATACGTACTCATAGTACCTAGGCATGGACTAATCATGTATGTCCATTATGATCATCAATTTCACATGATTGTTTCTGATTGGCTGAGTACCCCCTAGCTGTAGTGGAAGTAGCTAATACATGCTATAGACATGGCATTATGTTGTGCGTGAGATGTATAGCAGCAAAGCTCACACCTTTGGAATGATATCCACTATAATGTAGACACACACATACTGTATAGCTAGTGCCAAACTTTTGAGGGACATTAATTTTGCAGATTGGCCTTCCATGAATTTCAGAAATTTGGGTGACCATGTACACTCATTGTTGTCTACGGTGGTGTAGTGATTCACCATGCACCTTCAACTAGCTATATTGTAGGTTTTGGTGGTCATCCTATATGTACATCATTGTAGGAATCCACCAAATTTCCACCTGGTATATAATATACTCATCATGATGGAGCAACTTGACAAAGACAAATCATTCCTCACCTCTGTGATATAGTTCACAGGAAAATTGTTATCACGTATCACATCACGTAAGGTCTCGATTGCCGCCACAGTATCTTTATACTCCACAATGATCTCCGCTTCAGCATGCACGGGAAGTTCAAAGTAGTCGTTGAAAATTTTGTAGCTGATGTCTGTGCGAGTAGTATCAATCCCAAACCCTACATAGTCAACCACCCACATCACGTAAGGAGTGACGGATGGAAAGATATAGCAAATCCGTGTAGCAACAGCAAAGGTGTAGTACTACAAAAGAGAAAGAATAGCCATGAACATATGTGCAGATAGAAATTGAATACTAATCCGGAATGTTGTTGTGACTAAACATTAACCCTCTCATAAACCTCATCCGGTACAACACAGCTATATAAACATAGAAACTGTAGTGGCAAGATGGATCCCTTAGCTATCAAAGAAATAGCTAAGGAAAATGCCTCAGCATATCAAAGCACGCATTCTTTATTGCTTGCGACTATTTGTTCAATCACTGATTTGCGGCCACATCAACCACAAAGTCACAAGACAGGTGACCACGCCCCACTATTCTTGTTAGGTCATTCAAACACTCAACCAACATTAACCCATCTGTACAGCAGGGAGGGTATCTTGGACTTCAGTCTCTAATGTTGCATTGTTAGTGGTTTACAAGTGAAAGAAGTTGGATGCTCAATATAGTCCAAAAAATACTGGTAATGAAGTAATAAACTAACCTTGTTACCGTGTGCAGTAGTTTACATATGCATAGCATGCTAAACTCTTGCTATGGTCAAACCGACCCAGGGCTTAACTACACTGAGCAAGACAGGGCAGGGATTCATCAGCACCATGAAAATATCAGGGGCAAGTGAAATTACCGATTTCAAGTAAGCCACAGTAGACAAGTACTAACTGGACAATACAATGTCATAAGTTTGGATATAGCTGACCGTGAGGAAACTTAGCCAACGTGCAGGTGTTTCCTGTACTTCATCATCTGTCTTGTTGGTTTGGTACAAGACACAGAAGTCGTTGTAGAACTCCATCCACATCTTGACATACTTGTATCCGTCATCCTTGACAAGCTTGTCCATGTTGGTAAGGCAATATTGCAGTGTGTGGTGTGTCCGTATCTCCTTGAGGTAGAACTTCTCCTCCACCCTGAGAGTAATTTCAGTGAGGACCCCAAACATTCCAATGTTGACCTGGGCAGCTTTGAACGTGCTGTCACCTTCACCAACTGTAACGATCTGTATGAAATTGGGAACTGACTGTTTACTTTGCACACGTATAATACGGATAAAGCTAAAGGATGTCCTTCAGTGCAAGCACAATTACGTACGGAGGCCATCTGGCTAACCATGTTCATTAATCAATGAGGGGTGGTCACTCCAATAAGTGCCAAACTTACGGCAGTGACTGGAGTCACAATTACAATCTCACATTGACTATACCCACAGCTATGCAATGCATGTCAGCTATGAAGTGGACACACAGGCCCGTAGCAAGCTATTTTAGAGTGGTACGGCCAATGCCGAAGGCAGTGCATAGAGCCGCGTAGTTGTGATCAAATCCGCGCTTTGCGCGGAAGATTTTTTCACCTTCGCTTTTTCAGCTACCTGGATTGGCTCTCGTAGCACTTTCATGTTTTGCACTACACTGCCACTTCTAACCTTTCTGTTTTTCAATTCTGTGTATACATCAACGCCATCTCCACTCTGCTCGCCATCTCCACTCTAGATCTACTCGTGAGTAAGGCAGCGCGCGTTAGCCCTGTCTCCATTCCGTGTGTTGATCTCGTCTCTAGCCCCTGAATATCGAATTTCGAGTCGCGTGGACTGGTGAAAGCATGAGAAAAGTACTGCACTTCGATGACTTTCTCTGCCATGCCGTAAAGCACTGACGGAAGCCAAGAAAGAACGTTTTCTTCTTGTTCGAGTGAAAAAGTGGTCCGGCCAAAACCGGACCGGCCGGACCGCTTGCTACGGCCATGACACAGTTGTATAGTGAGGCTCAGAAGTATAGCTATATAGTCTGGACAGACCTTACCTCTGTTCCAGACAAAAATAAAATCTAGCCTGGCAATGTCTTGTAGCTGCATTGAAAATGAGCCCTATACAAGGTGAGAACACCATTTTCTAAGCCACAGAGAAGGCCAAGCCACGATCATGCAGGCATTCTACAGCACAAACACGTACAGTCATGCAAAGGATTCCGCCCACATCCCCTGTCCCAGTGTTGATTCTGTGGGCACGTGCATACAGCAGACCCTACCTCCCAAGGAAGTTACTTCTTAGTCTCATGGCACCCCCCAAAGTAGAAGTCTAAGCAAAACGTGCTTCAGTGAATTTCGGTGTTCCTTCAAAATTTGATGTGTTTTTCAAAGGGAGTGTACCGTTTTCAATGCATTTTTGCACTATCTGGGCAATTCCCATATCTGATGTACCCAATGTTTTCATGATGTGTTCACATTATTATATTATCAGCATGAAAGTTACTATATAGCTAATGAGGAATGATCCAATTCCAATACAGAACTACTGCTGATGAATATAATTATATAGACTTATCTACGGAAGCTGAGAGCGGCCATTGTGTTACACGTTCACGTTCCTGATTCACGTTCCTGATTTACGTTCCCGTTTCAAAAACCTGTTCTTCAAAATCCTGTTCAGCATGGGGAATGTCTAGTCTTGTTCCCAGATCCACTTTGATTGGGGTCTGGGAACGAGGCTAGGGAATACACTCAGTCTATATGTTGCTTTGTACTAGCCACGAGTATTGTAGTCTCATGGTCCAGCCTCTTGCCATGTTCAAATGGAAGCATCTTTTGTGGATGTCCTGGAAAACTCACCTGCTGTGATCAGAGCAGCCAAGAAAGGAGTTGGATCCATCTGAACTCGTAATGCATGCGAACGTGAATACGAACGTGAATATTGAATGGGAATGTAATTCGAGAACGTGATTTAGGAACTTGATTCACGAACATGAATCGTTGTTACAATCGGCCATAATACTACCTATAACAATTCAAGAATCAGGAACGTGAATGCGTAATAAGATGGCCGCTCTCGGCTTCCGTACTTATCAGCTTAAAAGATACAGAACTACTTGGGACCTGACCTCTCCTGTTCCAGACACGAATCTCAGTCTTGTGGCCAGGGCTGCCAGGTTACCAATTTCAAGTCCTGTCCCGTGGGTAGCTAGAGAGGAATAAATTGTAAACAAGTTTCACAGGCCTGTATAGAAATGAACACTCCTTTTAAATGTGCAATTGTAAACATCCTTTGAATGTGAAGTAAAACTGGATAATAAATTCTGTGAGGACACCTTGCTTGTTGGAAAAGTACAAATGCATGTACCAGTGGGAATGAGATGCAGATGAGCCCTGATGTAAGCTAGTAGCTAGTATACTGGAATGTCTTGAAAGAGGCAGATATAGACTGATAGAAAGGAATAACCTGAAGATGCCTCAGTGTGCATCATGCAGTTACCATTGTAATGGTTGGCTGCATTCGTCCACATAGTAGTTACCCCATCCCACCTGACGCTTACCAGTGGACATTGCTCCAGCAATTGACTGCCTTGCAACAGACCCAAGGTTGATCATGGCCAAGTTTCGTTCCTCCAACAGACGGCTTAAGTCCTCCAGTCTAGTTCCAGCCTTCACAGTCACCAGTAGATTGTGTTCATCAACTTCCACAATCCCAGAGTACTCATGCAGACCGATCATTATGTCCTCTGTTTGCGCTATTTTGGACCATGAGTGCCCGGCAGCCACCACCCGGACCTTTCGGTTGTTGTCATAGGCATCCTTCACAATCTGCACAATCTCGCCCTCAGACGAAGGGATTTGAACATTCTTGAGATTGAAATGGATCCTTCCATCTATAGAGGATCAAGAGTTAAATATTGGACATCAAGTAATGGCAATGGTTGCAAGCAGCTCATTCACTTCAGCTGCTGCTCCCCTATTACATCATCATGGTGTTCATGTTAGCAAGATGCACAGTTCTTTCTTCTTGAGTGTAGAATGCACTCAAATTGGCCCCCACTGCAGTGGGGGCCAATGTGCTGGTAGAATGTAATTGGGATATTCCAGGGATACACCCCCTGGTAATTACAAGTTATAACTATTCTGTCCTATTCTGTGCAAGTAACATTGTGGACAAGAACTCTGGAGCAAGAGCTGGGGAGACTGCTGAAGAGAGGACTGTCATGTGCCTTGCTAACATGAATGCCAAAAGGAGGGCCAGAGCTGACCAGACTTCTGCACTGCATGGGAGCTGCATGTCCATCAGTGGACTTATGCGTAGATGCAGTTGAGGAGCAGCAGCTGAAACAAGTGAAGCAGCTTGTTAGAGTTCCGGCCACCCCTCATATGCACAAGCAGCTGCACAACACAGGGAATACTACCTGTGAATACGGGACTGGATGGGCACCATCATCATCAAAGTTGCTGTGTCATCATCATCAAAGTTGCTGTGTGATCGCACGGTCTGTTTTCTCGTTTGAACCAGTGGTGGGAACATTCCACTGTCGAATATTAAAAGTCCTGTGTAGACCACACCTATGGACACACCTCTAAGCAGCAGACTCACTGAAAAAGCCAAATACAAAACTTCAAGACAGTGTTCCCACTATCGAGGACTCGAACGAGCAACGTTTGGTGCTGACAAGGACCAGCTCTGACAGTTACGTTGCCCACCCAGTCCCGTATCTATACTATTAGGTAGTTCCTGTACAAGTTGCATAACAAGTTAATATTGTACTGAGTTCCACCCCCCCCCCCCCCCCCCCCCCCCCCCCCCCCCCCCCCCCATCTTGTACCCTGAGTTCCATCCCTGGTGAGCAAAACCATGAATGCTCTGAGTTCCACTCCATTCCATCATACTCATAATTTCCTGCCCTAGAGTTGAGTTCTACCTTACTAACTTGTATCTGCATACATAATATTATAGCATCTTATAACCTGCAATACACAAGGGTTAAAATGACCGTTCTGCTTCGCATTGATCATGTGCATCCATGCGTGCTTGCATGATTATATGCATGCACTGCAAAAACATATTTTTAACCACAGAGGGGTTACCCTGGTTGCAGCAGCTGGAGACAGTGCATAGTAGAAGTTTGGGGGTCAGAGACTAATTAAATAACACAATTAGATAGGAAGCTTGCCCACAAGATAAGAACTTCCATGACAACGGGTTGTATGACCTTGCAGATGATAAGATTGTTTATATAGTCATAACCTGTTGACTGGGCATTATGGAAGGGTGTCTCGATTCACTGGACTGGACTACTGGACTGGACTACTGGACTGGACTACTGGACTGGACTACTGGACTGGACTACTGGACTCACCCAAAATTGCATATTATGGAAGGCAGTATGCTTCCTACTTTTTGGCATTCTGCTTTCCATGTTTTCACTATTCACATTCAACCCAGTAAACAGAAGACTAGCGAGCTTACCGTAGCTGACCGGAGGAGGATCAGTATCACGACGCACATGCCACTGCCATGGATACAGTCGGAAGAGCCAGGCCAACACGGCTACAATGATAGCACAGGTAATCAGGGAATGGCGCTGGCTGCACATACCTTCAATCTGGAGTGAAATAAACGTCAACTTTATTCTTACTTTTATTGCCAAAGCTACCAAATGCATGTGGCATTGTACTGATACCATAGCATTGTCCCGTTTATGCAATTCTGACCGCCACTACATATTTACATTGTCCCACCTACTGCCAGTTTTTGATGATGGTTGTGGCATGCACAGCAGGCCTTACTGTACACTGTGACTCACATTACTGTAAAGGGTGCGTGTTCTGGGAGCTTATGCTCCTTAGCAGTGCTCTCTCTCTGCTTGGTGCTGCACCCCCCTTTAGTACTAATGTACCCCCTTATAAGATTGGGCTGCACCCATAATCAGTGATATGAGCAATCAGTGATGTCGCAATCAGTGATGTCAGAATCAGTGATGTCAGAATCAGTGATGTCAGAATCAGTGATGTCACAATCAGTGATGTCAGAATCAGTGATGTCACAATCAGTGATGTCGCAATCAGTGATGTCGCAATCAGTGATGTCGCAATCAGTGATGTGAGCAATCAGCTATGTCACAATCAGTGATGTCACAATCGGTGATGTCACAATCAGTGATGTCGTAATCAATCAGTGATGTTGCAATCGATCAGTGATGTCACAATCAGTGATGTCACAATCAGCGATGTGAGCAAGAATGTTTAACAGATACTTAAGACAATGTGCAAACATAAAGCTAGGTGTATGTAACGGATGTGGCTTCCCATTAAGTTCCTCTTCAACACATTCGCCACTGACTGCGGCCGGTTCTGAGACTATAGAGCATTTTCATCACACTCGTGAGAATACAAAAGTATACGGAAGAAAGTGGCCATTGCGGTGTACTATGAGATAGTAGCTTCTGTGGTGATCTTGGCGAAAGCGAATTCACACTTACACTGCAGCTTCTATATAATATATGTACACTGAATCAGCCATTGCTCTGAATCACGGATTATAAACGCTTAGCATGGTTAACCGGGGGTGCTTTCGATGTGCACATGTGATGATTTCTCTCACCTCAGTCATGCAACATTGGACGGGCTGCATTGGCAGGGGACATTAAATTTGACTGACTGTGCATGCGATCTGCATTACACTCGCTCACGCTCGCGCCACAAATGTCATGCATTCTCGTAGTATAGTACCTGAATGTCCAAGTCTACACCAGAAGCTGAAGGTCTCCACTTGGGGTAAGGATTTGGAAATTGACTGGAAATAGAAAATGACCAGAATTACCGGTAGCTGTTGCGCCTCCGCGCGTGGGCATAGCTGGGCAGCTCAGCCCATGCATAATGACGTAAGAGCGGAAGGGAAGCTAAAATTAAGGAGCGTGAAACGACCTGCCGAATAATTGGATTTTGCTGATGGAGACATGCGCAATCAGCACTGTAATTATTGCTACAGGATCTCTTCAACTAACCAAGAAGGCTACGTGAAAATATACCCTAACCCATTGCCCTACTTCCTGCCGGACCAATATCCGCTTCGAGCACCATTCCGATTCGTCTAAGCACTGGATCTCACAAGAAGTTGAAGATACCGCGAACCAAGAAGGGTAGCTACGTGAAAAACAGTTGTCTCGATCACGAAATTGACCCGTCCTCGAATTGCCCAGCCATAGACGTCTAGTTACTTGTGAACTACAACAACTGCCTGAAAAATATGGGAACTGGTAGCTGCGCCGGTTTGTGTGCGTTTGTGAGCGTGCTCAGCTTCGTCGTGTTTATCTTCGACATGTTAACGGATTGGGTATGGGTAAGATATCATATGGACACGAAGACATTCAACGAGCACACCGTAACGGAAGTGCTGTGGCTCTTAATTACCGTCTGTGGAACAATTGTCGGCGTTCTCTACTTTGTTTGTGGCTTATGTTGTTGTTGCATTACGTATACTAGTGATAGCATCTCATGCATATGTCGGTGGAGCAGTGTGGAGCAAGTCTTCAATTTTATTCTTACCCTTGTGGACGTGTCCCTGCTTGGCTTATCACTGTATATAATGTACGGTACCGACCTGATTTGCGGAGACGAGAAGGTGGACTTGGATAAAACAACTGCTCCCTATGCAAGTCTGGTCAGTGTATCTAACACACTTCTAATCAGTAGTGCTACATCTTTGGTTGCCATATTCGTTCGGGCCATAAAACCATGTGCACGGGCATTTATCGTGTGGTGTGAAGGGTATGGAGACCGTTTTGATGAAGGTAATTGTTGTCTCTGTTGTACTTATACATTGGCAATTATTCTAGGTGCTGTAACAGCCTTTTGTGCACTAGTACATTTTCATAATAACAGTTGTTCAATTTAGACAAACAGACTGCCTGCTGCTTTGTACTGTAGTTGATGTATAATACTTAACATTGTATTGTTATCAACATCCTTATATACTCGGCATCACTCCTTATATACTGTCACATACATATTATAGGTTCTCATTTTCTGCATGTGGACGTGTGAAATGTGCCTCACTGAGTGCTTTGTGTAGTTTAGTTTGTTAGCACTGTCAGCAATAAACACAATGCATCACATACCATGCACAGACATTATATATTCATGGCACTAGTACTGGAAAGTCCCAATGCAAATGTCAGCAACAACCAGATGCATCACATACGTACCATAGCCACTATGAAGTAGAGGGGGGGGGGGGGGGGGGGGGGGCATGAACTCTGCATATGCATGCAGGAGGTGGAGTTGACTTTGCCTCTCCCCACTCATGCCGACTGTCTAGCTGGCTGGACCCCGGTCCTTTGTAGACTAAATAAGACGAATCTCGATTGGTGAATAAAGTCCAAATAAACTCTCTCTGGCTATAAATTAATGCCCATCTATATATAGCCATTCCATTGAAACTTCAGTAGAAAGACATGTTTGTATCCCTGCTCGCATGATGCAGACTGCAGAACAAACAATTTCATCACTATAGATAGCTAATTAACACAGAATATAACTAGGCCTTGGCGGATTTTGCTTGAACTTTTACTGATTTTTCTTTTCTTTTTTTTCTTCTGTTATTATCCTATTTTTCTTTTTTATTCACCTATTTTTCTCAATTATGCTGGCATTGATTCTGAAAATTCACATTTGTAAACACTCGAAAACTGACTAGTTTTGGGAGACAATGTCACTGCACAGTGCGTCAATAACAATAAACTATCAGGCTACGTGTTATACTAGTCAGTATACTTCTGAGTAGTTCTATGTAATATGTAGCTATAGCCTATGTAGCTAACTAATACGTAGCCAGCCTAGCTTATAGTAGTCTACATTGCTACATCTAAACCCGTACCTGATGTTGATTACAAATTACAAACCCATTATTTTGTACCTATTTTTCTCATCATAGTCAGAAAGTGTACCTATTTTTCCCAGCATAATTCACTATGCTCAGAGGCACCTATTTTTCCCAAAATTATGCTAGCAAAATCCGCCAAGGCCTAAATATAATGGGCTCAAACATTTGGCAACTGTGTGTATTATATATGATTGGCTTGTATTATTATAACCCCTGAATGCTGCAATCTGACTGGATGGATAATTTAATTATTCGAAGTGGTTATTGGTCCGGCAGGTGGCTTAGGGCCAGGGCCGGTTCTATAGATGCGCGCACATTTCCGGTACCTATACCTAGAGTTTGTACTTACTGCCGGACCAATAGGCACAGCGTTAATTATTCCTAAAGTATGTACTTCCTGCCGGGCCAATATCCACATTGTTAATTATTTGTGGTAGCTATCCATTGCCGTATCCGCTCAGCATTTCACAAATGGGTGTTGCTGATTGGGCTGGAGTCATGGTTGCCAAGACAGCACTGGATGCTGTTGTCATGCATGCAGTGGATGCAACTGAAAGAGAGGGGCTCGAAGTCCGCCTAACAACAACTAGAGAATAAAGAATAAATCCCTGCTCATGAGGTCATCATTTCAAAAATGAAATTGCTATGCTGAAGTCTAATACAAACACTAAGGCAAAATCTACATGTACCAGTGCAAGCAACAATTAAGGGCTGTCATTATAGGGAGCCCAGCCAAAAGTATAGTTGCCCTCTCCGTGGCAGCTCCCCCCACACTGCACACAAAGCAACCCCACCCCCTTCTCAAAATGAAAGACACACTACAAATTCTCAGGCAGCAGAATATGCTGCATGACGATTGTATAAACCTACCTCCCCATCAGGCACTTTTCGTATTTGTATGGGGTAAACCTCCCATGCAACCGTGCATGCGGTGCTCACCTGAAGTGGATGACAATGCTAGTTATAGCCCCATGCTAACCAAAGAAGACTCCAAGAATATTAATGTTGTCATCAAAAAGCCCTCTAAGCTTGGTCTGCTATATAAGACAACACGCACTGGGCATGCATTATGCTTCGTGCGTACATCAACAATTTGCCAGCAAGTTCTGCATCACTGCCTGTCAGTCATGACAACAAATCCAGCCAAGATCAACTTCATAATCAGAGAATTTACTATATTTTGCACTCGATCTGCTGTTGCATCTGTTCATGCAGTACATGTCAGGCTCAGTATGATCATGATCACCAGCAGTGCACATCTTCACTCTGCATCCCTTAAAAGTGGCGCACTGCCCATCTATAGCCATTCCATTGAAACTTCAGTAGAAAGACATGTTTGTACCCCGGGCCTGCTCGCATGGCAGAGCAAACAATAAAAATGTTCATCACTATAGCTAGATATAGGATACCAATTAACACAGAATAATATTATACTAGTTGAAACGTTTGGCAACGTGTGTACTATAAAATGATTGGCTTGTTCACTCTGTTGTACAATTATGGATATCTGGCCTGCATCTTCATGCATGGCATGATCCCTATGTATGTCATGCCGCTCTTTATTGTGTGATAATCAGTCTTGTATACGTAACGTTATGTGCAAGCAAACTGCTTACATAGTAACTCAATCCCAGGCTTTTCGTTGCCTGCACGTGTACGCACACACACACAATACATTCACACATGAACCACCAACATGCAAGAGAAATAGGTTGACGTTCGGTATCTTTCATGATTTGACTTCATGGGTCGGGTTGATGGTGTGCATACGAAAATTATTCATGATGGCACAGAATGGTAAGTTATCATATCATTCAAGGCACAGTCCTCTTTCTCTTGGGACGCAGAGTGAATTGAAACAAGTCCTGGGAGGATTCTTCTGTTCTTGAATTACGTTCATCCACCTGTGAAGATACCAGATCATAAAGTCTGTGGTTTGTTGGCACCCTCAGTCCCTCCAACTGACGACAATGCTAAAAAAGACCTGCATTGGCAATACCCAAGTCTGGGACCAAGACTAAAGAAGGAACTTTTCTAAGTGTACATCCTAGCCTCATTCCCAGGCGTACTCCCTTAGCTTCAATTCAAGCATTTTGCCTTGTGTGTATGTAACTGAGACTAGTGCATGCACTTCAGGACATGCAAGGAGCAGTTGCAATGATTCACATGACTGTGATCAGAATGTGACCCTAAACATACGCTGGTGCACATCACAGCAACAGTTACTGTGAGTCAGGTTAGCGTTAGCTGAAGCAGTCTAGCAGGTACGTTACCGGCCATGGCGGTAGGTCTACGAGCTGTCTCCGTCTTTGTTGCTGCCACCGAGGAGGTAGAAATTATGTTCATGGTTCACTAGCCAATGAATAGATAAGCCACGTTCCCAGGCCTCCGCGCCCAGCTTTTGTTGCTACTCTGTCTTTGTTGTCGCCATTGTCCATCAAACAGTTAGACTGTTCACTATGCCTAGGTCCTTCGTGTCCTTGCATCGAGGAAGTACGTAGGGTTCGTTCATATTGTGCATGCGCAAGTGAAATCCACTGATTTAAAATTTCCGGCAAATGGTCGGTCCAAGCAAGCAAGCAAGCACTATGCAATGAAGTCACACTAGTGTGGGGCTCACTCAGGCTCGCTCCAATCAGAAATATGCCTTCTGACCGGTATCTACTGATGTGTGGCTGCCTTATATATCCCAGACTACACTATACACACATACACGTACACTCACTCCTCTGACATCCACGTCCCAGTCCGGTAGCTCCTGGTTGGCTGACGGGACATACTGCACCAGACTGAGTATCCTTGGGATGCCACCATCAGTGTGCCTCACCTGTGGAGGGAATGAAGTCCCTTGGTAGACAAATTGGTCCCATTCCCAGGTCAGCCCCACCTCAATTCAGACCATCTTGTTCCAGCCTCGTTCCCAGGCCCACACGTGAAACGCGGAAGTGGGCCTGGTGACACTTGGCAAAATTCCCGTATGTGCTGAGCTCAGCAGTCTTGATTTCGGGTAGGCGAATCACGTTCGTCCATTGCCAATTATTGCGTAGTAATTACATTTGAAAAGTGTAGCCATTTGATAAAACCGCTGTTCTAGCCTTCAAGACTTACCTCTGGTCGCTCCTTGGCAAGGACTTTCTACTTAGCCATCACCAACAGCTACCTTCCGCGTGATTTCGAATGCATCCAAGTAAGGAATGTAAACGCTTACACAGTTATGCTGACTGTGCACATACGGGAATTTTGCAAAGTGTCACCAGGCCCTCTTCCACGTTTTGCGTGTGGGCCTGGGAACGAGGCTACAACTTCTATACCATGAGCGAGGCTAATATGAGGACACTGATGCCCTCCACTCCATGGTTTACCCATGAAATGCACAGCTGAGAGTAAAAGGATATTGTTTATACTCCAAGTGGTATACCATATTCATGCTGATTCCACCTCCTTGTCAACAACTGAAGAGCAGGAGTCCTGCAGACTATCAACATCTAGTCTACGCGGAGGATGGGCAGGCTAGTAGGCTTCTTTTGATCATTGGATGCAGTACATTGATTATTATGTAAGCCACTGTACATGTACCTTTCTGAACTTCTTGAAATTCTTCACAGCTGTCTGTGCCGCCTCTTCCTCTTCACTCCGTCATCCATCCTTCTCCTCCTCCCCCTCCCTGCCACTAGGCTGACAAAAGTGATGTCCACCAGTGCAGTAGGAGCAGAACTCTCTTCTCCCTCACCATGCACACCCCCACCACTGCCACTGGAGAGCAGCCCCAGCCTCTGTAGTCGTGACACCTGTACAGAGAACAATATCACCTGACTGCAGCAATCTGTGTTCTCCGAAGGGGGGTACCGGAGTACCCCCTCCCCCTTTGATGGTCATCGGAATGCATCAAGTCTTTGACCTAATCAGTTTTGCCCCCCCCCCCCCCCCCCCCCCCCCCCCCTTCCTGTCAGCTTTGGGGGAAACACTACTATATAGCAATAGACATTTCATCATTGGTATCAACAGAGGCTTCACACTTAAATCGTGCAATTGAGCTTCGGCACTACACCAGACGTTTAATGTCTGCCCACCTGCAGTTTTGGCTTGCTCCTTGCCAGGATGAAACCATCCTCTGTGCACACAGGCTTATAGTTTTTCCGAGGAGGTTCCTGGAATCCCAATGGATCCTCTCCCTCACCCCCTCCTCTTCCGAGCATTGTACCATCTCCATTATCATTGTTCCAAATATCGGCGTTGGTGCTGGTGCTTGCCTTCATCCTCTTACCTCCAGTGCTGCAGACCACGCCCACTGGGAAGGTCAAACAGGTGAAGGGCGTGACCAGCCCAGTTCCGGTGGCTAGTTTGGACGTGTTTTGTGTGTGCTGTGTACAACTAAGTGTGGCGGGGTTATCTGTGAAGGATGCAGCAGCTGTTCCTAACGTTGAGGTATTGGTGGTCGCATTTGCATCATCTTCCTTTGTAGGTGGACCTATTATTATCGCCTCAACCTTCCGGTGTTTCCTGGTGCTGAGGAAAGGAGACGTGGCGGAGTGATCTTCTTGCGGTCTCTTCTTGGGTGTTCTCGGAGTAGGCAGACTTAAAGATTTATCAACGTTCTTAGAGGTAGCTGCCAGTGAAGCTTCATCAACTTCAGTCTCGGGTCCAGCCTTATTGTGAACAGCCATTACTGAGTGATGCAGCCTAGCTGTTCCAGTCTCCTTGGTCTCTAAACCAACACCGTCATCATTGGTCTTCCCTCTTTCTGGCTGTTTGACTTTACCCCTACTTCTCGTAGACCGCGGCCCAGAGAACAAGCTAGCTCCCATTGCTGCTCCCGTTGAGTCCCCCATGCTCTGTTGCTCGCTCCTCAGTCCTTCTCTCTTGTGATCGTTGTCTACGTGCCTACTCCTCTTGCTCTCTCTCTGAGACTCTTGCGGGCCGCCATCGTGAATCAGCTCTCTCTTCCTTCTCTTACCCTTGAAGAGTGTAGAGATCAAGCCAGAATCAGGGAGAGACTTCTCCTGAGACCTTGGGGTCAGAGTGCTTGGGACGAGAACGCTAGGATCACTTTCTGTGCCTATAAAATTAATGGCCACTTTTATCCCCAAGGCACATCATAATTGAATTTAGGCTACTTGGGTTCTCAGTGTTTCTTGGGAGTCTCATGCTAGATCTGTTAGCCTTGTCTCTCTCTGGTACATGACTGCACAAAGCCGTGCTGTTTTCATTCCGGGATTAGCTTGCCCTTAGCCTTGTAAGAATCTCCAAGGTGATGAAATCATCTTTGCCATGGTGAACTTGTTTGCATTTTAAACGATTGATCTACTATCATTGTGGCACATAACTTTGAACCCAATATTAATTATCGCAAACGCGGTTTGTGTCCACTCTTCATGGTCTGTGTCCACTCTTCATGGTCTGTGTCCACTCTTCGTGGTCTGTGTCCACTCTTCGTGGTCTGTGTCCACTCTTCGTGGTCTGTGTCCACTCTTCGTGGTCTGTGTCCACTCTTCGTGGTCTGTGTCCACTCTTCATGGTCTGTGTCCACTCTTCATGCAACACTCAGTCTCGAGCTAAAAGCAGCAGACAGTCTCACAACATTGTGATGGGACAGGATCGAGTTTACACTGAAGCTGCATGCACTGCACGACTGGCAGCAGAATGATATTATTTGCTTGCTGAAGATTTCTTAAGGGGTTTGCTGGTAGGATTATTGGAGGGTAAAGTGGCTGGAATCTAATGCTGTGAGATATTCCAAAATGGTACTAGTGGGCAAACCGGGGTCAGTGGACTCTATACACAATGATGTAGGTAGTTAAGGGCATAATATACCACAGTGTATGCCGAGCATTTGACGTCAGAATGCATGCAGTTAATGCATCTCCATTCCAATGAGTTTCAAATTCAGTAAATTATAGCTGTACTTTTAGTTAGTGTACACCCCTAGCCAAACTAATCATAACAGTGTTGTAGCCCCAGAAATACAAAATCAAGTAACTTGGAGCCTTGACACACCATAAAGTTGCTGAATTGCATATTTGTAATCCTGTGGCACAATCCGTCCACTTTGTATTTTCTTTGATGCCTTGCACAAGTTGAGCAACAATTTTCTTCTCTTCATTGCAACTTCTTCAACCATGAGACTGTGGATTCTATCAAAGTCAGCTTCTAGTAGCTTCCTTTCAAGGTCCTGAAAGTCATCAAAGTAAGTAACGTGAGGCCATTGGAAGAAGTCTGCAAATTGTAGCCAATAAAACTCGGCTTCACTGTCCTGAGGCATGTCAATGTTGGGACTGTAAGGATGAGGACTGTTCGGGTGTGCTTTCATCTGTTCATTCAAATCCTGATTATCACAGTACCAAAAACCTAGAGATGACCGATCATGCTGTACTGTTCTCCCGATGTTGCGAATGAACTTCATGCTTGGCATAAACATTGGAACACACAGTGAATACAATTCTGTGAGCTTGTAAGACATGACAGCGTAGGGGAGGTAAACAACAGCACGATGGTTGGTTATGTCGGAGAGGTGGTACTTAGGGTAGATGCTGCGGACATTACGGATTCTAACCTTTTTCACACGCTGTAGGCGATCATCCCAGGTTCCAAAAGCCAAGATTTCACTCCTCTTAGGTGCGTAAGTGTTGTTTGCTGTGTAGAAGCCACTGAAACTGTACAGTGGTAGTGGATCTATTCCAGTGTAATGGCGAAGATACTCCTGGTCATAAACACTTTCAGCAGCAAGTATATGCTTTGGATTGTCCATGGAAGCTAGTGTCTGGAAATGCTCGGTCAAACGTCCCCACTGTTCTGGTGTACACCTTTCCAGATTGTACCGATGGGCAGGTGCAACAATGATGGTTTTGTTGAAGGGCATCCACATCTCACACATTGAGGCTGGAAACATGCACATAAAGGCGTCTGCAGATGCAATCTGATTGTCATTTTTGTAAAATTCAAAGTTTTCTATTGTCATAGCTTCTGTCAAAGGTGTATGCCTGTGGGACAGTCTTACAATCACAGGAGAAATGTTTTCATAAACATTAATTCCTGTCATGTTCATTACAAATGGATATGGGGTTTTCCATCTCTTGAATCCAGCAAGGATTACTTTGTGACCCATGCTTGCTAATGCAGTTGGTAAGTCAATACGTGTGCCATCATGCACATCAGACGTCCAGAATGTTAGTGATGTTGCAGTCTCACAAACATTCACATCCTCTACATCATCTGCCTTGGCAGTGTTATGTCGGGTTACTAGAGATGACCAAGATGATGGTGTCCCTGACAAGTCAGGAAAGTTGTAGCCAATATCAACAAGAATCTGCAGCCACTGTTGCAAGAGGAAGATATCCTCAAGTTCTATGTACTGACGTTCATATAAGGCAACCCACAATTCTTCTACACGCTCTACCAGTGTCTTCCCTTTACCCTCCCACCTGCCTAAGAACTCAACCAGGTGTTCACCTTTCTCATAAAGATCTCTCTCTGCATCTAGATCATCAAAACGGCTACAATGGTCCCGATTCTGAACAACTAGTGGGCGTGCCAGAAACCCCAACTGGAGACCCACATCCCAGAACAGCCTTTGTGCAAAGTAGCTGCGCCATATGTCAGAAACTCGGTCATGAACTGTAACAGGTAACAGGAGAGCCCAGAAGCTTGTCTCAAAGTGTAGCGTTGATCGTGCATTGTATGGTGTCAATACCCCTTTTGGAACAACTAGGGGTTTGGTCTCAGTTGATCTTGTAAAGGAGAATCGTTTTGGCAATGTCACTTGGTAGATGGCATCAGAATCGGGTTGGTAATCAGTCAGGGACTGGAGGACAGCCACAGACAGGTGACTGACTTCACGGACCTTAGTTGATGTGTTAAAACATTCGGGCAAATTGATGTGGGACAATGGTAGACCCCGGGGCCATGATGGTAGTGTTGGTGCACCAAGCTTAGGATAGGGGTTGTAGGTCAAGAAGTTGTGTTGGTATGGCTCAACAACATGGATGGTTTCAACACCTGGACTGGGTATGGCTGCATTGATAGACGGTGCATCTTTGGGTGCTGCATCAGGTATCCAGAATTTTAACATGTTGTAATTGTCAAAGTCCCAGATGACAGTAGCACCATGCATAATAGCATACAGGTAGCCGATATTTTTAAGGCCTAGGTTATTGGAAACAGCATTGAAAAAAGCAAAGTTCAAAGCTTTCTGGTCGTCTGGGCTTAGGACAACAACCACGTCATTGCCTTCCCCTTTTGTCCATCCAGTTTCGTACTTTTTGCCATCACCAACAATCACCAAACACCAGCCATCCAGCCTTACCCAACGACGTACTGCTTCCAAAGGCTCAGAGATGGTTGCTACCACACCCCACCGCTCACAACATGGGTCCGGTCTGGCCTTCTTGCGGATCTTCGGTGTAACAAAAGAGGTAAACCTTTTTCTTTCAACTGGGAATGTACGTACAGCTTCACCATTAAAAGTGTATCCACTGTCATGACTGTGGTTTCTAACAACACCTGTTTCTCTTGTTTGTTGTTGGTCAAGTGAAGATGGGAGAGGTTTGTTGTTGTCATTAAAAGTGTATCCTACAGATGAACTTTCATGAGTGTGGGTTCTAACAACTCTTCTTTGTTGTTCGAGTGAAGATGGGAGAGGTTTGTTGTCAGGAATTTGATCAAGATTGGCGGTGTGACTAACATCTTCAACTCCATGACCATTACTAGTGAATGTATTTGTGTTGCATGTATATACCCAACGGCTTTCAAGAATTACCTGCACCACAATAAGTATAACAAGGCCGAACAGAAACTGCTTTCTTGTTATTGTTTGCATGTTGATGATTGACCAGGAGTAAATGTTGAGTGTTGTCTGGATGTATTTTCACACCAGTAGCTACCTGATCAAGAAAAGAATTGCAAACAATTAGTAACATTCTTGGCCGTGCATCCCAAATATTAATAATTGTGGTTGCTATAATTGTCAGGTAATAGCATACATACATCGCTCACTCAGCTACTGCACCCTCATTCGCCTACGTGAGCAATCTGGTGTGTGCCGGACAGTTCTCTGTACAGAGCTGCTGCTCCCCGATTGTATCTGCTTCACCAGCTGCTAGCTACTCCCCGATTGCATCTGCTTCAGGTGCTGCTCCCCAATAGTGTCTGTTTAGTTTGCGTCCAGTTCAATTGCTGCTCCCAGATTGCATCTGTTTCAGTTGATGCACCCCGATTGTGTCCACTTCAGCTGCCGCATATATTCCCTGATTGTTTACTTATGCCCTTATTATTTCTAGGATGACAACAGAACACATTAGCTAGCTAGCTATGTGGACAACCAAAATCTACCTATGTATTCTGACCATCCAATTGCTCCAATCTTAGCCTAGGCCATGTGCAATGGGTAGCTAGCTATAGCTAGATGACTCACATTGGTCAGATTTGATGATCTGAAGGCAGATGACTAATGAGGAAGCCTAATAAGCGTGTTAATTAAGGTGGGCGTTAATTGGGGCTGGCGCGACATGCAGTAGTCGGCATAGACAGTGAAAGAGTCGAGTCAAGGGAGATGGTGACTGATGACAATTGTCGCGCGAGTGACAACCTGGCTGCGCGAGACTACCCGTCACTACAGGTTGTTATGCCCTGGGCCTGGATGGAGAATGTCATGAATGTTAACATGCAGTTGACCGATCAGCGAAGTGAAGCTTGTCTTCTGACGAATATTAAAGCACGAGCAGGATCACTAGTGTAAGCTGTATGAACGTGTACTAGCTGTGCTAGTGCTATAGACCTAGCTGTGCTGCTATGCTGGCCCGAAGACCGTAATTATAGCCCTGCTTCACTCGGATGGCATAGTCATGTCAGCTAACATCTTGTGAACTTCTCACATCCAGGGCATACAACCTGCCGGTAGTCTCGTGTGGCCAGGCGCCTAGGCTGAGCTCTCTCTCGCGATATGATTGTCACCATGACTCGTGTGACTCGACCGTGCGCGAGACTTCACTCGCGCCAGCTCCAATTAACGCCCACCTTGATTGATACGCTTATTGGACTCTATTCTCGTGCCCAGACCACACCCCCCGAGGGGAGAGACGGTCTGGTGAACGAAGTCGAATTTCTTGGGCTTGAAGCATACTACGGAATGTGTAATCATTGTATAATCCCGTGGTGTTAAGTGCCTGCGAAAGCGTCTGCTGAAGGCTCCCGTGTCAACCAAGCGCGATCATGGCTACTCATATCTGGAGAGAAGATGTACTAACCTTTTGCCGCTCACCCATGGCTCATAGAAGATCTTTGAAGCATCCTTCGCCGTTATGAAATCTGCTTCCCGTTCGTTTGGCAGTCCTTTCAGGCACTTTACTGGGGTCAAATGCGAAGAACGGCCCCTTAGGGGGCTAGGGCCAGCATTAGCTTGCACCTAGAGGGCCCTTCGTTGTACTTGATTAGTCTCGCGGGCCAGACGTTCGCGGCGCGCGGAGGGGAGGGCGGCGCGCGGGAAGGGGGAAAAAGAACGTCTGGTCACTATAGACAGGTTTCCGTGACATGGAGGAATTCAAAAACGTGACGTCATATCAAATGTCACGAGGAAGGAAGTGTCTGCACTGCCTTTCTTCAAAGCTTCGACGTCGGTGATCTGGTTGCGTGTTGTTCGTGCTGTTCACTTGCAACTCTAAAGGCCATCTAACTCGCAAATCTGTTCTTGTTCTCGTTTCAATCTGTGCGGATCATGTGAGCAATACGGAAGGTAAATGTAATTATTGAACGCTCTCCAATCTGATTGGTATCGCCAACATTCCGGCGACGTCCACGAAAACCTGTCTATAGTGACCAGACGTTCTTTTTCCCCCTTCCCGCGCGCCGCCCTCCCCTCCGCGCGCCGCGAACGTCTGGCCCGCGAGACTAGTACTTGATCCCTTTGCTGACCTCGCTTCCAAAGCTCAGTCTCAACTTGATCCCATAAGCGATGTCACAGGGCTCACAACTAGCACAATCGAGCGCAAAGGTCTTCAGAAGTTGTCGCCACGACGTAGCGTTGCCTTACACAGTCAGCGCTAAGGGCAAACTGGCATGGGAAAGGCTCTTGGCTGTTGTCTTCTCCAGCTTATGAGTATTCAAAGCGATTACTACGTAATTATTAACAATCTCGCGATCTCATTGGTCCTTACCACATTCCGGTAATAAGCCCAAGAAATTCGACTTCGTTCACCAGACCGTCTCTCCCCTCGGGGGGTGTGGTCTGGGCACGAGACTAATTGGACTCATTACAACATTTTACATCCGTTCCACGTTCCATTCCACGTTCCATTCCATTCCATGTTCCGCGTTTTACATGCAACCAGGTTAAAATGAAAACGAGTGACCTTGTTGCAGTGCTCGGCCCTTAGTAATTACTTATTACTCTGAGAGTGCGTGAAAAGATCATCGCCAAAGACGGCATAACTAGGACTTAGACATGTCCGACTATTGATAGTTTAACACACTGCTCAGTTAAATTTGAGTAGGTAGCTACATGGTAGTACCTGGATATCCAAGTGTACACCAGAAGTTGAAGGTCTCCACTTGGGGTAAGGATTTGGCAATTGACTGGAAATAGAAAATGACCGGTAGCTCGTATACACTCTCGATCGAGGGGCAACCGCACTCTCCCTAGCGGATTGCGGACTAGCGGAAACGGTCCGGATTCGCGGATTCTGTCCGTCCCACGAACTGCCTGGCGTTCGGAGGCGCGAGAGCTAGCCTGATGGCACCATGGATAATACTATATTATCCATGATGGCACAGACTCGTGCTCCCTGGATGAATTCGTTTGCCACCTACTCAGTCAAGTGCCATGCACGTTGAAAGCTCTCCTGGACTGTTCAGTTGGAGCCACCAACAGAATAGTCTGGTTCCCGGACCCAGACCCACCCACCGAGAGGAAGGGTCTGGGCAAATGAATCGCGCTTCCGCATAGCCGAAGAATTTCATTCAGAGTAGGTGAGAAGCCGCAGATGCGGGACTCGCGACTGATGAATAATATTATGTACAGGTGCGCGCGCGCATATTATAACGCTATTCATCAGTCACACGTACTAGATAACGTACGTGCGGTTTTCCCTAATCGAATCAACACTTTCGCCGGAATGCAGTGCTCGGCTACACGGAAGTGCAAGTCATTTGCCCAGACCCTTCCTCTCGGTGGGTCTGGGAACCAGACTACCAACAGAAAAGAACTGCAATTGTAGTTCGTGTAGGTAGCTAAATGAGTTATAGGGTGACTACTATGCCTCTTATAACCGAGTCATGACAAATGTATAGTTTTTGTCAAGTTATGTCTTGACAAAATCACGTGGTTAGTTATCATTCCTAGATCCTAGCATTCTTGAACGCATATAAAATGTATACTCGGTCATTATTACTCATAGCAGTGGACTACACCAGGGCGCTCGATCTGTAAATGCTCTCAGTGTACTGCGACTGCAAAAATCTTCATAATTGGCAGAGGGCACCCCAACGTGACATCTCTGCCATCGAACAAGGTGCTATATTGCGTATACTGTGTTCGTGTATGGCCATATCCAAAGTGTGGGAGTGATCACTTACCTTATATAAAAAAAGACAACCCCCCCCCCCCCCCTTCCTACCCCAAATCCCATTATAACCGTACTTTAACAAGTTAACAATCTCATCTGCATTATGTGTTTTTATCACAATGTAGCCACCACTCAGTTTCATAGGTCAAAGTTTATGGCCTGCCGTCATGTGACGAGACCTAAAAATAAAATTCATTCATATAATATAATATATTATTACAATATTATTACAACAACGTGAAGCTGAAGAGGTGGGGTCAAATGTTACGAATAAAAGTACAAACAAATCAAGTGCAGTGAGGATTACCAGCAGTTGCAAATGGACATTGATAAAATCAGTTCATGGGTAGATCACAATAATTTATCACTTAACCCAGCCAAATGTAAGACCATGCTGCTCTCAACAAAGCGGAATCTCAGTCATCCTCCACAGATCCTACTTAACGAGGCACCACTTGAACAAGTATTGGAAACAGCATTGAAAAAAGCAAAGTTCAAAGCTTTCTGGTCATGTGGGCTTAGGACAACAACCACATCATTGCCTTCCCCTTTTTTCCATCCAGTTTCGTACTTTTTGCCATCACCAACAATCACCAAACAACAGCCATCCAGCCTTACCCAACGACGTACTGCTTCCAAAGGCTCAGAGATGGTTGCTACCACACCCCACCGCTCACACCATGGGTCCGGTCTGGCCTTCTTGCGGATCTTCGGTGTAACAAAAGAGGTAAACCTTTTTCTTTCAACTGGGAATGTACGTACAGCTTCACCATTAAAAGTGTTTCCCCATAAACCAATCAAAGCTATAGTAAAGTATCCCCCCCCCCCCCCCCCCCCCCCCCCCCGCCGCCGCGCAAAATGCAAAATTCTCTCTGCCCATACATGGCCATTAAACACTTTCACAGTTGCAGTTCAATTTGCAACCGAGATAACAAACCCAACCATGTTGAAATAGCAGTGTTGTGTTTACAGTGGCACACACACACACACGCACACCACACAATGATTGCTAGCAAGCATGATGACTTCATGATATTCACCTGCAGCTGTTGAGGTAAACCGGGTGGAACCCCACAGCATAAGTGAAAGGGGATATCCTAAGGTATATGTAAGGAATCTGCCTTTGCCTCTTCCCATATACACGTGCACAGGCTGTGTCTAGCTAGAACTGGCCCTTCATGCACAGCCTAGACCTGGATTGGTGATCAAATACCACAAAACCTTCTCTCAATATTATAACTGAACTCAAAAAGTTTACGAGCTACAACAACCATGACAGAAACTTGTATACAGATTAGCTAGCATTCATCTAGGGCACTATACACCAGAAGCAAAAAACCATCCGATAAAGGATACTACAAGGCTAAATATTTATAGTGTCCCAGTCATTACAATATTTAAACATCACTTTCTAGCTAAATGCTGTCCTCAAATCCAAAGGTTTCCTTGAGAAGCTCGTTCAGGAATATACCCTTTGGATCCATCTTCTTTCGAATAACTGCGAACTCAGAAAACTTTGGGTACCAGCTACCAACGGTAGATGGGTCAATGGTAAAGTGTTTTCCCCAGTGGACACGACCTTTGAACTTCCTTGTGGCCAAGTAGTAGGCATCGAAGTAAGCCTTCGCAGTCTGCCTAGGTGCATAGATGGTGAGAGTGATGGCACAAGTTCCTCCGTCTTCCATTCCATAATACGGACTCAACGGGATGTCATCACCACCGACAAACCTGACCTGTATTGAGAGACAGTCAAGGCACATACGTACTCATAGTACCTAAACATGGACTGGTCATGTATGTCCATTATGATCATCAATTTCACATGATTGTTTCTGATTGGCTGAGTACCCCCTGTAGTGAACCAAGGGAAGTAGCTAATACATGGCATTATGTTGTGCGTGAGATGTAGCAGCAAAGCTCACACCTTTGGAATGATATCCACTATAATGTAGGCACACACATACTGTATAGCTAGTGCCAAACTTTTGAGGGACATTAATTTTGCAGATTGGCCTTCCACGAATTTTGAGCTGATCAGAAATTTGGGTAACCATTGTTGTTACGGTGGTGTAGTGATTCAACATGCACCTTCAATTATATTGTAGTAGTGTTGACAGTGCCCCGTCAAAAGCATTATGTTTTGGTGGTCATCCTATACGTACATCACCGTGGGAATCCACCAAATTTCCACCTGGTATATAATATACTCATCATGACGGAGCAACTTGACAAAGACAAATCATTCCTCACCTCTGTGATATAGTTCACGGGATAATTGTTATCACGTATCACATCACGTAAGGTCTCAATTGCCGCCACAGTATCTTTATACTCCACAATGATCTCTGCTTCAGCATGCACGGGAAGTTCAAAGTAGTCGTTGAAAATTTTGTAGCTGATGTCTGTGCGAGTAGTATCAATCCCAAACCCTACATAGTCAACCACCCACATCACATAAGGAGTGACGGATGGGAAGATATAGCAAATCCGTGTAGCAACAGCAAAGGTGTAGTACTATACAAAAGAGAAAGAATAGCCATGAACATATGTGCAGATAGAAATTGAATACTAATCCAGAATGTGGTTGTGACTAAACATTAACCCTCTCATAAACCCTCTCTAACCCATCCGGTACAACATAGCTATATAAACATAGAAACTGTAGTGGCAAGATGGATCCCTTAGCTATCAAAGAAATCTGAAGGAAAATGCCTCAGCATATCAAAGCACGCATTCTTTATTGCTTGCGACAATTAAATTTTGTTCAATCACTGATTTGCGGCCACATCAACCACAAAGTCACAAGACAGGTGACCACGCCGCACTATTCTTGTGAGGTCATTCAAACACTCAACCAACATTAACCCATGCATCTGTACAGCAGGCAGGGTATCTTGGACTTCAGTCTCTAACATTGCATTGTTAGTGGTTTACAAGTGAAAGAAGTTGGATGCTCAATATAGTCCAACGAATACTAGTAATAAAGTAATAAACTACCGCAATCACATGACCTTGTTGCCTTTGCGCAGTCGTTTACATAGACATGCACCGCACACTAAACTCTTGCTATGGTCAAATGGTCAACAGGCTTAACTACACTGAGCAAGACAGGGCAGGGACACATCAGCAACATGAAAATATCAGGGGCAAGTGAAATTACCGATTTCAAGAAAGCCACAGTAGACAAGTACTAACTAACTGGACAATACATAAGTCTGGATATAGCTGACCGTGAGGAAACTTAGCCAACGTGCAGGCGTTTCCTGTACTTCATCATCTGTCTTGTTGGTTTGGTACAAGACGCAGAAGTCGTTGTAGAACTCCATCCACATCTTGACATACTTGTATCCATCATCCTTGACAAGCTTGTCCATGTCGGTAAGGCAATATTGCAGTGTGTGGTGTGTCCGTATCTCCTTGAGGTAGAACTTCTCCTCCACCCTGAGAGTAATTTCAGTGAGGACCCCAAACATTCCAATGTTGACCTGGGCAGCTTTGAACGTGCTGTCACCTTCACCAACTGTAACGATCTGTATGAAATTGGGAACTGACTGTTTACTTTGCACACGTATAATACGGATAAAGCTAAAGGATGTCCTTCAGTGCAAGCACAATTACGTACGGATCCGGCCATCTGGCTAACCATGTTCATTAATCAATGAGGGGTGGTCACTCCAATAAGTGCCAAACTTACGGCAGTGACTGGAGTCACAATCACAATCTCACATTGACTATACCCACAGCTATGCAATGCATGTCAGCTATGAAGTGGACACACAGGCCCGTAGCAAGCTATTTTAGAGTGGTACGGCCAATGCCGAAGGCAGTGCATAGAGCCGCGTAGTTGTGATCAAATCCGCGCTTTGCACGGAAGATTTTTTCACCTTCGCTTTTTCAGCTACCTGGATTGGCTCTCGTAGCACCTTCATGTTTTGCACTACACTGCCACTTCTAACCTTTCTGTTTTTCAATTCTGTGTATACATCAACGCCATCTCCACTCTGCTCGCCATCTCCATTCTAGATCTACTCGTGAGTAAGGCAGCGCGCGTTAGCCCTGTCTCCATTCCGTGTGTTGAATATCGAATTTCGAGTCGCGTGGACTGGTGAAAGCATGAGAAAAGTACTGCACTTCGATGACTTTCTCTGCCATGCCGTAAAGCACTGACGGAAGCCAAGAAGGAACGTTTTCTTCTTGTTCGAGTGAAAAAGTGGTCCGGCCAAAACAGGACCGGCCGGACCGCTTGCTACGGCCATGACACAGTTGTATAGTGAGGCTCAGAAGTATATATAGTCTGGACAGACCTTACCTCTGTTCCAGACAAAAATAAAATCTAGCCTGGCAATGTCTTGTAGCTGCATTGAAAATGAGCCCTATACAAGGTGAGAACACCATTTTCTAAGCCACAGAGAAGGCCAAGCCACGATCATGCAGGCATTCTACAGCACAAACACGTACAGTCATGCAAAGGATTCCGCCCACATCCCCTGTCCCAGTGTTGATTCTGTGGGCACGTGCATACAGCAGACCCTACCTCCCAAGGAAGTTACTTCTTAGTCTCATGGCACCCCCCAAAGTAGAAGTCTAAGCAAAACGTGCTTCAGTGAATTTCGGTGTTCCTTCAAAATTTGATGTGTTTTTCAAAGGGAGTGTACCGTTTTCAATGCATTTTTGCACTATCTGGGCAATTCCCATATCTGATGTACCCAATGTTTTCATGATGTGTTCACATTATTATATTATCAGCATGAAAGTTACTGTATAGCTAATGAGGAATGATCCAATTCCAATACACAACTACTGCTGATGAATATAATTATATAGACTTATCTACGGAAGCTGAGAGCGGCCATTGTGTTACACGTTCACGTTCCTGATTCACGTTCCTGATTTACGTTCCCGTTTCAAAAACCTGTTCTTCAAAATCCTGTTCAGCATGGGGAATGTCTAGTCTTGTTCCCGGATCCACTTCGATTGGGGTCTGGGAACGAGACTAGGGAATACACTCAGTCTACATGTTGCTTTGTACTAGCCACGAGTATTGTAGTCTCATGGTCCAGCCTCTTGCCATGTTCAAATGGAAGCATCTTTTGTGGATGTCCTGGAAAACTCACCTGCTGTGATCAGAGCAGCCAAGAAAGGAGTTGGATCCATCTGAACTCGTAATGCATGCGAACGTGAATACGAACGTGAATATTGAATGGGAATGTAATTCGAGAACGTGATTCAGGAACTTGATTCACGAACATGAATCGTTGTTACAATCGGCCATAATACTACCTATAACAATTCAAGAATCAGGAACGTGAACGCGTAATAAGATGGCCGCTCTCGGCTTCTGTACTTATCAGCTTAAAAGATACAGAACTACTTGGGACCTGACCTCTCCTGTTCCAGACACGAATCTCAGTCTTGTGGCCAGGGCTGCCAGGTTACCAATTTCAAGTCCTGTCCCGTGGGTAGCTAGAGAGGAATAAATTGTAAACAAGTTTCACAGGCCTGTATAGAAATGAACACTCCTTTTAAATGTGCAATTGTAAACATCCTTTGAATGTGAAGTAAAACTGGATAATAAATTCTGTGAGGACACCTTGCTTGTTGGAAAAGTACAAATGCATGTACCAGTGGGAATGAGATGCAGATGAGCCCTGATGTAAGCTAGTAGCTAGTATACTGGAATGTCTTGAAAGAGGCAGATATAGACTGATAGAAAGGAATAACCTGAAGATGCCTCAGTGTGCATCATGCAGTTACCATTGTAATGGTTGGCTGCATTCGTCCACATAGTAGTTACCCCATCCCACCTGACGCTTACCAGTGGACATTGCTCCAGCAATTGACTGCCTTGCAACAGACCCAAGGTTGATCATGGCCAAGTTTCGTTCCTCCAACAGACGGCTTAAGTCCTCCAGTCTAGTTCCAGCCTTCACAGTCACCAGTAGATTGTGTTCATCAACTTCCACAATCCCAGAGTACTCATGCAGACCGATCATTATGTCCTCTGTTTGCGCTATTTTGGACCATGAGTGCCCGGCAGCCACCACCCGGACCTTTCGGTTGTTGTCATAGGCATCCTTCACAATCTGCACAATCTCGCCCTCAGACGAAGGGATTTGAACATTCTTGAGATTGAAATGGATCCTTCCATCTATAGAGGATCAAGAGTTAAATATTGGACATCAAGTAATGGCAATGGTTGCAAGCAGCTCATTCACTTCAGCTGCTGCTCCCCTATTACATCATCATGGTGTTCATGTTAGCAAGATGCACAGTTCTTTCTTCTTGAGTGTAGAATGCACTCAAATTGGCCCCCACTGCAGTGGGGGCCAATGTGCTGGTAGAATGTAATTGGGATATTCCAGGGATACACCCCCTGGTAATTACAAGTTATAACTATTCTGTCCTATTCTGTGCAAGTAACATTGTGGACAAGAACTCTGGAGCAAGAGCTGGGGAGACTGCTGAAGAGAGGACTGTCATGTGCCTTGCTAACATGAATGCCAAAAGGAGGGCCAGAGCTGACCAGACTTCTGCACTGCATGGGAGCTGCATGTCCATCAGTGGACTTATGCGTAGATGCAGTTGAGGAGCAGCAGCTGAAACAAGTGAAGCAGCTTGTTAGAGTTCCGGCCACCCCTCATATGCACAAGCAGCTGCACAACACAGGGAATACTACCTGTGAATACGGGACTGGATGGGCACCATCATCATCAAAGTTGCTGTGTCATCATCATCAAAGTTGCTGTGTGATCGCACGGTCTGTTTTCTCGTTTGAACCAGTGGTGGGAACATTCCACTGTCGAATATTAAAAGTCCTGTGTAGACCACACCTATGGACACACCTCTAAGCAGCAGACTCACTGAAAAAGCCAAATACAAAACTTCAAGACAGTGTTCCCACTATCGAGGACTCGAACGAGCAACGTTTGGTGCTGACAAGGACCAGCTCTGACAGTTACGTTGCCCACCCAGTCCCGTATCTATACTATTAGGTAGTTCCTGTACAAGTTGCATAACAAGTTAATATTGTACTGAGTTCCACCCCCCCCCCCCCCCCCCCCCCCCCCCCCCCCCCCCCCATCTTGTACCCTGAGTTCCATCCCTGGTGAGCAAAACCATGAATGCTCTGAGTTCCACTCCATTCCATCATACTCATAATTTCCTGCCCTAGAGTTGAGTTCTACCTTACTAACTTGTATCTGCATACATAATATTATAGCATCTTATAACCTGCAATACACAAGGGTTAAAATGACCGTTCTGCTTCGCATTGATCATGTGCATCCATGCGTGCTTGCATGATTATATGCATGCACTGCAAAAACATATTTTTAACCACAGAGGGGTTACCCTGGTTGCAGCAGCTGGAGACAGTGCATAGTAGAAGTTTGGGGGTCAGAGACTAATTAAATAACACAATTAGATAGGAAGCTTGCCCACAAGATAAGAACTTCCATGACAACGGGTTGTATGACCTTGCAGATGATAAGATTGTTTATATAGTCATAACCTGTTGACTGGGCATTATGGAAGGGTGTCTCGATTCACTGGACTGGACTACTGGACTGGACTACTGGACTGGACTACTGGACTGGACTACTGGACTGGACTACTGGACTCACCCAAAATTGCATATTATGGAAGGCAGTATGCTTCCTACTTTTTGGCATTCTGCTTTCCATGTTTTCACTATTCACATTCAACCCAGTAAACAGAAGACTAGCGAGCTTACCGTAGCTGACCGGAGGAGGATCAGTATCACGACGCACATGCCACTGCCATGGATACAGTCGGAAGAGCCAGGCCAACACGGCTACAATGATAGCACAGGTAATCAGGGAATGGCGCTGGCTGCACATACCTTCAATCTGGAGTGAAATAAACGTCAACTTTATTCTTACTTTTATTGCCAAAGCTACCAAATGCATGTGGCATTGTACTGATACCATAGCATTGTCCCGTTTATGCAATTCTGACCGCCACTACATATTTACATTGTCCCACCTACTGCCAGTTTTTGATGATGGTTGTGGCATGCACAGCAGGCCTTACTGTACACTGTGACTCACATTACTGTAAAGGGTGCGTGTTCTGGGAGCTTATGCTCCTTAGCAGTGCTCTCTCTCTGCTTGGTGCTGCACCCCCCTTTAGTACTAATGTACCCCCTTATAAGATTGGGCTGCACCCATAATCAGTGATATGAGCAATCAGTGATGTCGCAATCAGTGATGTCAGAATCAGTGATGTCAGAATCAGTGATGTCAGAATCAGTGATGTCACAATCAGTGATGTCAGAATCAGTGATGTCACAATCAGTGATGTCGCAATCAGTGATGTCGCAATCAGTGATGTCGCAATCAGTGATGTGAGCAATCAGCTATGTCACAATCAGTGATGTCACAATCGGTGATGTCACAATCAGTGATGTCGTAATCAATCAGTGATGTTGCAATCGATCAGTGATGTCACAATCAGTGATGTCACAATCAGCGATGTGAGCAAGAATGTTTAACAGGTACTTAAGACAATGTGCAAACATAAAGCTAGGTGTATGTAACGGATGTGGCTTCCCATTAAGTTCCTCTTCAACACATTCGCCACTGACTGCGGCCGGTTCTGAGACTATAGAGCATTTTCATCACACTCGTGAGAATACAAAAGTATACGGAAGAAAGTGGCCATTGCGGTGTACTACGAGATAGTAGCTTCTGTGGTGATCTTGGCGAAAGCGAATTCACACTTACACTGCAGCTTCTATATAATATATGTACACTGAATCAGCCATTGCTCTGAATGATTATAAACGCTTAGCATGGTTAACCGGGGGTGCTTTCGATGTGCACATGTGATGATTTCTCTCACCTCAGTCATGCAACATTGGACGGGCTGCATTGGCAGGGGACATTAAATTTGACTGACTGTGCATGCGATCTGCATTACACTCGCTCACGCTCGCGCCACAAATGTCATGCATTCTCGTAGTATAGTACCTGAATGTCCAAGTCTACACCAGAAGCTGAAGGTCTCCACTTGGGGTAAGGATTTGGAAATTGACTGGAAATAGAAAATGACCAGAATTACCGGTAGCTGTTGCGCCTCCGCGCGTGGGCCTAGCTGGGCAGCTCAGCCCATGCATAATGACGTAAGAGCGGAAGGGAAGCTAAAATTAAGGAGCGCCCTTTAACCACCGAATTCTTCCCACCAAGACAACACATTTTCATGCATTCAGCGCACACCACTTTCGTAGGTACTCCTCTCCCACAGCATTCGCTCCTCAGCGGCCAAACTTGGTGGGGCCCGCACACATGGAGAGACCTCTCTGGCAATACCGTTAATGATATTCATGACCCCCCACAAGCCCAGCAATCGGAGGTCAAAGGTGGATGTCAGCCGGATTTTCGCCCAGCATTTCCCTAAACTTGGGCCAGATCTGACTGATGGCACACCTTACACCACCAATTTGCAGGTTTTCTTGAGGCCCTGGGTGGGGTCTATGAATATCATTAGAATCAAAAATTCTCGGGTCAATGAATCTCATTAAAATCAAAAGACGCCCACGACAGGCTGAAGGGGGGGCTGCCGCCCCCCCTTCGAAACCCCCCCGCTTGTACGTTTAGTGGGGGAGGCGCGCCGAAATTTGACCAAATTTTTGAGTTCGTGCCTGAAAGTCGTCCCTAGGCCCTCTGAAGCCTTTTTGGTCTCTTTTTGGACTGATGAGAAGCCCTACATCTGCATAGGGTCTAAATGACGCATTTATGCGTCAATAGGGCTTAAAGGGTTAATGAGATTCATAGTGGGTGAGAATGGGCCCTCAAAACGGCCTAGACTTGCACTGTGAGCCAGTTTGGCATGGTTTGCCGATTTTTAATGAGATTCATTGATCCTCCATGCACATATTAAGGAGCGTGAAACGACCTGCCGAATAATTGGATTTTGCTGATGGAGACATGCGCAATCAGCACTGTAATTATTGCTACAGGATCTCTTCAACTAACCAAGAAGGCTACGTGAAAATATACCCTAACCCATTGCCCTACTTCCTGCCGGACCAATATCCGCTTCGAGCACCATTCCGATTCGTCTAAGCACTGGATCTCACAAGAAGTTGAAGATACCGCGAACCAAGAAGGGAGGGTAGCTACGTGAAAAACAGTTGTCTCGATCACGAAATTGACCCGTCCTCGAATTGCCCAGCCATAGACGTCTAGTTACTTGTGAACTACAACAACTGCCTGAAAAATATGGGAACTGGTAGCTGCGCCGGTTTGTGTGCGTTTGTGAGCGTGCTCAGCTTCGTCGTGTTTATCTTCGACATGTTAACGGATTGGGTATGGGTAAGATATCATATGGACACGAAGACATTCAACGAGCACACCGTAACGGAAGTGCTGTGGCTCTTAATTACCGTCTGTGGAACAATTGTCGGCGTTCTCTACTTTGTTTGTGGCTTATGTTGTTGTTGCATTACGTATACTAGTGATAGCATCTCATGCATATGTCGGTGGAGCAGTGTGGAGCAAGTCTTCAATTTTATTCTTACCCTTGTGGACGTGTCCCTGCTTGGCTTATCACTGTATATAATGTACGGTACCGACCTGATTTGCGGAGACGAGAAGGTGGACTTGGATAAAACAACTGCTCCCTATGCAAGTCTGGTCAGTGTATCTAATACACTTCTAATCAGTAGTGCTACATCTTTGGTTGCCATATTCGTTCGGGCCATAAAACCATGTGCACGGGCATTTATCGTGTGGTGTGAAGGGTATGGAGACCGTTTTGATGAAGGTAATTGTTGTCTCTGTTGTACTTATACATTGGCACTGATTATTCTAGGTGCTGTAACAGCCTTTTGTGCACTAGTACATTTTCATAATAACAGTTGTTCAATTTAGACAAACAGACTGCCTGCTGCTTTGTACTGTAGTTGATGTATAATACTTAACATTGTATTGTTATCAACATCCTTATATACTCGGCATCACTCCTTATATACTGTCACATACATATTATAGGTTCTCATTTTCTGCATGTGGACGTGTGAAATGTGCCTCACTGAGTGCTTTGTGTAGTTTAGTTTGTTAGCACTGTCAGCAATAAACACAATGCATCACATACCATGCACAGACATTATATATTCATGGCACTAGTACTGGAAAGTCCCAATGCAAATGTCAGCAACAACCAGATGCATCACATACGTACCATAGCCACTATGAAGTAGAGGGGGGGGGGGGGGGGGGGGGCATGAACTCTGCATATGCATGCAGGAGGTGGAGTTGACTTTGCCTCTCCCCACTCATGCCGACTGTCTAGCTGGCTGGACCCCGGTCCTTTGTAGACTAAATAAGACGAATCTCGATTGGTGAATAAAGTCCAAATAAACTCTCTCTGGCTATAAATTAATGCCCATCTATATATAGCCATTCCATTGAAACTTCAGTAGAAAGACATGTTTGTATCCCTGCTCGCATGATGCAGACTGCAGAACAAACAATTTCATCACTATAGATAGCTAATTAACACAGAATATAACTAGGCCTTGGCGGATTTTGCTTGAACTTTTACTGATTTTTCTTTTCTTTTTTTTCTTCTGTTATTATCCTATTTTTCTTTTTTATTCACCTATTTTTCTCAATTATGCTGGCATTGATTCTGAAAATTCACATTTGTAAACACTCGAAAACTGACTAGTTTTGGGAGACAATGTCACTGCACAGTGCGTCAATAACAATAAACTATCAGGCTACGTGTTATACTAGTCAGTATACTTCTGAGTAGTTCTATGTAATATGTAGCTATAGCCTATGTAGCTAACTAATACGTAGCCAGCCTAGCTTATAGTAGTCTACATTGCTACATCTAAACCCGTACCTGATGTTGATTACAAATTACAAACCCATTATTTTGTACCTATTTTTCTCATCATAGTCAGAAAGTGTACCTATTTTTCCCAGCATAATTCACTATGCTCAGAGGCACCTATTTTTCCCAAAATTATGCTAGCAAAATCCGCCAAGGCCTAAATATAATGGGCTCAAACATTTGGCAACTGTGTGTATTATATATGATTGGCTTGTATTATTATAACCCCTGAATGCTGCAATCTGACTGGATGGATAATTTAATTATTCGAAGTGGTTATTGGTCCGGCAGGTGGCTTAGGGCCAGGGCCGGTTCTATAGATGCGCGCACATTTCCGGTACCTATACCTAGAGTTTGTACTTACTGCCGGACCAATAGGCACAGCGTTAATTATTCCTAAAGTATGTACTTCCTGCCGGGCCAATATCCACATTGTTAATTATTTGTGGTAGCTATCCATTGCCGTATCCGCTCAGCATTTCACAAATGGGTGTTGCTGATTGGGCTGGAGTCATGGTTGCCAAGACAGCACTGGATGCTGTTGTCATGCATGCAGTGGATGCAACTGAAAGAGAGGGGCTCGAAGTCCGCCTAACAACAACTAGAGAATAAAGAATAAATCCCTGCTCATGAGGTCATCATTTCAAAAATGAAATTGCTATGCTGAAGTCTAATACAAACACTAAGGCAAAATCTACATGTACCAGTGCAAGCAACAATTAAGGGCTGTCATTATAGGGAGCCCAGCCAAAAGTATAGTTGCCCTCTCCGTGGCAGCTCCCCCCACACTGCACACAAAGCAACCCCACCCCCTTCTCAAAATGAAAGACACACTACAAATTCTCAGGCAGCAGAATATGCTGCATGACGATTGTATAAACCTACCTCCCCATCAGGCACTTTTCGTATTTGTATGGGGTAAACCTCCCATGCAACCGTGCATGCGGTGCTCACCTGAAGTGGATGACAATGCTAGTTATAGCCCCATGCTAACCAAAGAAGACACCAAGAATATTAATGTTGTCATCAAAAAGCCCTCTAAGCTTGGCCTGCTATATAAGACAACACGCACTGGGCATGCATTATGCTTCGTGCGTACATCAACAATTTGCCAGCAAGTTCTGCATCACTGCCTGTCAGTCATGACAACAAATCCAGCCAAGATCAACTTCATAATCAGAGAATTTACTATATTTTGCACTCGATCTGCTGTTGCATCTGTTCATGCAGTACATGTCAGGCTCAGTATGATCATGATCACCAGCAGTGCACATCTTCACTCTGCATCCCTTAAAAGTGGCGCACTGCCCATCTATAGCCATTCCATTGAAACTTCAGTAGAAAGACATGTTTGTACCCCGGGCCTGCTCGCATGGCAGAGCAAACAATAAAAATGTTCATCACTATAGCTAGATATAGGATACCAATTAACACAGAATAATATTATACTAGTTGAAACGTTTGGCAACGTGTGTACTATAAAATGATTGGCTTGCTCACTCTGTTGTACAATTATGGATATCTGGCCTGCATCTTCATGCATGGCATGATCCCTATGTATGTCATGCCGCTCTTTATTGTGTGATAATCAGTCTTGTATACGTAACGTTATGTGCAAGCAAACTGCTTACATAGTAACTCAATCCCAGGCTTTTCGTTGCCTGCACGTGTACGCACACACACACAATACATTCACACATGAACCACCAACATGCAAGAGAAATAGGTTGACGTTCGGTATCTTTCATGATTTGACTTCATGGGTCGGGTTGATGGTGTGCATACGAAAATTATTCATGATGGCACAGAATGGTAAGTTATCATATCATTCAAGGCACAGTCCTCTTTCTCTTGGGACGCAGAGTGAATTGAAACAAGTCCTGGGAGGATTCTTCTGTTCTTGAATTACGTTCATCCACCTGTGAAGATACCAGATCATAAAGTCTGTGGTTTGTTGGCACCCTCAGTCCCTCCAACTGACGACAATGCTAAAAAAGACCTGCATTGGCAATACCCAAGTCTGGGACCAAGACTAAAGAAGGAACTTTTCTAAGTGTACATCCTAGCCTCATTCCCAGGCGTACTCCCTTAGCTTCAATTCAAGCATTTTGCCTTGTGTGTATGTAACTGAGACTAGTGCATGCACTTCAGGACATGCAAGGAGCAGTTGCAATGATTCACATGACTGTGATCAGAATGTGACCCTAAACATACGCTGGTGCACATCACAGCAACAGTTACTGTGAGTCAGGTTAGCGTTAGCTGAAGCAGTCTAGCAGGTACGTTACCGGCCATGGCGGTAGGTCTACGAGCTGTCTCCGTCTTTGTTGCTGCCACCGAGGAGGTAGAAATTATGTTCATGGTTCACTAGCCAATGAATAGATAAGCCACGTTCCCAGGCCTCCGCGCCCAGCTTTTGTTGCTACTCTGTCTTTGTTGTCGCCATTGTCCATCAAACAGTTAGACTGTTCACTATGCCTAGGTCCTTCGTGTCCTTGCATCGAGGAAGTACGTAGGGTTCGTTCATATTGTGCACGCGCAAGTGAAATCCACTGATTTAAAATTTCCGGCAAATGGTCGGTCCAAGCAAGCAAGCAAGCACTATGCAATGAAGTCACACTAGTGTGGGGCTCACTCAGGCTCGCTCCAATCAGAAATATGCCTTCTGACCGGTATCTACTGATGTGTGGCTGCCTTATCCCAGACTACACTATACACACATACACGTACACTCACTCCTCTGACATCCACGTCCCAGTCCGGTAGCTCCTGGTTGGCTGACGGGACATACTGCACCAGACTGAGTATCCTTGGGATGCCACCATCAGTGTGCCTCACCTGTGGAGGGAATGAAGTCCCTTGGTAGATAAATTGGTCCCATTCCCAGGTCAGCCCCACCTCAATTCAGACCATCTTGTTCTAGCCTCGTTCCCAGGCCCACACGTGAAATGCGGAAGTGGGCCTGGTGACACTTGGCAAAATTCCCGTATGTGCTGAGCTCAGCAGTCTTGATTTCGGGTAGGCGAATCACGTTCGTCCATTGCCAATTATTGCGTAGTAATTACATTTGAAAAGTGTAGCCATTTGATAAAACCGCTGTTCTAGCCTTCAAGACTTACCTCTGGTCGCTCCTTGGCAAGGACTTTCTACTTAGCCATCACCAACAGCTACCTTCCGCGTGATTTCGAATGCATCCAAGTAAGGAATGTAAACGCTTACACAGTTATGCTGACTGTGCACATACGGGAATTTTGCAAAGTGTCACCAGGCCCTCTTCCACGTTTTGCGTGTGGGCCTGGGAACGAGGCTACAACTTCTATACCATGAGCGAGGCTAATATGAGGACACTGATGCCCTCCACTCCATGGTTTACCCATGAAATGCACAGCTGAGAGTAAAAGGATATTGTTTATACTCCAAGTGGTATACCATATTCATGCTGATTCCACCTCCTTGTCAACAACTGAAGAGCAGGAGTCCTGCAGACTATCAATCTAGTCTACGCGGAGGATGGGCAGGCTAGTAGGCTTCTTTTGATCATTGGATGCAGTACATTGACTATTATTTAAGCCACTGTACACGTACCTTTCTGAACTTCTTGAAATTCTTCACGGCTGTCTGTGCCGCCTCTTCCTCTTCACTCCCATCATCCACCCCTCTCCTCCTCCCCCTCCCTGCCACTAGGCTGACAAAAGTGATGTCCACCAGTGCAGTAGGAGCAGAACTCTCTTCTCCCTCACCATGCACGCCCCCACCACTGCCACTGGAGAGCAGTCCCAGCCTCTGTAGTCGTGACACCTGTACAGAGAACAATATCACCTGACTGCAGCAATCTGTGTTCTCCGAAGGGGGGTACCGGAGTGTCCCCTCCCCCTTTGATGTGGTCATCGGAATGCATCAAGTCTTTGACCTGATCAGTTTTGCCCCCCCCCCCCCCCCCCCCCCCCCCTTCCTGTCAGCTTTGGGGGAAACACTAGTAGCAATAGACATTTCATCATTGGTATCAACTGAGGCTTCACACTTAAATCGTGCAATTGAGCTTCTGCACTACATCAGACGTTTAACGTTTATTGTCTGCCCACCTGCAGTTTTGGCTTGCTCCTTGCCAGGATGAAACCATCCTCTGTGCACACAGGTTTGTAGTTTTTCCGAGGAGGTTCCTGGAATCCCAATGGATCCTCACCCTCTCCTCTTCCGAGCATTGTATTATCATCGTTCCAAATATCAGCGTTGGTGCTGGTGCTTGCCTTCGTCCTCTTACCACCAGTACTGCAGACCACGCCCACTGGGAAGGTCAAACAGGTGAAGGGTGTGACCAGCCCAGTTCCGGTGGCTAGTTTGGACGTGTTTTGTGTGTGCTGTGTACAACTAAGTGTGGCGGGGTTATCTGTGAGGGATGCAGCAGCTGTTCCTAACGTTGAGGTATTGGTGGTCGCATTTGCATCGTCTTCATTTGTAGGTGGACCTATTATTATCGCCTCAACCTTCCGGTGTTTCCTGGTGCTGAGGAAAGGAGACGTGGAGGAGTGATCTTCACGCGGTCTCTTCTTGGGTGTTCTCGGAGTAGACAGACTTAAAGATTTATCAACGTTCTTAGAGGTAGCAGCCAGTGAAGCTTCATCACGTTCTTCTTCAGTCTCGGGTCCAGCCTTATTGCGAACAGCCATTACTGAGTGATGTAGCCTAGCTGTTCCAGTCTCCTTGGTCTCTGAACCAACACCGTCATCATTGGTCTTCCCTCTTTCTGGCTGTTTGACTTTACCCCTACTTCTTGTAGACCGCGGCCCAGAGAACAAGCTAGCTCCCGTTGCTGCTCCCGTTGGGTCCCCCATGCTCTGTTGCTCGTTCTTCAGTCCTTCTCTCCTGTGGTCGCTGTCTACGTGCCTACTCCTCTTGCTCTCTCTCTGAGACTCTTGTGGGCCGTCATCGTGAATCAGCTCTCTCTTCCTTCTCTTACCCTTGAAGAGTGTAGAGATCAAGCCAGAATCAGGGAGAGACTTCTCCTGAGACCTTGGGGTCAGAGTGCTTGGGACGAGAATGCTAGGATCACTTTCTGGGAGGGAGTGGTTTGTCTCCACAGAGAAGGGCGCTACTACCCCACCCCGGTTTCCAGCCAAGGACGTGACAGTAGGTTTCCTCAAACCAGGTAGGACTGTGTTGGTGAGTATTTCAGAGTCAGGTTGTGAGTCCTCAACAACAGATTCCAGGGACTGTTGTCCATGCTGAGTTGGTGGCTCTTTCAGATGATGTGATTTTGATGATGGACTACTCTCTCCAAAGCTCCGTATGCTGGTGAGCAGTGGTTTCTTGTCAAGTTTACTTTTGACTTCTGCTGGAGGGAAGCGTCTGTCATCAATGCCATAGCCAATATCAGACATAGCGTCCAGTGTCTCTCCCTTGGCAGCCACATTAGCACTAGCACCACCAGCTGCGGATGGTTTGGGGGATTTATTTCCGAGCAAAATTGTCTCATCGATTTTAGTGACTGCATCTCTTTGGCTCGTGGTGCCATCTCCGTCACCACCGCGTCGCTTCTGTCTGGCTGCTAGTGATTGCTGTGTGAGTTCTGTGTCGGGGGCGTATACGGTGACGTTGGCCTGGGAGGACTCCTGGGTACAGGGGAGGGGGTTGGTGGCGGTAAGGTAGGAGAGGGGGAGCTGCTGGGAGAGGCTGGGAGGTGGGAGGTGGTCGGACACCGAGGGAGAGTCTGCACAATGGGAGAGAGAAGGGTCGTTCAGTCTCACTGCTTACCTCATAGCTAGCTTGTACATACATTGTACATGTATACAGGGTGTATGGCTCTTGCTCCTTCCAAAGTAGGTATCATGGAATCAATTCAACTTGGAATGGAACACAAGTTGGAGATGGGAACAAGGACATGGCAGGCAGGACTTGGAATGGAATCGGTACAAACAACTTGGAATGAGGACAGCACCTGCAGTGCTCCTGGGGTTGCAGTAGTTTTCTATGGATTTGTGCAGGAGGGCAAACCCTATCTCAGAGTCCATCACTGGCCTCAGCTCCTGGCTGCAGGGAGATGAGGAGGAGGAAGAGGACGGAGGAGATGAGCTCACAAGCTTATACGTGTATATACTGTATGGCCGGAAAATTTGGCGGGAATTAAATTTGGCGGATTGGCTCTAAAAGGCTGTGAATCGCATTTGGCGGATTAAAATTTGGTGGATTTGGAAATTTGCAGAGCGAGAATGACATCATACTAACTGCACGGCCGGCCGCAGATGCCGTGCCGGTGGTACTGAGATCTTGTGTCGGTAGGCTGCGATGGAGTCCGAGTTTGCGGTGGAGAACTGTGTTCGAGGTACCACGTCTACAAAAACCTCTGGGATGCGAGTGTAGGAGAGGAACTGCCGTGCGAGTGGTACACAGTAGCAGTGATGCGGCGGAGCGCCATCGTCGGCCATGTACCCAAGAAGATGTCAGCTGCTTGCTCACTATTTCTGGCCGATCAGCTGCTTGCTCGCTATTTCTGGCAGATCAGAGACAGAGGTACTATAGTATTATGAGTGCTTGCGCGAGAGCTTAGCTGCTAGCTAGCTCGAGCGTTCGCTACGAGACCCCGCCCACACATGTTATGACAAAATATTGGCGGAATTTAATTTGGCGGTGCGTTCATAATCCGCCAAACCGCCAAATTAAATTCCCTGCCAAATTTTCCGGCCATACGGTAGTACAAATACATGTAGACTTCTATGAACATACCGTAGTGTCCCGCTAATACGCCCCCTTCGAAAATACGCCCTCCCCCTATTTTTCGCCGAAGTTCCTGCACAGGGTAGTTTGACTCGTTAAACGCCCCCCTGGTGAGCGTCTTCTGGAATATCTAACCTACACATGCGCAACTTCGCAGATCGTCTCTGACTCTCAGATCGAGTATAGTAGTCACCGTTGATGCCGACAGGAGCGCATAATGAGGAAGCGAGCGGAAGGAAGGGAGGAGCGTGAAACGACCACGCAAAAGATTAAAAATTGAAAACTTTCCCACGGTAGTCCCGTTACTATTTTTAGCTCGCACGTGTACGGAGACTCAAGGATGACGACTACTAGAAGACAGAGAAAAAGCCAGTATCAAGACTCCAATTGTAGCGAAGCAGGGGAATGACATACTGGTAGTGACAGACCTCGACAAAGTGCTGTACGACGATGCAGTCGATCGAGCCGCTCCACACAGTCAAGCGGGCGTCTCGACTAGTGGAAAGAACCGCCCCTTGTGTTTTTTTGGAGTTCATGACTGCTGGGAAACATCCCGCGACACTTACGAAGTTACGGACACTATCTTCTCTCTCTCTTCTCTCTCTCCCATCGAGATTTGGCCCGTCGCTGTAGTCAATGCAATGGCATCACAGAAAAACAACAATACACGTGCGAGCTAAAAATAGTAACGGGACTACCGTGGGAAAGTTTTCAATTTTTAATCTTTTGCGTGGTCGTTTCACGCTCCTCCCTTCCTTCCGCTCGCTACCTCATTATGCGCTCCTGATGCCGACGGTACCAGTCATCACACTGCCACTCTTCCGCAGAAAATACCAAGAAATGGTCCGTGGTTCATGACCGACAGTATTGCTGTTCTTGAGGGAGGATGGCTACAACGAAGTTGTCGTGAATGTATATATGGCCCTCGAGTTAAAGTGGCAGCTCTTCTCGCCGATGTAGGGAGACCACGCATGATGACCACGAACAGTACTGGCGATCGTTTGTACTTTTGTAACTGTGAACATGAACCTTGGCAGTGCGTGTCATAAACGTAGCAAAACTTTTTGAGGGGGCGTATAATTGAGACTAATTGCGTACTCAAAAATACGCCCCCTCCCCTCTTTGGGCAGGATGTAGTGACAAAATAGGGGGGGGGGGGGGCGTATTAACGGGACACTACGGTACATGTACCGTACGATCTGCCGAACAAACCGATCTCTCATTAGAGCAAATGACGCAAAACTATCCACATACACACCAATCTCAATCCGAACCAAAGATTAGGGACTGGGAACAATATTTGTACAGACAGTTCATCTCACAATACTCTTTCTACTACATTGTATACCTTCTGAGGAAGCTGTTGACTTGCTCCACCCAGTTCTGCTCCTCTGTCGTCAGCTGGGACAAACTCTCGCTGTCCACAGCCAGCACAATGGACTGGTCTGCCAGCAGTGACTGGAGGGGAGGGTGATCAGAGGAAGCAGCCAGCTGACAAACTGCACCAGCACTCTTCACACAAGTCTGCAGGGTGGTATACTGGGAGAAAGGCGGAGGAAAGAGGAGGAAAATGAGAGGAAGGAGGGAAGGAGGGGTGGGGGGAGGAGGGGAGGGAAGGAGGTGGGAGTGGAGGAGAGGGAAGGAGGTGGGAGTGGAGGAGGAGAGGGAAGGAAGGAGGGGAGGTAAGGAAGGAAGGATGGAGGGGAGGGAAGGAAGGATGGATGGAGGGGAGGAGGTGGGAGTGGAGGAGAGGGAAGGAGGTGGGAGTGGAGGAGGGCAGGAAGGAAGGAGGGAAGGAAGAGAGGAAGGAAGGGGGGAGTGAAGCAGGGAAGGGAAGGAGAGAAGGAGGGAAGTGAAGTGGGGGGGGGGGGGGGGGGGCAAAAGGGAGATGGGAGAGTTCAGACTCAAGGCTTATATAAAAGTACAAAATGGTATGGTTAGACACCCCAGTACCTGTTTCTTGGTGAGAAAGTAGAACACCTTGTCCTGAAGCAGTGACGATCTCTTGAAATCTGGCTGGAAGGACACCTCTTTCGAGCCACTGCCAATGTTGCTGTCACTCACTTCTGGCTCAAAGGCGGCACAGCTGGGGAGAACTCTCCCCTCCCTCCAACATGTCACTGCTTGTTCCAGCCAGACCGGGGTCACTATGGGTCGACAGCTGGAGAGAGCAGATACCACCTGAATGTGGTGTGTGTGTGTACATGTATGCATGCATGTATGTATGTACATGTGTACATGTATGTATGTATGTAAGACAGTGTACAAGTCATGTACATGTATGTGTGGATACAGTGGCACAAGTAAGGGGGTGGGCCCCAGCCCAACCCATATATCTCAAGCTAAGCAATGAAACACATATTGCACACTGGGGAGGGCTGTACCTTCACGGTGACATTGATGGTGTTCATAACCAGGTGAGTACACTTTGAGCTCCATGCCGGCTCCAAACTAGCCCCTGGACATAGCAAAAAGAGAGTCAAGTGCATCACCTACTGTACTGTGCTGCAACTGTATGGGCAGTCAAATACAATGTTAGCCTCGTTCCCAGGCCTGTGCACCTCTTTCGGTTGCACAAAGGGAACGTGAAGGGCCAGGTATGTTTCCTCACGTGCGTGACGTTGAGGGTAGAAAGGTGGTAGAAAGGACTTACATGTAATTGAACGTGGCGAACTGGGGCTCAGAACATCAAAAAGAGCAAAGGTACGAGGTAACTTACCATAGTATTTACTTAGCGGGGGGCAACAGCAACTGTCAAAGACAAGTGTTGAACATGTATTGTACAAGACGCAAAACTTCGCTTTTTCATTCTGAAAAGTTTGGCCATTTGTCGATTACGTAATGCTCACGTGAGGAAACATACCAGGCTCTCCTGTACTACAAGCGAAAGCTGGGTGGGACCTGGGAACGAGGCTAATACAATGTCTGCAGTAAGGGCTACAGATGTATACATGTACGTGTACATGTAGTAGATACATGGCACCTGCAGTTAAGTGGTAGTACAGCTACACACACAGTTACATGGCACCAGTAATACATGCTACAGCTGTACACAGGTAGTTACATGGCACCTGCAATAAGTGCTACAGCTGCACAGGCACAGCAATTACATACTAAAGCTGTACATGCAGCTACATGGCCACACTACCGACCGACCGACCCCCACATCACCGACCCCCACATCACCGACCCCCACATCACCGACCCCCACATCACCAACCCCCAGACCACCAACCCCCAGACCACCGACCGGTCCAACCCCCACACTACCAGCCCCCACATCATCGACCCCCACATGACCAACCCCACATGACCGACCCCCACATCATCAACCCCCACATCATCGACCCCACATGACCGACCCCACATTACCGATCCTACATCACCGACCCCAAAGCGGGCCATTATTGTGTCCTCAACTCATCAGGATGGATCTCATGGCCACACTACCAACCGACCCCCAAACCACCGACCCCCACATCACCGACCCCCACATCACCGACCCCCACATCACCGACCACCACATCACCAACCCCCGGACCACCAACCCCCGGACCACCGACCCCCACACTACCAACCCCCACATCATCACCGACCCCCATATCATCGACCCCACATTACCGACCCCCACATGACCAACCCCACATGACCAACCCCACATTACCGACCCCCACATGACCGACCCCACATTACCGATCCTACATCACTGACCCCAAAGTGGGCCATTCTGTCCTCAACTCATCAGGACGGATCTCACTTGTTTTCAGTTCTTTGTTATTACTCAGCAGTGACTAAACATGGAACAGAATGAACACTAGGAAAGCACGGTACAGCTGTATAAACCCGTACTACATTGTCTATCTCTGTAGACTACACATCATTGGCTACAGGTTGATGAGCCATACATACATTTACATGTACATGTAATCTTCTGGAAGGAATTGGATCCAAGCGCCATGAAAATGTGTGAGCTGAGGGTTGTGTGGGGCTAACCCTGGCCCCAACCCTAACACTAACATTCTAGCAGCGCTTCTTTGAGCTCTGTCCGGTGTTATACAGTTTTTGGAAATCAGTGAGGACTTCATGCTGTAGCTGTTCCGTGTTGTCGTGTTGTCGAAGTGTTCCTATTCTACATGTCTTGCATGATGTAATTGGTTCAACAGTGAACAATACCTTGTATGTACATGTATGTAAACATTGCATACCTAGGCTCTTTGCGAGTTCTTTCACTTTCAACTTCTCCTGTCTCTCCATACCAGAACAGCAGAACACCAGCGGCTCAAATATCAACCTGGGCAGGAATCACAGAGACATCACATGTGAAGCAATGCTATGATGTAATCATTGTTGGGGGTGCCGGGAGAGTGAGAAACAAATCCACAGAGCTATCCAGGATCCAGTTTGCATGTGGGATTCAAACCAAAAGATCTACTACGCCACTGGGACCCTGGGGCAGAGGAGCAGAAGAATAAACTATGTACCATGTACTCGAGGCTCTGGATGCGTAGATCACCATGTTACCCACACTGGACCTGGAACTACATACGAAGCATATGACATGTGTCTTTAGTAATGCGACAGAAATGACTAGCCTCTTTCCAAGTCTCTTTCTCACTCTGTTTTCCTGACCGTATATATATATATATATATATACGGTACATGTAGGTCTAGTCTGTGGTCAAGAAAGTGCAGCAGGAGATAGCCTGGGGACAAAGCTATCTGGCAACATGTATGCCTGCCATCCTGGTAGCCACATTCCCACATCCTTGAGAATCAGATGGAATCCAACTAAAGTCTCCACGGTGATCTACACCTCAGGTACACTGGCCTCACTCTCCCACACACAGTTCAGCTAGCATGCCCTGAGCACTTCCTCTTGCATGCTGGAAGCCAGAGGTGATAGGCCTTGACACAATGTGCTAAATTGCTAACGTTCATCCTCTGGGAGTAAGTGGTAATAGTACTTGCATTATCACATTGATTGAAAGAATCTAACAATTGGGAGTTTGTTTTGAATGTGCTAAAAATAGAACACAATACATCTATGTTTTGCCTTCAAAACCCAGAATGCAATGTACAGCTGTATTTACAACATAATCAAAACCAGTCCTACAGCACCTGCTATATAAACTATTTCTGCGTCCACCATGTACCATTGTACAACAAAATCAGAAATTGTACATTGAATAACAGGTGAACTTGAAATCAAGTATGAAGGTTATAATGAAGCACAGTGTATCAACACTCAGTGTAGCCTCGTTCCCACATGACCCGGGAATGAGGCTACACTCAGTGTGGGAGGATTGATGGTAGAGACGTGGTGTATATACCTACTTGAACCTGCTGATGCTGTGGTTGGGTCCCTGGCCAAACTTGATGATGTCATTGCTGTGCAGCTCCACCCTCTCATTGGCCGAGAGCTTCCGCTTGTTAACGGTGGTGCCAAACTTGGACTTGCAGTCGGTCAGGTAGACTGCACTGAGCTGAAAGATGCACAAGGGAGAATATTATGCTCTGAATTGCCTGAGCACAACTGTTTAGTATACGTTGTAGCGGGCATGGTTTCATCGGCAGTGCATGAGCCACCTATGCATGAGTCAGCTGTAGGTGGCTTCACTTGTTCCAACACTTCTCTGATTCCCAGACTCTTCCCAAGTTCTGGGAATGAGACTACCCCGGCACAGAAGTAAATAAAAGATGGCTTACAGAGTGCCCAATAAACTAAGGTATGTACCGTGCGACGTCCTTCCACATGAATGGTGGCATGCTTCCGGCTTATGGACTGGTCTCCCTGGATCAGAACATCACAGTCTGAAAAGAAAGGGAGCAAGACTGGAATTATGAGACCATCACAAACCACAGGTACGGTGTACGGGCTACATCGTACAAGCCAGCTAGGTGAAGGATACATGTACACTGTAGGTGAATGCTAGCCAGAGGTTTAAGGTTGGGTCTCCCTGGTGTATGGGATGGTGGGTCCACTGGACATGTGTGCAGGGCCAACAGGCATCACCAGTAACTTTACACCAGTGACCACTGCAAGCAAGGATGCTGCTGGGAGACTGCCACAAGTATCTGACAGCAATGCAGTGGCTAGGTCATGTAGGTATGGTATAGCCTCGTTCCCAGGCCTACCCCGTTTTTTTCTGGTTTGCATTGACAATAATACACGGATGCGGAAGGGTGGCGAAAAACGGGGTAGGCCTGGGAACGAGGCTAGGTATGGTACGTATACATATGAAAGTACGGACTGATCTACCTGCTGGACACTAGTTACCTTTTCTTCCAACAACCAAGTCTCTTCCTTGCGGCAATGAAAATCGGAGTCCTGCACGCACAAACAGTCAAGTACATGTACATGTACAATGGATATGGTCAGTACATTGTGGGTATGGTCAGTTCAATAATACATGCTGTATACTGTGACTACGATTTAGTGGTGGTGCACTAAAGCCGTAGGGACACTGGTGGTGAAGCAGCATTGTACCACTGTACTACACACATAAATATATGCTATAATATGGGAGTGGTCAACATTAATTTTGATTCTCGGTTGAAACAACAGAAGTTATCGTCTGGGGATCAAGCATTTCCACATCATGTGTGGAAACTTTGATCAGCATGATCTGAACAACAGTCAGGGGCCGGGGGGGAGCACTTTTGGTAGGACATTAGGACAGACCTGCGCACGGCCTTTCAGCTAAGTTGCCATTTCCGTTAACATCACGCACAGATACTTCACCCTCCAACTACTTTCCTCAGCTACATCCCTCCAAATTTGCTACTCACCTGCGTCAACAGTGCTGACGAGAAACCACATCGCCCGCCAAATGGGAGCACGATTCTTCTAAATAGTGCACACCATGTTTTCCTCAGGCCCGATCTATTACGCATGCGCAGTAACCGCAACCAGGCACCCAACCACCACTCGCTGAGTGAGTAAAGGAATTCATCCTCAAAAAAGATGGTTGACTCAATTGTTTGATACACCAAGGTCGCTTTACGCGTGTTCTGAAGTGTTGGGTCATTCTAGTGGCAGAAAGTTTGTCTACCAACAGCTAAAATGATGGAGGAGTTCATACCACCGCCTGAAGCTCCGGTTTTTCAGCCCACTCTGGAGGAGTTCAAGGACCCCGTCTCCTACCTCACCAAGATAAGGCCTGTGGTGGTGAACACAGGAATCTGCAAGATCAGACCTCCACCGGTGAGAGTTTCGACCAACTTTTATCGACTTCGGTCAATTGTGATGAATGTGTGGGTGAAGTAGTTACTTCCTTTTGGGTTGACTGGCAGGACAGAAGTTTGATTTTGAAGCCTCGTGGTTATGTGATGTGTACCGAAATATATCCGGTGGATAGTTTCTATCTTCATGAAAACCCCTAGGTTCCTGGCAAAAGATGGTGTTGTAGCGATCATTTTGGTCATGCTGATATAGTCATCCCTTGTGGCACATCTCTCTTTCAGGGTTGGAAACCGCCCTTTTCTGCCGATGTTGAGACGTTCCATTTCACTCCAAGATTACAACCCCTCAATGAACTTGAGGTATGTATGTGACCATTCAGATGCAAGCTCGATCATCGGTTTCAATTTTTCCGTATAGTCACATCATGTGAACATGAACAAGTGAATTTTTTATGGTGTATCTAAGGCAGTGTTGAATACAAGTTATCCCTGTGCATGTTTTACAGGCCAAGACCAGAGTGAAGCTGATTTTTTTCGAGAACTTGGCAAAATTTTGGGAACTTCAGGTGAGTAATAAACTTGGGGGGGGGGGGGGGGGGAGCAATGCAAACACCGGAAGCATTCCTCCTCCAAAACAGTTTTGACCAATGCTGCAATGAGGGAAAAAGAGGGGAGGACCTTGCCTGTTCTAATCAAAAGATGTGATGTTATCTGTTTTACAACTTCCCAATGCTCTGAATATCGGCTGGAGAGTGTCCCAGAATTGCATACCCCTGCCCTAACCCCTTCTAGTGTGGGTGGCCTGGTGTTTCATGCTGCCTCTCAAATTTCCTTTCCAAAACTGTTCTGGAGTTGTTTCATGATGAGGGCTTCAGTTTGTGCTGCCAATACCAGGCTGTTGCTGTGCTGACTACTGATGGTAACAGCATACAGTGCCAAGTCATCTGCCAGCCTATCAGATTGCAGGATAAATGGCTGAGCCAGGATAAATTGCTGATGCAAGACAAATGGCTGATCCAGAACAAATTGCTTATCCAAAACAAATTGGCTGATGCATGCAGGATAAATTGCTGATACTATGTACATGTAGTGTATTGATGCAACTCATTCGGAGGGGAGGGTGAAAACTGCCCACCTCCAAACAACCCTGCTTTCAATTTTCCAATGAACTATATACATCACAGTGCATGTAATCTTACATCATCTGCTTGCCCACAAGCCAATATGGAGAATGATGCCATATTGCTGTCCTCTCATTTGTCAATAAGAATCTGAAGCAGTACCAGGCTCACATAACTGTAGTAGTGTCATGTGACTGTCATGGGACACCAGCCTTACCCTTTGTCAGTACAAAGGAGGGTGTTGGCACCCAGTGCACTATTCAGCCTCTTTGTCTATTGTAGTGTGATGTGTTAATTGTTGTGTTGTCTGATGTACATGTACTCATATAGACTGGGGCACTTGTAAAAGGACATGCTTTTAGTGGTGTGCACAGTGTGTGTGTATGTGTGTGTGTGTGTGTGTGTGGGGGGGGGGGGGGGGGGGGGGGGGGGGGGGTGGTGTGCATACATGTATGTGCTGTCAGCGTGTTGTAGGCATGGTGCAGGTGGTCGATACATATGCGTGGTATTGCACATGCAGCGCACGTGTGTGTGGTGTGTGTGGTGTGTGTGTGTGTGTGTGAGTTCAATCATTTTGTGGAGGCGGAGTGAGTGAGTATATTTATCAGTGCCATTGGGCTTCCTTCACACCAAGAATGCCAACCCACCTAACCATGAATTTGGAGGTGGATTGTATTCATCAAGTAATTGGCAATAGTTGTGGTAAGCAGTTTACATTTCAAAATTCAAATTTGAACTGAGTGTACTCTCGTCCAATTAATGTTTTCTTTCATAGGGTATCACTTTCAAGATTCCCAGTGTGGATAGGCACCCCATGGACCTACACAGGATCTTCAAGGTAACTCAATACAGTGGTGTGGGGGTGTACATGTACCAGTGTGAGTGTCTGGAGGTTTGTTCCTGCATAATCGAGCCAGAATATTTGTGCCAATTATCAACTCTCCTTATTTGCAAACCAGTTGAATGTTCTGCTCATAGCCAGCTTTGGGTTCAAGCAACTTCAGCGACCCAGAAAAATATCCTTGGAGGGGAAGACATTGTACATTAGCCTTCCCCCTTCAAAGCATAACCTTGGAGGGTATGTAAGTGGGGATGGGGATACATGTACATGTGTAGGTATGGATTTGGGGGTGTGGGATGTTGGGTGTTGGTGGGTGGGTGACACTGACAGTCTGTGTGCACATGCGTGTGGGTGCATGGGCAGGCGTGGGTCGGTATGATAGGTATGCTTCAGGTGGAGCACTGTGTTGAGCATTCGGATAGCTAGGAGTTTGTGATATGTACTGAATAATATACTTGCCCTTGTTTGCAATATGTGATGTCAAGGGTAGAAAGTCGGTAGAAAGGCTTGGAATGAATGTGGGTGTACTGGGGCTCAGAACGGCAAGAAGAGCAAACGCCCCAGGTAACACTGTGTTGAGCATTCGGATAACTAGTCTCCGCTTTCTCTACCGGCTGCTAGTCTCCGCTTTCTCTACCGGATGCTAGTCTCCGCTTTCTCTACCGGCTGCAAGCGATGAAAAGCTGGGCCGGGGGCTAGGAATGATGCTAGTAATGGTAGTGTAGCTAGTGTGCATGTATGTGTGTGTTACTGAACCCTACGTTATGTGTATATAGATGGTGACCCAGCTTGGTGGCTTTGAAGAGGTGTCTCGGACTCGCAGGTGGACACTCCTAACCAAGGAGGTCAGTTCAAGTATCACCTCGAAAGTGAGGAAAGGGCATTACTTTGGAAAGAGGATCCTTTTCTGGGCCTCATTAGCCACTTCTGTGGTAACCCCTTCAGTGGTATCAGGTGGTCCAAGCACTTCCTCTGTGCTGAGGCTTCAGTCTATCAGGTGTTGTTGGGGGCAAAGGTTATCAGTAGATGTGGTGGATGATTGCATTGCAGTGTGCAGTAAGTAAGTTGACATTACTTGTGTTCTGTGTTCCCAGGCTGTCGTTCTCGGAAGGGAGAAGAGAGCCTGGTAACATTGGGGGGGTCAAACCGTTGACTTCCGGCGCGTCGTCATTCGTGTGATAAACAAAGGACACTCCTACTTTTGTGGTAAATGTCGCGAGTTACAAATCAGTCACACGCTATTCGAAATATTGCACTTCGTTCTCAAGGCATCCCCGGCTTTGTAGAGATCCGAGACACTTCTTACAAGCAAACCGGACAACTCACCTTGCGAACCGTAAATCCCGTAAGCGGTGACAGACGATGAGCGAGCTGATCCTGCAAACAAACTGAAGTGAACAGCGCTCTAAGACCAGTGGCTGTCTCGCACACCTGTCATCTGCCTTTTACCAACCTTTGAGGGGTACTTCGTCGTCCTTGACGCTCATTTCTGAGTCTACAATTCGTGTGTTAGCACGGCAGTGAAAGTGAACACGCCTACAAAATAGTCACATGTTCACATGTTTTCGTTCTGCAATCTGATTGGTTCCGCGAGAATCCTTGTGGCGGAAGTCGACGGTTTAATCCCCCCTCCCCCCCAATGTTACCAGGCTTTCTTCTCCCTTCCGAGAACGAGAGCCTGGGAACGAGGCTATGTGTTCTGTACCTGAGAATAAAGCTCTGCTACATGTACTTATATATGTTCCACACAATTTAGGAATTTGCGCAATCTTGAGATTGCGCAGCGCATTCTCAGAATCCCGAAATTGCGTGCCAATCTCGAGATTGCGCAAACAATCCTGAGATTGTGCAATACGTTTGCGCAATAAGTTTGCGCAATAAGTTTGCGCAATCTCGAGATTGCGCAAACGTATTGCGCAATCTTCGAACTTTTGACCTTAGCCATGTGGTTGACAGCTAGTGCGCTCGCAGGATGGAAACTGTTTATACAAGTGGTCTCCTGCTCCAGACGTGACATAATGCGATCTACTACTGTGAGTGATGTCGTCTATCGATCAGCAGCAGGAGGGTTTTGAGAGATTTGTTCGGAGCGATTCGGGGAAATTGGCTGCCGAACCAGCAAGACCGTAGCACGTGAGAAGGGCCAGAAGATTATCCACAGACTACGGAACGACCCCATAGCAGATACCTGTGGTTCCTGATTCACGTTTTTGGTGAAACAGTGGGGGTTTAGTCTGGAATCTCGAGATTGCTGTCACTGCGCAATCTCGAGATTACACAATCTTGTCACTGCGCAATCTCGAGATTGTGCAGCAATATTGCGCAATCTCGAGATTGGCACGCAATTTCGGGATTCCGAGAATGCGCAGCGCAATCTTGAGATTGCGCAAATTCCTAAATTGCGCGGAACATATATTGTATTTTATGTGTGATAATCAGTGTCAAAAATCGATATACCTGATGCGAGCGTTCGTAACTTCATGCAAGCGGTGCAAAACTTCATGCAAGCGGTCCAAAACTTCATGCAAGCAGTGCAAAACTTCATGCAAGCAGTCCAAAACTTTATGCAAGCGGTTGGAAACTTTATGCAAGCGGCCGGTTCAATAACTATTTGAAGCGGTCCAAAAGAAATGCAAGCGGGCTAAACTACACGCAAGCGGTTTGGACTTCATGCAAGCGGTAAAAACTTCATGCAAGCGGTCCGAACTCGTGTCTCATTCCCAATCCAATCCAAAAGTATCCAGGCAACAAGTATGGCGGAGTTGCATGAAGCAATTGCTCGTCTTTGTGCAGTGATTCAGCGCATTGTCTGTTCCTACCAAGTGAGCTAAACTGCTAGGAATCCTGATAGCAGTCACGTACTGCAGTGACCAAGTCCTGGATGCTGTTGGGCAAAGTTTGACTTCACTTGAAGAGCTTCAAAGTTCATCCTCCCTAACTAGTGTGGAGGGCTATGTACCACAACTATCTTCCGGGAAAGGCAAGGGACGTCCCAGAATGTGTATAACCAAGGAGCAGATTGAATACCTACTGCGTATTGGGTTTAGTTGCTCTAAGGTAGCTCATGTAATTGGAGTGAGCTTGAGCACGGTCAGGAGGAGGATGACAGAGTATGGACTCATTAATATATTGTGCATGCCTTATATTCTACTATCATTGACGGGGAATTGGATGACCTCATTGAGCAAATAAGACAGGATTTCCCCAACTGTGGATACCGCATGATGCACAGACACTTGTTACGGCACGGCCATAGGATCCCACATGCCCGCATGTCTTCATAGAATTGGTCCCGATGGTATTGCAATTACATGTAGATGGGCTACAACTGTTCAGAGACGGAAATACACCGTACCTTCACCTCTATCCCTTTGACATATTGATAGCAACCACAAAGTTAATCTTGACTGTGCACATCTCTTTGAATTGATGTTTTGTTTTTCAGATGGTGATTGGTGGTGCATGGTGGAGTAGATGGATTCTCCCGAATACCCGTTTTTCTTAAGTGTTCAGACAACAACCGTGCAAGTACTGTCTTTCAGGTTTTCATAGAAGCAGTTAGGTGGTATGGTCTTCCATCACGAGTTAGATGTGACCAGGGTGGAGATGTATCCCTGTTTATGTTAGCGCATGAACTTCGTGATCCAAGACGTGGATCAGTGATAGTAGGCAAGAGTGTAAACCAACACATGGAGGATCAACTTACTGAGTCAGATCAACTGAGATCCGGCACCCACACTCCTTGACGTGCCTCATCAAAACGGATAGTGGCATTGTACAATTGCACTTCAAACACTTCTCCTCAGGCTCAGTAATCTGAATGCAAATGGCTCCCATTGTACAACAGTGTACTTGACGTTGTGAGGATTGCTGACTTACCTGTGTGACGGTGGGTTTAACATCATCACCTTCAATTTCGCACTGGAGTGGGCGGATATACAATTTTTCCTGTCGAACAATGTCCTTCAGGTATGGAACCGTCAGACCACCATCCGCAGTCTCGATCTCCTCCAGCTTATGGGAATTCTCTGCAAGGCGAAGAAGGGAGTATCCACCTCCTGCATCTAATTGTTGGTACTTCTCCATGATGACTTTTTGTATGTGTACCGGCCCCCCATCAATGTCAAACTGTAGCTCCTTCAACCCCTGTCCCATACAAGCCAGTTCCATTCGTTCTTTAGTGGTAGGGACAGACAATTGCTCACAAGAGCTGAAGCAGATGGACTCCTCCTTCCATGTCGAAGGACCTCGTTTCCCTCGCTTCGGGTTCGGAGGAGCATTCCTACCTGACTCCTTTCCTACGTTTTGTTGCCTTCGATGGCTGGAACTTGAACAATCGCCTATGTTCATTCAGCCCAACCGAGCCTATGTCAGTGGACCTGCTGGAGTTGTTGATCTCCATTGTTTCAAAGGGCCGCCTAGCTCCATTGCTGAAAGAGGGGGCAGTGAAGGCTGGGGGGTGAGCCAGTTCTGGGGGCAGTAAAGGCTGTGGGGTGAGATACAATGCCAGTACTTCCTGGTCTCAGCACAGACATAGGTTCAGCTGCCGATTGTGATGGAGCGTCTGGTGTTCGCATATTGTTAGCAATCTGGAAAACAGTATCCACTGCCCCAAGAAGCAACCGTTTGGCTCTTTAAAATCAATCAATCAAATCTTTTTAGTCCCCTGCAGTTGCAGCCAGCCTAGGTTAGGCTTACGAGACTACAAAAAAGAACACTTAGGGCATACACACAGGACATACAGAACACACATAAAAGTCAGCTTCAGGCTGTGAGCTTGGTAGCCTTGTCGCGGTTGTGTGCATTGGCAGTTGCCGATTCGATGGCATCCCTCTGAGAGAAAGTCTCTTGCAGACTTTTGATCTCGTTATACATCTCGGAGAGTTGAGCCCTCATGGCAGCATTTTCGGCATTTATCGTTCTTGTCTTGGTAACTGCAAAAAGTAGTGCTTAAATGACTCAATCTCTTGCCTGTCCCGCTCAGATGCCATCGCGCTATTCGGCTTGCTGTAAAAGAAAACGCATACACGTGCTCCGACTCTCCTTCACGTTATGTAGCTACTCCGGATACGTTCGTGTCGATACAAACCTAGGCGGAGACAGAACCCTTCGCTTGCACGCGTACGAAGTTTAGGACGCACTCCTGACGATTTGACAGCTTGCATGAAGTTAAAGAAGTTACGAACGCTCGCATCAGGTATATCGATTTTTGACACTGATATCACACCATAAGTATTCACTGCATATACCAGTTGCTACTGTCATCTATTCCCTATTCTGCTATGCATGACAGTTGGGCTATGGTCCGACAGTGGCAGGCTCCATCAGGGTCAACTACGAGAAGTACCTCTACCCCTATGAGATCTTCCTTGCAAAGAGTGGCAAGTTGGAGGTGTGTGTTTGAGTGGGTGTACTAAATGCCTGTTACCCAATCCACATGCATGAATTTAAGTGTGTATTGAGCTGCTTTTGGCTATAGCATTATGTATTGGCCAAGGAATTTGCAGCTGTATAAGGAGGTATTGTACATGTACATGTATTTATGGTCTTGAACTGGTTGCATGTTCATGGGGCACAGGCTCAGGCTCAAGCAACATCGTGTCATGCAGATGTTTCATGTATGCACACATTGCATGTACATGAAGGTATTGTGGGGTGGGATCCATTGATCAATTGGATGCTACTGTATCATGTCTTACCCAGGTTCCTGTCTGTCCTCTCTCCCTCCCTCCCTCCCTCCCTCCCTCCCCTCCCCTCCCCTCCCCTCCCCTCCCCTCCCCCCTCCCTTCCTCTCCCTCCCTCCCTCTCTCCCTCCCTCCCTCCCTCCCTCCCCCCTCCCTCCCTCTCTCCCTCTCTCCCTCCCCTCCACCTCCCTCCCCCCTCCCTCCATCCCTCCCCCTCCCTCTCTCCCTCCCTCCTTCCCTCCCTCCCTCCCTCCCTCCCTCCCTCCCTCCCTCCCTCCCTCCCTCCCCTCCCCCTCCCTTCCCCTCCCTCCCTCCCTCCCCTCCCCCCTCCCTTCCCCTCCCTCCCTCCCTCCCTCCCTCCCTCCCTCCCTCCCCCCCTCCCTCCCCCCTCCCCCCTCCCTCCCTCCGCCCTCCCTCCCTGCCTCCCTCTCTCCCTCCCTCCCCTCCACCTCCCTCCCTCCCTCCCTCCCCTCCCCCTCTCCCTCCCTCCCTCCCTCCCTCCCTCCCTCCCTCCCTCCCTCCCTCCCTCCCTCCCCCCTCAGCTGAAGCACACCCCAAGAAAGGAAGCTCCATCTCCAGGGAACAAGGCCAGTCCTGCTAAATGCAAGTACGGACTCAGACAGAACAAGAGAAGATACTCAAAGTGGGAGGTGGGTGTGTGTTTTACACATATGAATCTGTGGCCGTCCTTAGTTTTCCCTCTTCTGTATATATCTTTGTGTTCTGGTACACTATTCCCAATGCACACACGTACACACACATTCACACTCACAGGATCCGGATTATGTAGTGGAAATGGATGAGGAGCACCCAGAGTTCAAGAAGCTCGCCTTCACCTGCCCAGGCCCCAAGAATGCCTTTGCCCCCCTCAAGAGGGTGCTTTGGCGGAAAGGATCTGCAAGTTTGGTCAAGAGTGAGGAAGACTACATGTTCTCCAGCACAAGCGATCAGTCTGAGCAAGGATCAAGAGGTACCCAGCTGGGATGAGGGCTGGTATGCTCTTGGATCAGCATATTGCATGTTAGATCAATGTTGACAAATGTCAACAAAAGTGATTCCTCCTTGCTTCCTCTCTCTCCCTCTCTCTCCCTCTCTTACCCTCCCTCCCTCCTTGCCTCCCTCCTTTCGTCACCCTCCGAACAGCCCCAATTCCCCCCACGGAAGTAAAGCAAGAGTCCATGGATGTCACCTCCCCGCCGTGGCCAGGGACATGTGTTAGAACCCACCCTCCATTCTTTCGCTCTCCCTCCTCCGTCCCTGCTCCCTCTGGCCCTCCTCCTCTCATCCATGTGGACCCCAGCTTCCCAACTCCCACTGCGTCTCCCCTCCAGACCGCACCAAGGTGTGGCTTGGACAGCCAGCCTGTGAGCGAGGGGACAGGGGAGAGGACAGTGGAGAGGACAGATGAAAGGACAGACGAAGGGACTGAGGAGGGGTCGACGGAAGAGAGAACACAATTGCCACAGGTGTGTAGACTCCAAGTGACCTACGACTTTTTCATATTACAGCTACATGTACATGTAGTGTACTGTACATGTAGTGTACTGTACATGTATGTCTTTGGAAATGGTATACTCGATACCCCTTGTTCCCTCTATCCTTCCCTCCCTCCCTCCCTCCCTCCCGCCCGCCTTCCCTCCTCCTCTCCCCTCCCTTCCCCCATAGCCTAACCCAGTGGAGGAAGTGAAATGCTTGTCCTGTGGGAGTGGGGAGAGTGACGAGGAGCTGCTGCTGTGTGACAGCTGTGAGGCCAGCTACCATACCTTCTGTCTGGACCCCCCTCTCCACACTGTCCCCCCTGGGGATTGGAGGTGCCCCTCCTGTGTTGCTAAGGTGAGCAGCTGCTTTAGAAATCCAATGTTGTGGGTGTTTGCTCCCAGCTGAAGTTTCTGCATTTATATTCCCTCCCTCCCTCCCTCCCTCCCTCCCTCCCTCCCTCCCTCCCTCCCTCCCTCACTCCCTCCCTCCCTCCCTCCCTCTCTCCCCTCCGTCCCTCCCCACCTCCCTCTCTTTCCTCCGTCCCTCCCCTCCATCCTGATCTCCTTCCCTCCTTCCTTCCAGGAATGCGACAAGCCTCAAGAGGCATTCGGATTTGAGCAGGCCAAGAGGCAGTACACCTTGCGCTCATTTGGGCAAATGGCCAACAACTTCAAATGGGAGTACTTCAACATGCCAACCAAAGTAAACAAGCCATACATGTTCATGTATTCAAACAGCTGGTAATTGGGCAGAATCACAGGCAGTGCCCTGTCAAGATCTCATGAGGCATGCTGTGCAGGTTGTTGTATCATGAACGTGTCTGTACGTGTGCAAAGCCTGCTCTGTTGAGTGACAAGTGCACTTGTTCACGCACCAAGTGGATTGAACCATTACACCAGTAAAAGGTGTAACGCAGCCTGAGTGCTCCTATTGACTTCTGTGTGTAGTTAGTGTGGTGTAGTGACACGGTCTGCAATTCAGTGCTGTTCATTATCCAGCAGTCAGTATTGATGTTTCTTTGAAGTATCGAAAGTTAAGCTGGAAATAAGGTTGTGTATATACTTTAAGGCATAGGAGAACGAGGCTAGCTAGTCCATGTATTCCCTGTTGCTATTGATTGACTGCTACATGTCTGTGCAGGAGGTACCGTCATCAGTGGTGGAGAAGGAGTTCTGGAGGCTGGTGAGCTCCATCGAAGATGACGTGAGTGTGTGTATCTGCAGTTCCGTACAGTAACTATTACACGTACTATGCGATATAATAGTGTTATGATGTTGGAGAGAGGGATGATGAAATGTTTTATTCCTACCATCTTTCGGGGCAGAAGGAGTATGTGTTGATAACCAACCTCTGACAACCTGACCTCTCTCTCTCTTGTGGACATTCACACACTTGTACATGTACCGGTGAATGGGCACACACTTGTAGTCTTGTACATGTACTGGTGAATCCATGGGCACACACTTGTACATGTACTGTAAACACCTTCATTTCCTCACATGCACTCACTCCTCCTTCCTACACACTTCCTTTTCCCTCCCGGCTTTTGTACTCCCCCTCCCCCTCTCCTCCCCCTCTCCTCCCCCTCCCCCTCTCCTCCCCCTGCCTTTTCCTCCTCCTTTCCTCTGTCTTCCTCTCCTCTCCTCCCCTTCCCTCCCTCCCCCTCTCTTCCGCGTTCCCACCCTCCCTCCCTCCCTCCCTCCCCTCCATTCTCCCCTCCGTTCTCCCTTCCTTCCTCCTTCCTTTCCTTCCTCCCTCCTCCTTCCCCCTTCCCCCTCCTTCCTCCCTGCATCCGCCAGGTGGTTGTGAAGTATGGTGCAGACCTCCACTCCAGCAAACACGGCAGCGGGTTCCCTATGGCAGAGACAGCCAAGACCTCGGAAGAGGAGCAGTATGTCAAGTCAGGCTGGAACCTCAACAACATCTCCAGCCTGCAGGGCTCTGTACTCAGCTACATTGACACCAACATCTCGGGAATGAAGGTATTATTAAAGAATCTTCCTTGTAACAAGAAGGGGGGGATTATCATTGACTTTCCTCTAGTTCTAGCTACCCCCCAGCCACCCCTGCTGCTAAAGGAGAATAGTTGTACATGTAGTTGCTGGACTGGGAGGCAGCATGTTTGGACAGTGAAGTGATGAAACCATCCTGGTTTGATCACCTGTTGGGACTGGCCATCATGTCATGTTGACCAACATCTCTCCTTGTTGAACTACGCTGTAGCATAGTCTGGTTGGGTTGTTTGGGAAATGCCTGGTAGTGGTGGAGTACGGGACCAGCTGATACTGAAGGGTGTGTGTGTTGTTGCTTAACCCTTTACCCCCGATAGCGCCCGTATGCGCCCAATAATTAAGCGCCCGTTAAACCCGAGAGCGCCCGTATGCGCCCGAAACTGGATTCCGGCTATTTATTGCCATAGCTACACGATCGGACTTTGGATAAGTGATTTACGTGTCACAGGAAGTCGAGTGAAGCATAATTAGCTGTGGCGTTCCATAGGGACTTTCCCCACAAATCGCGTTAGAAGTTTACTTGTCGAGCGATGTGTACTTAGTGACGGCATATTACAGCTTATATCGTACGATCAAGTTGTTCTATCGAGTTTGTACTAGCCAGTTATCTCACCCACACTGGAAACCTACCGTTGCTGGGCCAGTCAGCCAACTTCTGCCGTGGTTTTGCCGTCATTCTCGAGAGCACAGCGACAACCTGCGTTTCCACTGCTGTGTCTTTCACAGGCCTCACTGCCAAGTCGCGGGACTACTTCAGGAACGAAGCAGGTTTGTTTTCAAGCCAAATAAGTATAACTATCAATACCTGAACTCAGCTATTTTACAAGATACAATGCCAATGAATCGATACAACACAAAAAACGCCATTTTTCATTAGCTTTTGTGTAACCACGCGATTGATTTCTGCGCATGCGCCTCGGGGGTATAGGGTTAAGCGATCTTCAAAGTAGGAATTAATATCTGTTATGAGATTTGTTGAATGATGTCATTCCTGCAGGTCCCGTGGCTGTACGTGGGCATGTGCTTCTCCTGTTTCTGCTGGCACATTGAGGACCACTGGAGCTACTCCATCAACTACCTGCACTGGTAAGATGGAGGTACTGTATAGGGGTAGTTACTCCATCAACTACCTACACTGGTGAGATGGGGATATACTGTAATTGGGTAGTCTCGTTCCCAGGCCTGCCCAGCTTGCAGTGCGATTAAGTGGGGTGGTAAGGTTTATAACATGGGTAGGGTAGAAAGACTTAAAAGATGAATGTGGGCGTACTGGGTCTCAGAACAGCGAGAAAGGAGCCTTCTTGAGTGACATTAGTCACAGCATTGCACTCTGTGCTCATCCAGTTAAGTAACGTACAATGTCATGGTTTTGTTCAAAGACCCTTCCCTCCCTCCCCCTCTCTCCCCCTCCTCCCCTCTAACCTCCTCCCTCCCTCCCTCCCTTCCTCTCTCCTTCCCTCCCTCCGCCAGGGGAGAGCCCAAGACATGGTATGGTGTTCCCCCTGCATATGCAGAATCCCTAGAGGCAACAATGAAGGATCAGGCACCGGAGCTCTTTGTGAACAACCCTGACCTCATGCACCACCTCGTCACCATTCTCTCTCCCTCCATCCTCATGAAGCATGGCATCCCCGTGAGTGGAGCATGAGGGAGGGGAGGGAGGGAGGGAGGGAGGGAGGGAGGGAGGGAGGGAGGGAGGGAAGGAAGGAGGGAGGGAGGGAGGGAGGGGGGAGGGAGGGGGGAAGAAGTGAGGGGTGGGAGGGAGGGGAGGGGAGAAGAGGGAGGGGAGGGGAGAAGAGGGAGGGAGGTTGGTGGGTTGAGGTGGTGGTGGATTGTTTGCTGCAAAGAGCTATGAACTCCATGCATCTCAGCTGTCCTTCCTCTCTTCAGGTGGTTCGAACAGACCAATGTGCCGGTGAGTTTGTGGTGACCTTCCCACGGGCTTACCACACTGGGTTCAACCAAGGATTCAACTTTGCGGAGGCTGTCAACTTTCTACTGGCAGACTGGGTAGGCAGTGGCACTGTTTGTAACGTGGTGTGGTCACTATATATAAACATGGTATTCCAAATTGAACATTGTAGGAAAAAACCCTCGTCTCTCCTCCCTTTTACGCATGTCACTCACATGCACGCACACAATGCATGCACACACACACACACACACACACACACACACACACACACACACACACACACACACACACACACACACACACACACACACACACACACACACACACACACACCCTTCCCTACATTCACCCCTGTCCACACCCACCTCCCTTCCGCACTCCTCACAGCTTCCAGTAGGTCGGGAGAGCATCGAACACTACCGCTCACTGCACCGTGCTCCTGTATTCTCCCATGACGAGCTCCTGTGCAAGATGGTGGCCCAGCCAGAACACCTGGAGCTCTGTCTGCTGGTGACTGCCAGTGAGGATTGCCTCACCATGGTGAATGCTGAGGAGAAGCTGCGGAGTGGGGCCCTGCAAAAGGTCTGTGAGGAAGAAGTGTGTGTTGGGTGGGTGATATACATGTATGTGTGTGTGTGTGTGTATGTGTGCATTTGTGTGTGTGTGTACATGTGTGTGTGTGTATATGTGCATTTGTGTGTGTGTGTGTGTGTGTGATGTGTGTGGGGGAGGGGGGGGGGGGGGGGGGGGGGGGGGGTATCGATGAGTGGGTGTGGGTGTGCGTATAATATGTATTCATATACATTGTACATGCATCGTGTATGTGTGTGTTTATGCACACTTGGTTGTTGCCAGTTGGCTGAGAGGATGGTTTATCCTCTACTTCATCCATATGTGTGACTACCTGTGTACCCACTCTCTACTTCTGTTGCCGTGGATACCACCCCTCTTACTCCTACTGCACCATTGTGTCTCTCTTGCAGGGGGTAGACCAACAGCAGCGGGAGTTGTTTGAGCTTGCAAGTGACGAGGAACGTCAGTGTTCCATCTGCAACACCTACTGCTTCCTCTCTGCCGTCAGGTGTCCTTGCAGCCCTGGTGAGTTCCTGGGCTTTGGGGGGAGGTGGGGAGGTAAGGCACTCATGAGATCCAGTTGTACTTAGCAAGTCAAGTATATACATGTACATATGGTAGGTATTGAACCACCATGACTTGGGACAATCAAAGAGCACTTAGTTTGTGGGTTGTGGAAAGACTAATTTGGAAAGGGTTTGAACTTGCTGTAGTTTCACTGAAAACCAATCCTAAGCATAATGCTGAGCGGAGTGGGGCACTGCAAATGTTAGTTAGTTAGTCATACTCACGAGGACATACTCGGTGGGGTCACTCATGTAGTCACAATTACTCTGTGGGAGTTTTCAAAAGTCAAGCTGTGTGCACTGATCACTTCATTACCAGTAGGTTCAGTGCATCCAGTGGTACATGATATGTATAGCAGAGTACATTGTATGTTCCTCTCAGAGGTACAGCATCCAATTGGCAGTCTAGATTGCTATTTTGATGTTGGTTGAGTATGCTGGTTCAGTATACCACTTGTATACAGGGAAGATTGGTTGTCTTCACCACATGGACGACCTGTGCTTCTGCCCAGCGGCCAAGAAAGTGCTCAGGTATGTCTGTAATGCTGCATGGAACCCTTCATGCATTGTACTCCGTCCCTGACTTGTGATCCAAAGGTTTGTAAATTCAGTGAGAGGGAAAGAGTAAGTCTTACAGCTGGCATCATACGAGTGCTTTCACTGTAGGTACCGCTACACCATGGACGAACTGCAGGAGATGTTGTCGGGGGTGCAGAAGAGAGCTAAGGGATACGAGAGCTGGGCCAACAAGGTGGAGAGGGTGCTAGATGGCCAGGATCCTGAGAAGATTGGTGAGTGTAGTCGTGTGTGGGTGTGTGGGTGTGTGCCTGTGCATTCGTGTTACTCATACCCACTCATGCACACCACCTACATGTATGCGCACCCTACCCCATCCACACCCCAACCATCCACACCCCACCTATCCACACCCCACCTATCACACCCCACCTATCCCACCACACCCCACCCATCCACACCCCACCCATACACACCCACGTACTCATCCACATCCCACCCATGCACACCCCTAGACTTGGAGTACCTCCATGCACTGACAGCAGAGGGTTCCTCACACTCATTTGAGAGCAGTGACATCTTTGCGGAATTGAAGTCTGTCATCCACGATGCTGAGAAGTGTGCTAACACTGCCGTCCAGATCGCCCTCGGGAAACACAAGACCAGGTCTGGCGGTGTGTGGCTAGGTGATCACAGCAGCTCTGTGAGGTAGCTTATGAGGTGTTGAATGAATGCACTCATAGTGTCGCCATACTGATTGGTGTTATTCATGAAGACATTGAGGAGGTGGATAAATCTTCCCTTCATCTGTTCTCCGTCCCCTTCCCTCCTCCCCCCACCCGTTCTCCTGCCACCCTCTCCATCCCTTCTGCCCATCTCCAACCTATCCTCTCACCTCCTCTCTCCCCTCTCCTACCTCCCCCCCCCCCCCCCCCCCCCCTCCCCCCCCCCCCCCCCCCCCTCCCCTCCTCACCCAGGTCCTCGGTTGACCAGTCATTGGACGTTGAGGGTCTGAAAGATTTCCTGAAACAAGTGAACAGCCTACCATGCAAGGTGCCTGAGGCAGACCTCTTGCAGGTAAGCACATGAATTTGTGTCAGTATCTCTAGATTGAAAAGTCTACTCTCAGTTATCTCACTGTCTGCAAAGTGCAATCTTGCTGTTGGTATATCTCTTAGCCCCAAATGCCCCTCCCCTCTCCAGGAACGTTTACAGGAAGTTGAGTCCTTCCAGCGTGATGCCTCCGCAGAGCTCTCTCTGGTCTCAGACGCAGCAGACAGCCTCCAGACTCGTCCCATCTCTCACTTGGAGCAGCTCATACACAGGGGGGAGCAGCTGGAGGTGGCCATGCCAGAACTGGAAGCTGTCAGAACTGTGAGTGTGTGTGGGTGGTTGGTTGGTGTTTGGGGGTGTGGCTAGGCTTTGGGTAATGGGTGTGGGGTGGGTGTTAGGGATCTGTGTTGGTGGTATGTGTGGGGCTCAGTTCATCAACCCTCCCACCTTCACCGCTCCTCACCTCTCCACCTCCTTACCACCTCATGAACAGACCCACACCTCATAACCTACCCTCATCCCATTACCTTGTAACAC
>OZ007505.1:16856901-16981918 GCA_963931865.1 Axinella damicornis | reverse complement strand
CTCATCCCTCTACCTCTCTACCTCCTCACCCATCATCCTGTCAACCTTCCCACCTCACCTGCAGGTGTATCAGCAGACCCACTGGGTGATAGAGACAGAGGCAAAGCTGAAGTTGGAGGTACAGACCATTGAGGGACTCAAAACGATGTTACGGCAAGGCTCCAACATGCCCCAGAGCAGATGTACGTATGTGTGGAGCTGATGATACGTGTGGGTTGTACAGCGTTTCCCCCAAGGCTGACAGGAATGGGGGGGGGGGGGGGGGGGGGGGGGGGGGGGGGGGGGACAATGGTTGTAGATATGCAAGTACATACACATGTATAGTATATACATGTAGCTGCATGCGGAGATGGATATATACATGTACTGTACATGTACATGACTGTAGATTACTCCTTCACTTACTGCACGCACACACACTCACGCACGCACACACCCACACGTGCACACACCCACCCACTCACACACACACACATACACACACGCACACACACACACACACACACACACACACACATGCACACACGCACATGCACACACACACACACACATGCACACACAGTTGTGGAGGTGGTAATGAACAAGGTGAAGCAACTACTGGGTGGTGCTCAGGAATGGGAGCAGAAGGCCCGGAGTGCCCTGAAACAAAAGTAAGCCCCACATGTATATACAGTGGGTTCTTATGATGCTCAGGAATGTGCTAGTCACGTGCTTTTTGTCATCCAGTTTGTACTTGCTGTGTATGCTGTTCACGTCCCTCCCTCACACACGCACACACACACGCGCGCACACACACACGCACACACGCACGCACACATGCACTCACGCACGCACACACACATACACACACACACACACACACACACACACACACACACACACACTCATGCTCACACTTGCAGACCCCCGAATTCCCGTGAATTCTTTGAAAAGATGTTGTCAAAGGCGCAGGAGATCTGTGTCCAGCTCTCTTCAGTTCATGCCATCAAGGAGGCTCTGCAGAAAGCTGAAACGTGGAGCGGACAGGCACAGGCAATGCAGGTTGGTGAACAATGAAACCCTTGCGGAGGGTTCTGTGCACACTGGTCGGTGGTGTTCGGACCACCTCTCTGCCTGTTGTACTGATATGCAGTTGATCAGCTTCCAGGTGGAATGTTATGTAGCAACTACACTTGTACATGTATACCACTTGGGCTATGCGGCCTCTCACACAATTCCTTCAGGTGTACAATGTAGATCTAGAGAACGGTTCTTTATCCTTCCAAATAGTGCTGAAACATTTGTGTAATGGGTGGGGGGGCGTTCATTCCCCTCACACTCATGCACATCTTCCCCCTCCCCCTCCCCCCACACACACACACACCACACACACACACACACCACACACACACACACACACACCACACACACACACACACACACACACACACACACACACACAGGACAGTGACAAGCTCCCCCACTACGACACTCTGAAGCATATGCTCTCCGTGGGTCGACCCATCCCGGTGAAGCTAGACCTGCTTGCCCAGCTGGAGTCCCGTTATGCTGCTGCCAAAGCATGGGTGGACAGGGCTGGCCGCACCTTCCTCAAGAAAAATCCAAGCAGCTCCCTGCTCGAGGTATATACAGATGATGTGCATGAAGGGACCAAATTTCTCCACAACTAATTGTTGGCACAGTGTTCATGTAAGTGCAAACCTTGAACTTAAAAGCAACCCACGCTAGAAGACTTGATCAAGTCCAAACTTCATAATGTACTTCGGACACTCTGCTAATCAGGGTACAAAGGTTACTCATACTACCGTACATGTACATGTAGTTGGTGTACAACAATCATTTACTGACTGAATTGATGACATTTCATGTACTTTCTTCCAGGTGTTGCTGCCTCGCAGCAAAGCCAGCTTCCTGGCGCACAATGCCGGCAAGAACAGCAAGAGAAAGCAGGACGGAGAGTTGGCCATTGGCCAGTCCGCACTCTCGGACGTTAGAGGTGACCGACTCAAAGAGATGGAAAAAATCCACGATATGGAATTAGACGAGCGGAGGTTTGCCAAGCAGCTCAGAAATGAGAACCTGCAAAAGGCCCAGAGGGAGGAGGAAATCAAGAGTGGCTCGGTGTGTGGTTCCTCTGTCGTGTACTGCTTCTGTAGGAAGCCTGAGTCCGGGTACATGCTTCAGTGCGAGCTGTGTAACGAGTGGTACCACGCCTCCTGCTTGCACATCCCCAAGGGAAAGAGAATGCCAGGGAAAGATCTCGGGAAGGATTCGAGGTTTCTCTGTTCCTCGTGCATGCGGACAAGAAGACCAAGACTCGATGCCATTGTCTCTCTCCTTATTTCACTTCAGAAGGTCCCGGTGGCTATATCAGAGGGGGCAGCACTTCACTGCTTAGCCGAGAGAGCCATCGCGTGGCAGAGGAAAGCAAGACAATCCATCACCAGCTGTACCACGATTCTCGAGTCTGCAAAGCAACAGAACAAAAGGATTGATGAACTGAAGGCACACATCAAGAGGTGGAAGATGGAGGCGGAGGCGAAACGGCCCGAGGGCGTGTCTGTGTCCTTCATCGAAGTGCAGCTGGCTAGCTCAGCAGGTGAAGAAAGATGGGTCATTCGACTCATTCCTCATACATTTGCATGAATCTTTCATACAGATGGTTGGCCAGCAGCAATGTGCATGTAGAGACAATGGTATTATAACCCCTCTGTTGTTTCTTAGCAACTAATTGGCGATGGAGTGTAAGTAATGGCACCCTTTGTCTGGTTTGGGCTACAGACACTTTATTCTCTCTGCACCCCCTTCCCCCCCTGCACACGTACACGCACACACACACGCACACACACACGCACGCACGCACGCACACACGCACACACACACGCACACACGCACACACGCACACACGCACACGCACATACGCACACACACACATACCACACACACACACGCACGCACACGCACGCACACACGCACGCACATGCACACACACATGCACACGCACACACACACACACACACATGCCCACACATCTCTCCACCAACATGCTCACACCAACATGCTCACACCCACACACTCCTCTCAGGCTCAGTACTGCAGCACTATGAGACAGAGCTCCACAGACTGAAGTCAGAGTTTTCCGGACTCTCTGGCACCCGCAGACAGGAGCTGGAAGACATGCTTATGGAGGGAGACCTACTGGAGGTGATGTTGGATGAGGTGCAACAACTGTGGCAGCTTCTGCAGTCCGATACTGAGTTCCTCGCGGCTTTTGAGGGGGTCACCAGAGGTGGAAAAGGTGGAGGGGAGGTGGAGGAGGAGAAAGAGGCAGATGGAGAGAAGGTGTGTGTCTGTTCTGCTTTGTCTATAGTAGACATGGCACGTCTAACCTGTACACAGTATTGTTTTGTCCTACCTGTTTTAGCTATTGCCCTATAATTATTGTCTGCCATCGAATCTGGTGTGTGTGTGTGTGTGGGGGGGGGGGGGGGGGGGGGGGGTGATTGTTTTACAGAGTGGTTCTAATTGTGGTTCGTCCTCCCCATCCCAGACCGGGTCACTGGAAGAAGAGGAGAAGCAAAGGAGACGTAAACGTCCCTCTCCCTTCCCTTCTGCATCTGACTTTGCAAAGGAGCCTCCCAAAAAGAAAAAGAAGCCAACAAAGAAGGACTCAAACTCTGCCACTCCCCCACCCCCTGCTGCTCCAACCAACAGAACAATCGCCCACCACCCACCCACACGACCTGGGGCTCACAGAAAGGGCAGTGGCAGTTCCAATGAGTCTCTTGGGTGCAACGAACAGATCCTAGAAGAGGAAGAAGGCGAGTGTTCTGCTCTGCAGTGCCTTCAGCCCTCGGGAGATCAGATCAGCTGGGTGCAGTGCGACCGCTGCCAAGAGTGGTTCCACTTGATGTGTGTGGGGCTCACAAAGGAGTACGCTGAACAAATCGACACATACATCTGTGGTAGCTGTAAACAGCCGAATTCATGTGGAGTGCAGACCCCAGCTTCTCGTGCTGGGCACAGTGCATTACAGTCTGCACTGCAGCAACTTACACATGCACAAACTTGACACCGAAATGCTACCGCCAGCCTCTGTTCATTGTTGTACATAATATTATTATTATTATTGTATGTTGCGTCACCAATTCTGTTGGCGTACATGTTGAGTCGTGCACAGTATCTTGCATCGCCATTGCTGTATGCAGTTGTAATTGTACATGTACATAGCACCAAATTCCCAGATGAAGATGTTCCATATTGGATTTTACAGACATCTGCCATAGATATTCATTCTAATTGTTGGTCTGGGCACACAGTAGCATGCATGCATCATCGTGACCTTGCAGCTTGCATGCCTGGAAGCATATGCCGAGAATGCCTTAAGTTGGTCTGGGCGTGCGTGGGACATTAATTGTCTGGTATGTATAGTGGACCCAAAATCACCTAGTAGCTGCATGCATAGCCTTGTTACCTGCAGCTAGTCCCACACCAGCTTTTGTCATGCACTTGCAGCTGGGCATGCATGGGAACGAGGCTAGTTCATGCACTCAATTGCTCCAGGGAAGAGCTATATAGCATTAATGTCTATATAGTGCCCTGATTTTGGACGCACATTAATACCGCTTGTATCCACCTTAATTATCGAACTACATAATTATAGATTCTGTAGCTATTATACTTTCCATTACAAAAAAAACACATTCTCATGCATTGATAGTTCACTACAATTATATGTGGATCGAGTCACAATTATTGTTGCACAATCTGCAAAAAGTGCATAGATTCTGCTGTTCAGTCTTGATAGAAATAAATATAGTGATGAAAGTGAAGTTGAACCTATAACACTGACTATCACTCAACATTTACAACAAGTGAAAACCCTACTTCTTTTTCTTCCCACCCTTCTTTTTCTTCTTAGCTCCTGCACCCCCTCCAGTCCATCCAAACCCTCTGAACTGCAGGAACTCCACTGGCCCGTGAGCAATGTAATAAGCATTCAGCAAGGCAGCGTAGCTGAAGGGATCAGGGACAGGCGGAGGCTTTTTCTCAGTTACTGCAGTTGTTTTCTTCTTTCCCTTCCCCTTCTTGCCCCCCTTGCCCTTTACTCCTTTCTTGCTGCCCTTGCGCTTGCCAACTCCTTTCTTAGATTTCTTCTTTGGTGGCTGTAGGAGTGATGGAAGTAAATAAGCTAGGGCAAAATTTTGATAGTGAAACATGGAATTCCTTAGTCTCACGCCAGACCACACCCCCTGCATGGTCTGGGCACAAGACTAGGAAGTCCTGAGCTAATAAAGAAATTGTACGTCTGTCAATCCATTTTCTAGCGACTAGTTTCAATATCTTGTGCATGGTTCCTAGGTTATGGTTGCTGGGTTCTGTGAAGCATGAACTGATAGCTATTGCAAGGTGCTACATCACGGCATAGACAACTTAGGAAATCAACAGCTGCATGCAGTAAGGCAGATTTTGCTCATTAGGCAACCAATCGTAACTACCACACCTTGTCTCAGCTCCGTGAATGTGCTGAAACATGCATAGCTGCATGTACTTGCAGTAATCACATCCCAAACTTCATAGATCACAATCAATGTAAAGCACTGGTAATATTAGTGCCAGATGTTGCTCAAGGCGTAGGTAACAAACAGTTGTTTGCGGAAGCATAAGGATGACTTCATATGAATGGGCCTACTTATGGGCATTCTGAGGGCATGCCTTCAGAACCAGAGGACACTGAGACTTGGCTAGTCTAGTGGGCTGGCCCTTTGAACAGACTGACTCATATGTGACCGCACTGTGCTGGAGAAAGTGAAGGCTAGCACTATAGTACTCTCGCAAGCCAGCCTCCTTTTCCACGAGGGGTTCTGGCTGCGCCTCCTCGTGGAAAAAGAGGCTGGCTTGTGAGACTAGCACTATAGCTTGTTAGACTATAGTCTAGTACAGAGTATAGACAGACTAACAGACTAACATCCAGATTTGGGTGCAGCCTTGATCCATCAAAGCAATAAGGTTTATGAAAAGAAACAACCATGCATAATACCTACCATAGCTGGTCAGCCACGCCCTGGATGTGTCCAGGATCTAGGAATTATCTGCCTGTGGGATGACTGTGAGGGTTGGTGAGCATAGCTAGCCAGCTGCAAGACGAATTATTGCAAGGTTGGGTGACTTCGATAGCGCTGCAGCTCAGTCGCCCGCTTTCCAGATCTTCAGATGTTGACAACTTTTTACTAATTGTAACGTTGCTATGCCTACAGCATTCCCCGCGGTTCACGTGACCAACGACGAATCATATTTCAATCAGCTGGAGTTTTGCATGGAGTACAAAAATCTGAAGGTCACAGTCAACAAACCAGTGCCAATGGCTACTTGCACCTCAAACACGGACACTTCGCTTCTCCACGACGCCCTTGAGGCGAGTTTCGGTGGCTACAACTGCTCCTTCATGCAGGAACCCGACCAGACGCTCTTCTGCTTGATTTGCGCACGGGTGTTGCGCGAGCCGCAACTGACAGACTGTTGCGGGAACCACTACTGCTCTTCTTGCCTCAAGAAGTGGCTGGAGAACTCGTCCAGCTGCCCATTGTGTAGGGAGAAGGACTTCAACGCATTCAAGGATAAAAAGACTGAGAGGAGAATACACGGACTTGAGGTGAGTTGAAGTTCTGCAAGATATTTTCAAGGGATATCCAGGTCGATTTTTGAATAGCCCCCTTTCAGTGAGCCTGAAATTTACCCCCGATCCTTCTAAAAGCAATTATTGTGTTTTGACTTTGAGCGGACGGTGGATATTGTCCGTCAGGAACTGGAACGCACGTGCATGTAGAACCAGCCCTGGCCCTAATATACCCGCCCTACTTCCTGCCGGATCGATCGGACCAATAACCACTTTGTTTATGATTTGTACACATGCTTCAATGAGGTCGGCATGTGGGCCAATGTGGGGTGACTGTGAAAGCTGGAATGTAGAACAGAAATATGAAGGTCAAATTTGGTAGTGGTAGCGTGAGGCGGAGCACCACTATTTAGCTTGAAAAAGCACTTCTTGTTGCCCGAGTTGGAAAAGCTATCGATGGTTGCACTCATCATTGATCTAACTTAGTGTCAAGTCCAGACAACCATCGTGCACCACCAAAATTGCGAAGTTGATTACTTGGGTTGCTATGGGTTACGGCCAGGATAGGCTTCTGCTCTTCCAGGGGCTGCAGGAGAGAGCTGTGCTCCTACTAAAAAAACCATAACTGGAAGCAGTGTACGGGCAAAACTGTACGCGTTGATGATCCTTCAACGATTTTTCATATTCGCTAGTTATCAGTATTTCCTGTGCATTATTTGCATTCCACATTCCTGCATTCCGGCTTTCACAATCACCCACTTCATTGTTTCATTGTTTTCCCATGTAGTGTTGCTTGCTCAAAGGGATAAACTTTGCACAATATAATATAGTGGTGCTTCATTGTACTCTTCTAAGATTTGCGTCTGTATGTTCCATGTTAGCACATTTAGGTCTTTATTTCAGGTAAAGTGCATTCATCGATCCTTTGGATGCAGCTGGACAGGTGGACTGGGGGACCTTGATGGTCATCTAGAGCAGGATTGCCCCTGCACCTTGATCAGGTGTACTAATGAGTGTGGGAACGTTGTACAGCGACAAGAGTTACCTATGCACAGGGAAGAATTCTGCTTACTTCGCAAAGTTCAGTGTGAGTATTGCACCCTTGAAGGAACATACAAGACTATTGTTTCTGAGCACTATGATGTGTGTCCTGAAGTCCCAGTGGCCTGCCCAAACGCTTGCAGCAGTAAACCAATCCCCAGGAAAGAGCTTTCAGAGCATGCAAATATTTGTCCGCTGGAAAATCTTCAGTGCACGTTTAATCAGTTTGGATGCCATTCAGTAATGACCAGGAAGGACGTGGAAAAGCACATGTTGGCCTCTCAGGGTTCCCACTTGCTTCTGATGCTTACGGCCACAGCCGAATTCCAGAGGGTCGTAGAGACATTCAGGACTGAAACAGCGCACCTGCAGGAGGAATTACAGAAGTTGAAGAGCAACCACAAAGAACAAAACAGTGAGAGAACTTGTTCACCTTCTGTGCTGCCCCTCGGTGTGGTGGAGCAACACTTGGCTGCTAGGGCTGAAGACAGTCTCATGGAGCCTTTCCTCCCCCTAATCATCAAAATGTCAAACTTTGAGCAGGAAAAGCGTAGCCATCGGCTTTGGGTCAGTTCCCCCTTCTACACCGAGCCATTTGGCTACAAGCTCTGCCTGTGTGTATATGCCAACGGTTGCTGCAGTGGTGAGGGCACTCATATGTCAGTGTATGTCAATCTGATGGCCGGTGAATTTGATGATGAGTTGGAGTGGCCTGCAGAGGAGGCGATCACTGTTGAGCTTCAGAATCAGCTGCAAGGTACCCATAACCACTGGGTGGACTGCAGTTTCTCAACCAGCCTTCCCATGCGTGCTAGGAGCCAGGTGCGCGGGGATGAGAGCAGAGCCAGGAGGGGAAGTGGCACTCCCACCTTCATCCCCCTCTCCAAGCTGAGCCACCATTCCAACACTAACTGCCAGTATTTGAAGGAGGACTGCTTGTACTTTTATGTGTATTAACGCTGGTGTTTCCTTTACTTCAAACTTTATTTTTAAACTTTCATTTTCAACCCACTTTGCTTAACTGTCGTATTATTTTGAAACCTTTATTGCAAATTATTGCAAACATAATATTACGGTACGAGTATGCAAGTGTTACAAGATTATTATGGTGAACGGCCGGAGTCTGACCATGCACGCATAGGGCCAGGTTCCATACAAAACAATTATGCAGCCATAATTATGCATGCTGCCGGCCATGGGAATGAGCCTATAGCCCTTCACTATGCTACTTCTGCAGTGCTATATAGTGTGGGGCATGCAGCCTGGCCGACGTATATACGGAGCTTGTACAATCATGTACATAATTCGCTATACCTCCATGGCCAGATTTGGCCCTTGTATTATAATATTATAGTGCATGTGCAAGCATGCAATTGATCCAGACTGAAAGTAGCAAGCCTTGCCATGCATGCCATGGGAATGATATCACAGCCACATGGAGCACAATATATGCATGCATTAGCCTCGTTCCCAGGCCGCATGGGAACGAGGCTATGCATGCATTACACCTTGCCTCGTTCCCAGGCCAGGCCCATCTCGGGCCTGGGAACAAGGCTAGAGTACACATCATAGCAACCGGGGATTTATTGCATAAACAACGATAGAATGTCAATCATGCATAAATCAGAGGGTATTCAACAGTATACACAGCAACATAAACAAAATTAAAATGCGAAGAAAGTACGAGTACAGATAAGGTACATGAGAGTCTCAAGAGCTGCTAGCAGGAAGTGTGTCCATGCTGGTCCCTATGGAGTTCTGCTGTTCATCCGCAGCAGTAGCAGTTGTGGTCTTACTGTCCGAGTTCAACTCAGTGGCCTGAAACTCAGAAGGCTCAGCCCCTGTGTATTGGCTAATAAGCTCGGCTGCTAGATCGGCTTGACTTGTTTCCTCCGTGCTACGACTGCTCCCTTCTTGAGATGACGTAGCCATCACTATTCCTTGGCCAGCTGGATTGAGATATTCCGTACCAATTGAGACACCAATGGCTTGGTTTGTGCCATCACCTCGCTTGGTGTTCGTATCGGTTCCAAAATTCTCCGTCTGCCCGCCATCAGCAGTAGACATTGACGACACTATAGAGTCAGGTATAGAATCAATATGAGCCGCACTGTACACCACCTGAACGTTGGGTACATTGGTACTGGTGCTCGTTTGGGACAGAAACTGCTGTCCGCCGTCGCTGGACCCCATTGCTCCACTGTGCCCCCCTGGGTAGGCAGTGAGGAGCACAGTAGTGGTGGAGCCTACTGGCTGACCAAGAGCCTTGGCGTCACGATCTGTCACTGTGACTGTGTGTGTGGCGTACTGTACTTCACCGGACTCATCTGCAACCTGAAGTAGAACAAACAAGTCAAGAGAGAAGTCACATGACTAGAGTCAATTAGTGCACTAAGGAAGGCATTACCACATACAAGGCCTCAAGTAGCAAGAATGCTGTAGCCTCATTCCCAGGCCCTGCCCCAGCTTTTGTTGCTTGTACTGCAAACAACAAAAGCTGGGGCAGGGCCTGGGAACAAGGCTAGGAATGCTGTCGCACATCAGTAACACACAAGAGGAGTGAATTTACAACCCACCTGTTGCAGTTTTGCAGCTGCTTCGGCCAAACTGGCATCAGCAAGGGTAGGCATCCCCGACGTATCACAGTTCCCCATCCCGGTGTCCACTGTAAATACCTGCTGGTTCTCACTCCCCATTAATTCCTGGGGCTGGCTGGAGGCCACTTCTGCTAGCGCCACTGTACCACCACTGCTCTGTGGGGTAGTCTGATGCTGGAGCCTCTCCAGCTGAACTTGAAGCTGACCAGCTACTTCCGGGGAGAGTGTATGTTGAAGGTGCTCGAGGGAGAACTCCGGAAGAAGGTCCAGGCGACAGTGGTGTATGTAGCACGATATGACGATTCGTCTTAAGGCATCCGTCCATGACAGCTGTTTCTTCTGTTCTTCGGTGCGACTATCACTGCGTACATTGGCCCAAGGAGCTTCCTCGGGCCACCATGGAGGTTTCATGTCCCCTTTTCCCCAGCCAGGTTTGCCTCGACCGGTTGAAAACTTGAGCATCGTAGGGATAAAGGCTCGAAGCTGGGCTTGAGTCATCTTGTGTACAGGTGTGGGTATTCCATCAAACACAAGCGTGGGTAGGTCATGAAGGGAGGACTCCTGGGATCTTGGGGGAGGAGCTTGCTGGTGTAAGGCAGCGTCCATCTCTCCAATAATGGAATCTTTCTGGTTTCGGACAGCATTATTCAATGGTGCTGCTCCAAAAACTTTGAAGGACGGTTCCTCCCTTGGATCTTGCTTGCCAGGACGGTACGTGACAACCACCGCTTGTAGCCCAACTCGTGTTGCTAACTCTTCAATGGTTTCTTTCAGCTTGCGTACCAGCTTGGAGCAATGTCGCTTACGGAGGGCCGGGTTGGATTCAAATGTATGTGATCTTTTGCGTTTCCTGCTCGTCATAATTGCTGCGGCTGCAGCCACTCCAATTGGGCCGGACTGTGCAAGTCTCTGTGTCACTTCATCCTGTTGGAGAACTGATGTGTTCAGAAACTCACTGCTGTCAAAATTACTTTCAGGGCTGGAAGGTGACCCTGGTTCATTTAACACAGCAGTTGAATCCATCGCACCTGCACTTCCTCCCATGCTGGAGTTTACGGTCAAGCTTGGATCGACACCAGAGTCAATCGCTCCACTCATGTCGAGGTCTCCATAGCTGATGTTTCCGAGTACTTGTCTTGACCTTCGGCTTGTGCTTGTTGTACCACCGGGAGTTGAATGGTGCGGTTGCACCATGTGCAGGTTCTCGGGAATTGAGGTTTGTACTGGGGGAAAACGGATTGAATCAGCATTGATCTCCAGAGCTGGAGAGCTTCCCAGGCGTAGGTGATCAATGGCTTCCTGAGATACTCGGCGGAGCTGTTCGATACTATCATCAACCTCCTGGACTTGAGCAGCTAGAGTGTCACTCACTCCCATGTTGCCGGATAGCTGTGCTGTATCCACTCCGATGCTACTGGTAGACAACTGCGTGCTCGTTGCTAACCCGCCACTCGACGCTTCTACGGTTTCACTCAACTGGGTTGCGTCCACGCCGATACCGCTACTCGACACCAACCCGCTCCCAACGTCCATGTTGACGACAGCCGAGGTTCTCCCTATCCCAGGCAACTCGCTCCCTACCCCCATTGAGTTCGAGACAGTCGACAGCCGAGAACTGTCCAGATTTGCACCGCTGTCCACGCCGATATCCATGGACTCTGCGGAGACATTTTGGCGGTCATTATCAGTTGAGAGAACAGCCTCCACCGTTTGATTTTCGGCTTCCACTATCTCCACCGGCACTCCTGTATTCACCTGGCTTGAGAACGCCCCTATCTCGAGTGAGCCTGACAGTGTGTCGCGTGTATCCATGGAGTATGCGCAGTAGGTCGCAGTTCTAAACACAAAATTCAAAACTGAGCAGCAAAATGGCTACCAAAATATCCACTTTGAGCATGTGCAAAGCGCACGTGACCGGAAGTAATGTCAAAATGAAATTCCTTCCGCAGGGCCATCCTCATTGTTGTTGTGGCTGCAGACTGGACCTGGGACAGTGCAGTCACAGATTGCAAGGTACCTGAGAGGCACTGAGTGATATAGGCACTTTCTGCTGCCATTTTGTTCTGGAGTTGTACTCTCACTCAAAGAATTAGAACATAAGTTATTTGTATCTTCTCCTTTTCACTTTTAAGATGACCATGATGACTGAGGTGAAAACAAACATTGTGGACCCCTCGTCTGAGCTCTGTGACCACACCCTGGTGGGGGGGAAGGCGTGGAACCTCTGGCTCCTGGGACAGAGGGTGGAGTGTCCAGTACCTCCATGGTTCTGCATAACGACGGAGGCATTTAGCCTCTTTGTGGAGGTATTGACGGGTGCATAGTTATATGTACAACCACGGATAATATAGACTATGTTACGTGGTCTATAAAATTATCTATGGTACAACGTTTATTGCTACCCTTGTGTGCAAAATTTGGTACAGTATTGTTTAGGTATTAAACCGTTAGGGATATCCTATACGATGTACTCAGATGAATAGACCTTATTCCACAAAATGAAATTCCAGGTTTCATTCGCTGTGATGACAACAACAACCCCTTGTACCCATGGGTCACCATGCAGATAGGCTGCATCCCAGATTGAAAGTGCACAGAATGTATAGTGTCCGAGTTACAGCCTCTCAAAGTTCAGGATTTCCCCATTGAAGTTCAAATTTTTCTACTGGTGGCTCCTCCAGTAGAAAGATTTTATATGGGCTTCAATGGGAGGCCGTAACTCGGACATGTATTATACATTCTGTGTACTTCAAATCTGAGATGCAGCCTATCTGCATGGTGACCAATGGGTACAAGGGGTTGAAACCTGGAATTTCCTTTTTGGCAGAATAAGGTCTATTGAGTGATTTTGATCTCCATTGAAAGGATTACACAAGAGGTATTCCTATAAACGTGCTGCCGCTAAAGAACTAAAATAATGCAGGACGTGACATGTATAACATTTGCTAGGTATATAGCACGGGTGCAGGAAAGGTAGTCCTATAAGGTGTGCTCCCCACTGCACAGCTGCAAGAAATTAACATAGAAGCAAGTGGTCAAGATGAGAGGAAAGAGCGTCCCTGAAAGTCAGACATAAGAGACAACCAAGTAACGTGCTGGCTTTCATTATTACAAAGAAGGTGTAGAAGGTAAACAACACAGCTGTGCAGCCTGGAGTACAGTGAGACAAGTACAGTAGCTGCTGCACTTGAAACTCCATGTTGTTTTTGCCTGTTAGTTCACTCCCTCACACAAACATTCACCATACCTCCTCCCTCCCCGTTGACCACCACCTACCCAATGCACACCTCCAGGAAAACAACCTAAGGGACTTGCTCCATGTTGATCCTTCCGACCTCAAATCCAGTGCAGCTTCCATCCACTCCCACATTCTGGCTGCCCCCTTCCCCTCCTCCCTGAGGGAGGAGGTCTCGGCCAGGCTCTCCCGGTCTCCCTTCTCCGGCAGCTATGTGGCTGTGAGGTCCAGCGGTACTGATGAGGACTCTGCTGCTCACTCATTTGCTGGTACATCTGCATGTGATAATTTTTTGCTCTGCTGCATGATTTCTATGAGCAAGATTCCCCCTCCCTTCCTCCTTCTCTCCTTCTCTCTTCTTCTCCCTGTGCTCCCTTCTCCTCCCCTCTGCTTTTCTTTCTCTCTCCTCTCCTTTCCCTCTGCTCCTCCCTACCTCCTTCTCCCTCCCTTCTTCTCCTCTTCCCTGCTCCACGTTCCCTCCTCTCCCTCCTATGTCCTTCTCCCTCCTATGTCCTTCTCCCTCCTATGTCCTTCTCCCTCCCTGCTTCTCCTCCTCCCTGCTCCCTCCCTCCTCTCCTTTCTCTCCCCTCCTCTCCCTCTGCTCCCCCTACCCCCCTTCTGCCTCCCTGCTCTTCTCCTCCTCCCCCATTCTCTCCGTCCCCTCCTCCCCCTCTGCTCATCCTCCTCCCTGCTCCCTTCTCCCTCCCTGCCCCCTTTCTCTCCCCCCCCCCCCCCCCCCCCCCCCCCTTCTCCCTCCATTCTCCTCCTCCTCTACTTCTCTCCTCTGCAGGTCAATTTGATACATTCCTCTTCCAGCGTGGGGAGCAGAAGGTGGTGGAGGCAGTGAAGAGATGCTGGTGTTCGTGCTTCTCTGAACGGGTCATGAGCCACCGCCTCGAGTGTGGGATGCCCACCGGCGGGGTTAAAATGGCTGTTGTTGTGCAGGTATGCATGAGTTAAAGAATTTGCACGGAATCTGTTGCAATTCCTTACTATAACCTACCCCAGGTAAAAAATGAACCCTAAAATCCTGGAAGCCTAACCTTGAGAGTTGGAAATTTATCACCCCCCCCCCCCCCCCCCCCCCCCCCCCCCCCCCCCACACACACACACACACACACACACACACACACACTCCACTCGCTCACTTCTCTACAGGTGATGGTAAACTCTGAAGTCAGTGGAGTATCATTCTCTCGTCATCCTCTCAAGCCACTCTCTGCCAACTGTGTGTTTGTAGAGGCCGTGTATGGACTGGGGGAGGGTCTCGTCAGTGGGGAGCTGGATGCAGACCGATATGAGGTGAGTGACTCAAAGCTTTTATGATGAAATGAACAGTAGGATTACGTACCTGCACTTTCCGCTAGTAGGTATTCTGTCCTGAAACAATCAGGCAATCGGGATCGCCTTGAGTGAGAGGGATACCTTCTGCCCGTAGGATGTTGTGCTTTTTTCACCTTGAAAGATTGTAGGCAAATTGGTTACTATTTGGAGCATACAACTAGGCATTGGTTCCAGTTGTAGTACAAAGATGTTTTCATGGCTAGTGTAGGATACGCTTACTGCCTGACAGTCCAACAGATTTACGACAGGGAAAAACTAGACGGGCTCAACTCGTGTACTACAACTTTGTATGGTCCTGTCCAACAGCAATGAAGTTTCTTTGACTTGCCACTAGCCACCTGTGGATTCAGTAGCCAGACAAGGGCTCCAACCTTGTGTGGTGTACCATGCACTTTGTGGTTGTAAATCTCCACCTAGTATGTCTGTAGCAACCATCTGGATATGGCTGCCTATACGAGTGGACTAGAGTTGTGCTCGTTTTTGGGGTGCTGTGTTTTTACGTTGAGCACAAGTACCACAAGCATGGCGCCAGTTCTTCACGTCTGTGGCATTACTGGGCCAATAGAACTTTCTTTGAGTTTGTCTAGCACTTTCGTTTCGCAAGATGACCTCCAACAACTTCTTCATGTAACTCATGCAGGGTGTCTTTGCGTTGGGACTGGTGGCATAATTGGGTACCACCAGGTGATACACACATACGGAACCATGGTCATTTTCCAATCTGGGACATTACAGATAACATTAGTTGTTCCCAGAGCTGCGGGTTTCCAAACTTTGTGCCTTCTGCACCTCCGGATCTGGCATTGTATTTGGCTTCCTTGACCTGTAGTACAATACGGATATCAGGATCTCCCTCTTGAAGTTCTCGCATCTCCAGCATGGCTTCTTGCTCAAGGAGACTGTCTTTGTCCTCTCTTGATAGCCTCGTTCCCAGGCCAAAAAGCTGGGCAGGGGCCTAACGTGGCTACTCTCTTGATGTGGTGGAATTTTGATTACATTCTGTTCTTCTTCTCTTCCACACTGCTTGCATGGCAGTCTGGGAAGTGCATCCACATTTGGGCGGCTCTTTCCCTTGCAATGTACAAAAAAAATTGAACTCCTGACGTTTCTCTAGCCATCTGGCTAGTTGGCCCTCCGGTTCTTTGAACGATTGAAGCCAAGTAAGAGAGTCATGGCCAGTACGCAGAACAGATTCTCGGCCCAACGCGGAAGTGCTGTGTAAACACCACAACTGCCGACAACTCACTTCTGGCGACACAGTGTCTCTGTTCGGCCTTTTGCTCAGTGTCTTGCTTGCAAACTAAACAACCCACTCCTGGCCATCCTGATCACAATATTGGGCCAGAACTGCCCCAATGCCGAAATCACTGGCATCTGTGTCCAAATTAAACTACTGGCTTTGTGTGGTCGGGGTAGGCAAGGACTGGTGTAGTAGTGAGTCTACCTCTCAGCTCTTCAAAGGCATGCTAGCATTCTGCAGTCCACTTAAAGTGGGCGTTCCGCTGGGTTAGGATGTACTTTGGGCATCACTGCAAAGTCCCAAATGAATCGGCGATAATAACCGCCAAACCCCAGGAATTTCTGCACCTCCTTAGTTGTGGTTGACGTTGACCACTGTGACACTTTGCTGATCTTTGCAGGGTCTATAGTGATCCATTCACGGGACACAATATGCCCTAAGTACAATACTTCTTGCCTCAAACGCACATTTCTTGGGCTTCAGTTTGAGGCCAGCTTTCCGCAGCCACTGGAAAACGTTCTCCAAGTTCTGGAGATGTTCTGGAAAAGTGCGTCCTACCACTAGAAGCTTCTGATATTACGGTAGAGTTAGGATTTGATGAGATGGTGAGATGAGAAACGTACGTAGTTCCTGTATCAAGTTGTTCCGGTGTCTCAGTTGACAACATTCATTTATTCTTTGTGGGAAAGACTCGATATAGTAGATTGTGGAAAATGAACGGCACTTAAAATATTCTTTGTACCACAATAATTACATCACAATAAAGTCTTTTGCTATTGTCTGTTGTTCAGGTGTCTCGAGAAGACTTCAAAGTGACGACCGAGGTGCTTGACAAGCCAGAAATGTTTGTACAGGCGGAGGAGGAGGGAGGTGGTGTGAAGAAAGTGGTTGTGGCGGAGGGTAGGGAGAAGGAAGCCGCACTCTCAGAGGACCAGGTGGTGGCCATTGCCCGGTTGATGGTGGACCTGGAGGATAAGATGGGACGACCGCAGGACTTTGAGTGGGCCTATGAGAAAGGTGCATGCTGGTAGAGAAATGGGAGAGTAGGGGAAGATGGAGGGAGGGAGGAGGGAGGGTGGGAAGAGGGAGGGAGGAGGGAGGGTGGGAGGAGGGAGGGTGGGAAGAGGGAGGGAGGAGGAGGGTGGGAAGAGGGAGGGAGGAGGAGGGTGGGAAGAGGGAGGGAGGAGGGAGGGTGGGAAGAGGGAGGGAGGAGGGAGGGTGGGAAGAGGGAGGGAGGAGGGAGGGTGGGAAGAGGGATCAAGAAAAGTAACTGTTAATTTGGTCAACGATGTAGTTGTGAGTCATAACAGATGATCATAATAATGCTCGATTATTTCTTAAATTCCGTGTTTTCACATGAACAGTAGAAATTGCATGTGGCAGACAGATAGGGACTCCTCTCCCTTCCTCCTCTCCTCCCCCTCTCCTCCATCCATCCTTCCCTCCTCTACTTCTTCCCTCTTCCCTCTGTCCTTTCTTCTCTACTTCCCTCCTTCCCTCCTTCCCTCCTCTCCTCCTCCCCTCTTCTGTCCATGCATCCTTCCCCTCTCTCTCCTCTCCTTCCCATTCTACATACACCAGGCCAGTTGTATTGTCTACAAGCACGCCCAATCGTGACCCTCCCTCCCTCGTGTTTCTTTGACCTCTACGTTCCTGGAACTGTGGCCACACTCTGGGACAACTCTAACATCGTGGAGAGCTACGCCGGGGTCACATCTCCCCTGACCTTCTCCTTTGCGTCCCACGCTTATGAGAAGGTATCAAGAGCAATAGTAGTTGGGCGACCTTGAGTGAGATGCAGACAAGCTGATCAATCTGAGTGTATTGTAACCTCGTTCCCAGGCTGCAATACACTTAGCCTCGTTCCCACACGGCCTGGGAACGAGGCTAAGTGTATTGCTGAAGCTCGCCTCCCGCAATGCCTTGCATTTCACTAGTTGTTGTGCAAGTTGATATGTAGCAGGCCACAGTTGTGACCTAGTATGTAGAGCAATGGATGCTAGCTATAGAGTTGAAGTGATTACCCCCTCTTCCCTCCCTCCCTCTACCCCTCTCCCCTCCCTCCCTCTCACCCTCTTCCCTCCCTCTTCCCTCCCTCCATCTCTCCCTCTTCCCTCCCTTCCTCTCCCCCTCTCCCCTCCCTCCCTTTCACCCCTCCCTCTCCCCCTCTTCCCTCCTTCCCTCTCCCCCCTTCCCTCTCTCCCTCTTCCCTCCCTCTCTCTCCCCCTTCTCTCCCCCTTCCCTCCCTCTCCCCCTTCTCTTTCTCCTGCCATCCTTTCCTCCCTCCCCTCACTCACACAGGTATACACACTCACCCTCCAAGCTGCAGGCGTCCCTCCCCATATAGTGTCTGCCCAGCAGCCCTACCTGAGCAACATGCTGGGTCTGGTGAGAGGAAACATCTACTACAACCTGATGAACTGGTACCGCTGCCTGGCGTGCCTGCCTGTCGGAGACACCTCCAAGTTCATGGAGACCATGATGGGAGTCAAGCAGGTGTGTGTTTACCAACGTGTGTGTTTAGATGTTTTTGAATGGCACATAATAATGCACACACACACACACACACACACACACACACACACACACACACACACACACACACACACACACACACACACACACACACACACACACACACACACACACACACACACACACACACTGTACACACACATATGTGCAAACACGCACACACATGCACACACACACACACAAACCCACAAACACACACACACATGCACACACGCACACACGCACACACACGCACACATATGTGCAGAGTCTTGATCCTGACTTGGAAGCTGAACTGGGAAAGATCCGAGACACCGCTCCTCAGTACGGTCTATGGACCAAGATGAAGGTGAGGGGCACGCGGCACTGTCTGTTTGCATCCACCTAATATTAATGCATTTGTAATCGTCCCTACCACCATGGACGGATTGATACCAGCAGGAGCTTATGAGCGCCGCGAAGCGGTGCTTATAAGCTCCGTTATGGGCTCCTGATACCAGATACAGTAGATACCATATTGGTACATATATAGATTGTACCGTCCAGTGAACAGATTGATAGTAGATACCAGTATGGGTGTACCCCGTCCAGAGGATGGATTGATACTACATGTAGTTACACTACTAGTATATATTATAATATTATATTCGTAAATAGATTGTACTGTCCAGGGGACAGATTGGTGCGAGATAGATACGTAGGTATACCGTCCAGTGGACGGAATGATACTGTAAGTACTAGTAGATATTGGTAAAATAGATTACCATCCAGCGGATGGATTGCTGCTGAATACAGGCACTATCATGGGTAAATGAATAGATTGTGGATGGCTTTATAATCATACAGTTACCATAATTGTGTATAAGCGCCTAGTGCAGGTTAGTAACCCACCCTCGGTGTCCAACCAGTAGAAAATCATTCAAGGGGGGACAATATCGTAGTGTGGTTAAGTAAGGGAGGGAGACATGAGTTGCCTTGCAGACGTAATACTTCTTTGGTATCTTTCAATGGGGGCAGCAAAGACTAAGGGGGGGATGAATGCCCCCACCCCAACCAACCCACCCAAATGAAACCCTCCAAAATGTGTGTGCTGATGCTGACCTCACAGTGCCCTGCGCTCACCTAGTCATACTGCTGTGCTGTTCCTGACCCCCAGGTGCTGACAGGCATAGCATACAAGATCTACTACATTGACCACCTGGTGGAGGGGTTCATGAACCACTTCAATCGTTACTACGCTGACGCCCTGGCAACCGACTTCAACTCACTCCCACTGACAGACCAGGTGGACTACGTCAAGCTCCTCTACAGGGTACAGTCATACTTGTTACCAATGAAATCTCAGGCATTTTACCATAGTGATTTATTTGTGCCTTCTATTTTGCCCCAAGAAAATGTTTTGTGAAGTTCGAACACGCATGTTTGTTATCATAACAGTATACATTCCACTACGAAAACATACAATGCACAGCTACAGTATAGAGCAGTCCCGTTCAGATTCAGCAAAAGGTTTCTGCCTTGAGGTACATGTACACTAGCCTCCTTTTCGGACCGGGCCTGGGAACGAGGCTACATGTAGTACACATCTCAAACAGACTCTATGTCAATCAGCCTCCCAACAGCACCCTTGAATCTCTGTCCCTAGCTCATGTTCATGATCGTGCTGTTGTTTTGCTAATCATGTCACTAGTGGTCTCACCAATCATCTTCATGTCCCTCAGTGCGTATGTACCTGCCGTACTTTCCTCTGTCTCGGTCCCTAATTGCCAGACTCACTCTTGTTTGTACTCCTTCAGATCAGCATCTGTAGCACCGCTGTCAGTAGATTTTCTTGTAGTACCATATTCGGTCGCAACCTCTTTCTATTCCGGTCGCAACCTCCTTGTCTGTCGCTCCAGAGGAACTGAGTCTGGCTTCTTCAATTATATAGCCTCATCCCCCATGTGCAAGTGGAATAATATATGGGAGTGGAGATCACCTTGTCACCTCTTCTCTCCCTCACAGGAGGTCCTGGGACATTGGGAGGTCCCCATCTACAATGATACCTATGTCATGCTCTTCTTTGGACTGCTAAAGAAACTCGTCTCCAAGTGGCTCACCAGTGATGCCATTGAGGTTAGTGAAACTGAGCATAATGTGGAGGTATTCTGCCCTGGTTCAAACAGCTGTCTCATGAGGTTCAGTTGAGAGCAATATTTCTTACTACAGGCTCAGTCTCTCCAGAATGACCTGCTCTGTGGACAAGGTAACTTGTACATACATGTAGTTGCATGATCCTCCCCCCTCCCTCCTTTCTGCCTTCCTCTTCCTCCTCATCCACCATCTCCCTCTCGCCTCCTCCCCCTCCCTGCCTCTCTCCTCCTCCCCCCTCCTCCTGCTCCTCCTCCTTCCCTGCCTCCCTCTTTGCCTCTCTCCCCCCTCCCCATCTCCCTCCCTCCTTCTTCCCTCCCTCCTTCCTTCCTCCCCCTACCTCTCTCATCTCCACCCCCCCCCCCCCCCCCCCCCTTCTCCTGCTCCTCCTCCTTCCCTGCCTCCCCCCCCCCCCCCCCCCCCCCCCCTCCCTCCTGGCCTCCCTCCTTCCTTCCTACTTTCCATCTCTCCCTTTTCCTTCTAGGCAATGTCGAAAGCACTGAACCAACCAAGTCTTTGATGCGTATTGCGGAGTATGTGGACTCCAGTGAGCATCATGGTGGAGGTTTGAGAGGGTGGTTTCTCGGTAGCAAAAACGAGGTGTTGGAAATGTTGGCAGAAGAGCAAGGGAGGGTGGAGGCAGTGAAGAAGGGGAGGGAGGCAGCGGTGCTGGAGAGGTGTGTTGGGATGTGGTGTGTGTGGGTGTGTGAGGGAGGTGAGTGAGACCAGAGAGGGGAGTGCTTGGTGATGCTGTGAGTTAAGAAGCAGGTCATGTGACTACATCATGTACTGCATCCCATACTGTACCTTGTGAAAGTATAATGGATGGTGGGGACCTAGCCTCGTTCTCAGGCCTGGGAACAAGGCTAGGTGGGGACCAACGTTAAGATGATCTGTCTTCTCAGTACAAAGTGGACATCTTGTCACTGCATGACGGACATGCTACCACTATATTTATCGCTGATCAGTCAGTTATTATTTTGGACATACAATCCTCTGTAGGGGTGGGCAAATTATTTTAGTACCAAAATATTCAATGTTGTGAGTGTTTGGGATAATTATCATGATGCCAAACACTGAGTTATGTAGTAAGCCTTCATGCACAGCACTTGCTATTCTGATCTTTCTACTGCTGTCAATGAACTTTGAGATGAAAGATTGTATTTCAACATAGTATATATAGTGTTACAAACATCGAATGTCATGATATAATTGTGTGATTGTGATTGTCACTCATCCTTAGCAGCAGCTGCCCCCAGACTTCATGCAACTGTGTTCTTATAATTCAGAGTTTGTGGTATGCATACAAAAATACTAAGCAATGGTGGGAAATTCAACGGTGTCAGTCTTGCCATACGTTGTATGGCCGCCCACTACCATGAGTTTGTCGTGAGGGAGGACTGCAACTAGACACCGATATCGGGGAATCACCATGACGTTGATGAGATCCCAGGAATTGGTGTATGTGTTGTATACGTGAATGGCAGTTGTCTCTTTACTGTCTGAATCCATGCCACCCACTGCCAGCAGTCGTCCATGCAGTGAGGCACACGTGGGCAGGGTGACTGGGGTATCGGCTAGCTGGTGCCACGCTTTAGACGCACCAGTAGTTAAGAATAATGCCACTTCCTTCACTCGTGCTCTCAAGGACTGCGGCTGGCAAGACAGGAGTAGAGCTGACAGTGAGATTGTGAAAACCAACTTGGACCATTTGCCGTTTTGATCAAAACCTCCCAATATGTACAGCTTGTCTCCTTGGAGTGTCGCAGTTGCCTCACAGAGTGGGGACGGGAGGCCATTGGCTGTACACCACTGTTCGGTCTCTGTGTCCATCACTTCGACAACGTTCAAACACACGTTTTCTCCAGCTGCTCCTCCTGCAACGACCAGAGCCTTGTCATTGCACACTGCAGCGGGCATGCAGCGCTTGGTTGGCATCTGAGGGAACCACTCGGCCCATTGCTTATCCATGAGGCCGAGGAGTTTGCCGGTGACCGCATTGTTGCTTGTCCTCCCACCAATGGCAGTGAGGAAGTTGTTGACCATTGCTAGGCTGAAACCATAGTTAGGACACTTGGGAAGCTCAGACCATTTCTTGTGTGTCGAGTCGTAGGAATACAATTCTCTTTCCGCTGCACTAGTGCTGAAGTATGCTACACTCCCATCGACCACTGTCACGCCTCCTCCCATCAAACACGGCGACCTCCTACCATCCCCATTGAAAGCACACCCACTTCCTCCAGCACCACTAGCCTTCCTCACCTCTTGTTTCTGACTATGAGCTCTCTGCCGTTGCAATTCAATTTCTTTTCGAATCACCGTCTCCTCCATGACGCTAGCTCCACTTTCTGCTATGTCCGTAACCATTGCTTCCTCTTGTCTCTGATCAGCTCCCTGCCTCGGTTGCTGTTGCAGTTCTTTGTGGTCATATTGAACCTCGTTCCGATTGGGGTCAGCTAACGAGACTAGAACCATCTCCTCCATGATGCTGCCTCCATTTCTCTGCTTCAGTTGCTCTTGCAGATCTTGGATTTGTTTCTGTTGGTTTTGAATCAACTTCTCGTTGTCCAGGAGGTTTTGCTGGAAGTCAGCAGTTATCTGCTCACTGGATTGTAGTAGTTCTCCAAGCCGTAGAATTTCCTGCAGATGTGTGGCTATTTCTATTTCTTTCTGCTGTAACTGGTGTTCTCTGTCTGTTCGTTCCTTCTCTGTAGCAGCTAGTTGCTCGTCCTTGACAGTGAGCCGCTTTTGAAGAGTTTGGAACTGTTCATTTGTGATGAACAGCTTTTGTTGTTCAAGAAGCTGCATCCTTTGTTGTTGATTTTCGTGTTGCTGCCTTTGCAGTTGGTCACTCTGGGTGCGCAGCTGATCAGTCTGGGTGTGCAGCTGGTCACTCTGGGTGCGCAGCTGATCACTCTGAGCACGCAGCTGGTCACTCTGGGTGTGCAGCTGTTGTTGAAGGTCTCGGATCTGCTGTGATTGCTGTACTTCCGGCTCTCTGTTAGCTTGGTCGTCACTTTGTGCTGGTTTGATTTTCACTTGCGATTGCTGCACATCTGCAGTGTACTTGAGGGATGATTTCAGGGTGGCAATACGACTGCAAATCTTGTGGCAAGATGGCCTTTCTGTGTCTCTGTCCTTTAGACAGTCAAGGGCAAGTGGCAGCAGGGAGTGGGATGGGACAATGAGTTCGATGTGGGATTGGCGACGTTTAATCTCTGGGATATCCACTTTAACTCTTCCAGAGGGAGCCCTTGGGTCGCTGATCTCTATGACATTGAAACGATCCCCAGGGTCAGGAAACTGTCGAGTCATAATTTGAACACCTAGGACACCGAAAGAAAAGGAGTCAAGCTTGTCCGTGTAAACGGGGGGCTCCCCTAATGCTTCTGGGGACATGTATGCAACTGTGCCAGGGCACAGAGTGAGGGGGGTGAGGTGGGCTGTGCTGCGGTTCACATCGTAAAGCTTCACCATTCCAAAATCCGTCACTTTGGCTCTGCTGCCTGCTATCAGCAGCACATTGTTGCTCGATAAGTCTCGATGGACAATGCCATTTGAGTGGAGGTATGAAAGGGCCAGGGCTATATCGTGGCATAGATTGACCTCAGTGTGGTATGGGATTGGCTCTTGGGCTCGCTCCAGGAATCGTGTCAAACTTTCATCCATTAACTCCATTAGGAGCACTGGCAACCTTGATTCAGGATCGCGACAAGTGCCCAAGTACTGGACAATGTGTGGGTGCTTTATGGCACTCAAAAGACGACACTCTTGTTCAAACTTTTGCATCACACTTGTTGTTTCAGGGGCAGTAAACTGAAAGAGGGCGGGGTGGAGGACCTTAGCGGCACAGGGGAGATCATCACATACCGCCTTGCAGACAGCTCCATATGACCCGATGCCAAGACTTTGAGTTTTGATGAGTTCAACCTTTTGATAGTGAAAGTCGTACTGGAGCTGGGGTTGCTGATCCATTGCTTCTGTAAGACCTGCAGTTGGTTGAAACAACTGCAGTAACACAATACACATACCTCTCATCATTACACTCCTGGTATAGAGAAAATTGTGCCGCGTAATGTAATCTAAACTAAATAATTAATGTTTGACTACTTGCGAATGGCCTACAAAGAATCTGCCTACACCATCGTGATCGCTATCGTTCAGTGACCCAAGCATACAATTTTTGTGCTGAAACTCACCTTGGTGGTGGAGATACAAGCGCTTTTGTCTCGCCGTGGCCGCCATTGCTCGAGCGCTCTCTCCGACTTCCGGTGGCAGTACCGTTCTTAGGAAAGGCACACGAAGATTCTGACCACACAGCCGTGATCGCTGTCGTTCACTGACGCTTACATGCCAAAACTCACCGTGCTGGCTAAGTTGTGAGTGCTGTCTTGTCTTCCTTTTAGTCGCCATTGCTCGCGATCGACTGAGCCACGTGGCATGTGCGTTAATCGGAACGAATTGCAATAATTAGCTTCGCTACGGCGAGGCAACCGCGGCGTTGCAACGGCTACCAGGAGTGCGGTTGCCCCTCGATATATTAAGATTTTAACGTGTGTGTGTGTGTGTGTGTGTGTGTGTGTGTGTGACGGAAGTGGGATGTTTGTGGGGCGGGACTAGACTAGTACTCTATCAATAATGTGTGTGTGTAATGGAAGTGGGATATTCGTAGGGCAGGACTAGACTAGTGACGCGCGACCTTGGTACTTTAATATTTACTGAACCTCCAACTCCACAACAATGTTTGAGAACATTGGGCCCAGGCATGGGCTGGAATCTTCCAGAACAGCTGGGGGATGCAATCGAGGAGCAGCAGTCGAAGCAGACGCAATCGGGTAGCAGCAGTTGAAGCAGATGCAATCAGGGAGCAGCAGTTGAAGAGGACGCAATCGGGGAGCAGCAGCTGAAGCGGGCGCAATCGGGGAGCAGCAGCTGAAGCGGAAGCAAATGGGGAGCAGCAGTTGAAGTGGATCGATGCAATCGGGGAGCAGCAGCCGAAGCGGACGCAAACATGGAGCAGCAGATGAAGCGGATCGATGCAATCAGGGAGCAGCAGCTGAAGCGGATGCAATTGGGGAGCAGCAGCACGGCACAGAGGGCTGTCCGGCACCGAATTACTCACGTAGGCGAACGAGGGGGAAGTAGCTGAGCGTAATTATGTAGGGGCATCTAGTGTTTGTTGGGTCATTTAGGGAAGGATGAAGGAGGAGGGGAGGTGGGACAACTACCCTTGGAATTGTGCGAGGGAACAGAAAGATAGTGTAAATTATCCATCAAGCTCTTCTTTCATGTCAATTCAACAAGGAGCAGGTGCTGCCAGTGTACTAAGAGCAGTGAAAACACTGGATACAAGTGACCCACCATGGGATGGTTGCATGATGTTATGAGGAGGGTTGAGGAAGTCACAACAATGCCTATATTAGTTATGAGACCTCAACTGTTACAGAACGCTCAGCACAGAACGCAGCATATATAGTGGCTGCTGAAAGTGTAAGTCTTGCCGAACAGCATTATTTTGTATTTAAAACGTGGCTGCTAATCAATGCTTGCCAAGTGGCTGCCAAAATGCTTGCTGAGTGGCATGCTAAGAGCACACTTCTTGATCAAGCCAGTTCAAGGTGTGTATTTCTCAGCAGATCTCAACCATTTTAACCCAAATCTCACTCAGATCTCTTGTATACGTAGACTACATGTATCTAGCTATGCATGTATTAATGGAGTGCATGCTTTAGCCTGTGCAGTAGGGTGGTCCATACCTTCTTGTGCACAGCAGACCCTGGATCAGACTTGCAATTGGTAGCATTCAGATACAGTTGCAACTACAATGCAACTCACTGTAGCAAACTTGCAAAAAATTAATATTCTATTTGGAGCACAAAATTATTGCTGATTGCGCTGTATACGCGCGCGCGCGCAGTCGCGCATGCGCACACTAAATAATATTGTGCGTGTAATGCGTGCTGCCCCCAACAGGTCTACCTGGCCCTAGGACCACACGTCCCCCATTTGTTCGCCCACTCCATTCAAGGCAGTGGAGCAGAGGATTGTTAGAAGTTTGAATACGATCATGTGTTGGACGTTTGAATACGATTTGGCTATATGCATGCAGATCATTTTTTAGTAGCTATGCATATGCGCATGTGGATCATTTATTAGTAGCTACATGTACGTATGCATGCATAGCCATTGTATTCACATCATCCCTATTCTCCATCACCTTGAATGGGGTGGAGGTAGCCTCATTCCCAGCGGGCCCGGGTCGTTTTTTCTGTTCTTCGGTTTGCGTTGACAGTAATACACGGATGCGGAAGGGCAGTGAAAAACGTCTTTCACCGCCCTTCCGCATCCGTGTATAGTTGTCATGTCAACGCAAGCCAAAGAACAGAAAAAACAGGGTAGGCCTGGGAACGAGGCTAGGTTGGAGGAACGTCCCATCCTGATGGGGAACATCTGGACCTAGGACCACATGCCCAAGGAGACATTTCAAGGAATGGTCACTCCAATGTGCATGACGTACTTAGAGCTATGACCGTCCAAACACAAAAACGGCCTGTGACCATGTGACCACACTGCTAAATTGCCGATGACCTAGTGATATGCATGTTGAGCCGGCACACCTTTTGACATCACGACACCGGCACCAGATAAATTTTTGGCCAGGGAAGCTCTATACTGGGGCTCGCCATATAGAATGGCTAACAGGGAGACTGGAAGTGCGTATACTAAGCAACTGAATTCTAGTACCCTGGGACCGATGGGTTAATTTACATCCCCTCTGAATCTAGGGTGTGGTATAAACTACATTTAGTGAAAGAACATACCTGCTCATTGTTCTCAATATTTAGGTACAGCTAAGTCCTAGGAGTGAATGAAACCTATGGCATGGTGGGACTCGAACCACCAACCTTGCGTGTTCCTTTACCATGCACTCAGCCACCAGCTACACCGCATAGCTAGCAACATTGTCAAGTGGCCAAGGATTTCAGCTAGCTAATCAAAATACACTGTAAAACCAAAGTGACCAGCTTGTTTCTGGATTACTGTCAGAATTCAAAAATGGCCTGCCAGCTGACTATACAGCTAGCCACTTGCTCTCCCACAAAACAAACTAGTGACTGGTCACATCCCCTGACAAGTTTCCTTGTGATCTACATGTATATTTGAAGGCTTTATGTCCACTCTGAGTTTAGTCGGCAAGAACGTACGGTGTTCTTGGTCCTTTCCTGTTGCATTTTACATAGTTACAAGTAAACAGTTAGAGGTCATGTGTGTGTGTGTGTGTGTGTGTTGGGGGGGGGGGGGGGGGGGGGGGGGGAGTGGGTGGTGGGTGGGTGGGTGGAAGAGGCCGAGGGGGTGACTTGTTTCCTCCCCTCAACAGTGCCAGCTCCGGTCTGAGGCAGAGGAAGAAGGGAAAGACGTCGGAACCATCGGCAGAATCTCCCCCGTCCACAGACACCAATGACCCCCTCCACCAGGTTGGTACTCTGGGTGACTGGTTGCCTTAGCTGTGGTGTATACTGCATTGATGGATTCCGTGTTCTATGTTGCCTACTACCATGTTTTTCTCACCTGGCAGGCAAAGGGAAATGTGATTCAGTCGATCCAGCGTTTCCTGAACAAGTATGGCTTCCGCTGCATCAACGAGCTCAAACTTGAGGAGAACACACTCCATGATGACCCAGGTAGGCAGGTTACTCCCAGGTACGTGTAGGCAGGCCACTCCCAAGTAGGCATGCACTTCTCCCAGGTAGACAGGGCAGGCCGTTCCTATGTAGACAGTGCAGGCTGCTCCTATCTATGTAGGCAGACTGCTCCCGGGTAGGCAGGCCATTCCTATGTAGACAGTACTGGCCGCTCCTATATATGTAGGCAGGCCGGCAAGGCACTCCTAGATAGGCGAGTCACCCCCAGGTACGTGTAGGCAGGCCACCCCCAAGTAGGCGTGTGCTGCTCCCAGTAGGCATGTGGGCAGTGCAGGTCACTGCTGCCTCTCCTATAAGTAGGCAGACTGCTTCCAGGTAGGCAGGCCATTCCTATATAGGCCGGCCATCAAGGCTCTCCTAGATAGGCAGGGGTCTCCCAGGAAGGTAGGAAGTTCCCAGGTAGGAAGACCACTCACAGGTAGGCAGGCTGTAGCCTCGTTCCCAGGCTCCCCCCTGAGCCTGGGAACGAGGCTAGGCAGGCTGCTCCCAGACCACTATCCAGTGGTTGATGAAGTGATAGAGTCCATTCCAAGTGTGTAGACATTTTGATTGGAAGCGCAAGTTTTATATGCAGACTGACATCTCAAGCCAAGTTATGATTAACCACACACATGCACACACACACACACACACACACACACACACACACACACACACACACACACACACACACACACACACACACACACACACATGAACGTGCACGCACACACACACGAACTCGCGCACACACACATACACACACACACACACACATACACACACACACACACACACACACACACACACACACACACACACACACACACACACAGCCTTTGTGATTGACACTGTAGCTGGCTATGTTCGTACGGGCTCCTACTCTATCAACAGCATGGAAGAGAGAGAACTGGAAATCCGGGGGAAGGCGGAGGCACTTGTCTCACAGACCCTCCCACGACACAAGCGGGTGTTATTCAACTGGGTCCTCTTTCACGCCAGACGAGGAGTGCGCCACAGGGAGAACCTCCGATTCGCAAGAACGAAACTTTTTGGGATCTTCCGGTCCCTCTTCAGAGCCATTGGCAGTAGCTTGGTGGCTCTGGGTCTCCTCAAGCAGAGGCAGGACGTGTTTTATCTGACTGTGGAGGAGATATTCGCCTTTGTGGATGGTCGCTCAGTGACCAATGACATTGCAGGGCTGGTGGAGCTCCGTAGGAGGGAGTATGATGGGTACAGGAAGGTGGGTGAAGGGGGTGTGGAGGTGTGGGGAGAGGAGGTGTGGAGGTGTGGTGGATGAGGTAACTGTGAGGGGAGTGTGGGAGTGTGTAAAATGTGAGAGGATGGGGATGGTTATAAGGTGAAGTGTGGGGGTGTGGAGGTTGTTGATGGAGGATAAGGATGCATGTGAGGAGGGGTGTTGACAGGGATGCATATGATGGCGAGGTTGAAGAGTATGGACTTTATTTCCCTCCCCTTGTGTGCACACACCATGCACTCAATACACACACACACACACTTACTGTACACATACAAACACATGTGCACAGGGACTTCCTCCTCCCGAGAGGTTCATGACGCGGGGAGCAGTGGGTCCCCACTTTCTATTCCCACAGGTTCTGGATGACCTTGACCTCCTCAAACAGCACGAGGTCAGAGTCCAAATAGGTTGTGTACAATCACACATTGAGGGACAAGTTAATTGTACTAACTGTGCAATGTCTGAGGTCATTTCTTAGATGACACGCCTCTTTTCTGTTACCATGGATGCAGCTATAATGCTAGTTGCATTGCTCAGTCCAGGCAACCACAGTCCAATGATCAGTCAAAACTAGCCATGGTTAAAACCCCAAGGCAGAGTCAGACACAACTCCATGGAGGGACTGGTATCATTGTTTCCTCTTCCAGTTGGAGGCCTCCTCAGACCCAAACATCTTGACTGGCACTCCCTGTTGTCCAGGGGTGGTCGAGGGGACCGTCCGGGTGGTGGCCTCCATTGAACAGACTGAGGTATGTATGCATACAAACATCTGTCCACACGTGCACACAAGCTCATGCATGTCTGTAGTGGGCTCACAACCCGGAAAGTATGGTAGCAGCCTCATTCCTTTCCTTTTCAAGCCTCAATGTTTTGAATTTACAAAAAAAGAGGTTCATTGCTAAGGTGAGAGGACTGCTTTCTGATATATATACACCACTCGTTAACAGGCTTTACAATTTTCACAACTTTCGGCCAATAACTGCCCATCCTGACCGAGGAAATACCAGATTGCCAGAATGGTCCCAACAAGACTGTTTTCTAACCCCATTCATACAAAAGAGAGAAATGGCCCACCTATAGTGCCAATCAAGTCCTTTCCACGGCCTAGCCCAGACATGGCCTTCAGATGAACCTGCCCACCTTTCCCTGCATGTGCCACCCTTTCTACTCACTCAAAACCTAACCCCCAGCCGGATGTGAATTTCAAATCATGCGGTCATGTATATTGCACATATTCAATAGTAAAGGTTAACATGGTTGACAAACATAAATATGAATATGTCCATGGTTGAAAAAAGAAACGTGTCCATGAATATCATTGATTCCTCCTCTTCTGGCTCACCTCACTCGTCCCCAGGGTCTGAATGGTGAGATCCTGGTGACCGCCCGCACTGACCCAGGTTGGGTACCTCTCTACCCACTGTGCTCCGGGCTAGTCATTGAGAGAGGAAGGTAAGAGAAGGTCATCATCTCAGTACTGAGTGGAGGTGCAGTCAAGAGCTCATAAGGGAAAACTTGCTCAAAAAATGACCGGGTTTGCAAAAAGGGACCACATCCCACATTTTGAAATCCACATGCTTCAAGCACGCATATTTCAGCAGTGGTACTCGTGATCTAAATTAAACAGGAGTGTTTTTGGTACTGCAGCAATATCAAGCCTTTGTGCCATACCATGACCGTGTTATGGACGGACTCCACAGCATGTTCAATCACACAGAATGGGGGGTTGGGAATTGGCCATGCTACGAAGGCACCCATCCCGGGAACGGAGGGAGCTCAGATGTTTAGTGTGGGTTGGTGTTAGGCTTGTACTGAGTTAGTTCATTCCCGTGATAGATGTGAGAGTTTGAATGGATCGAAGGTGTATGGTCCCTTTCCACAAATCCAGTCACAAGCATCAACACATATTAGTGTGCATGGTAGCACAACAATGTTCACATACATGAGCAACATACGCTAGCAAAAATGTCACCCCCCCCCCCCCCCCCCCCTTCCCCCCCCCCTTCCCCCTCTCTCCTTCCAGCCTCCTCTCTCACTCAGCTGTTGTGGCACGGGAGCTGGGGCTACCCACAATAGTGGGCGTATCTGGTGGACTCATGAAGCGACTCAAGACAGGCATGAGGGTGCACGTGGATGCCACCAAGGGGAAGGTCACTATTCTCAGAGAGGAATCCCGATAGTTTTGTTTGTCTACACTGGTCAATTGTGTACTCACTATCCTTATTGCTAGCAACTCCAAATTTCTGCAGTATTACTATATCAAAAGATATCCAGCCTAAAATCAATCATTTGTACACCTATAGACTAGAGGTTCATCAAGCATGCCAAGAGCGCATGATGACATCATTATTTTTTCACGGCGGAGGCTCCTCCGCCGTGAAAAAACAATGATGTCATCATGCGCTCTTGAGCATGCCAGTCAATTGTATCAGTTGACTGTACGTAGTTGTGCAGAAACACCTTGCACATGAGGATTTCAGTCTCTGTAAAGCACATGCATGCAGCTGCTTGAGTAAACCTTTCATCAAAGAAACACACACAAGACACAAGAAGCTTTAACATATTCCGACTTTCCTACTTCTCTTGCAAGACAAACTTCCTGTATAGAGGTGTGGCTACATAGACATGTACCTTCCACCCCCCCTCCCTCCCTCCCTCCGGCTGTGGCCTCTTGTCTGTGAATGAATTAAGGTTCCACATTGTGTCAGTACTTTAGGATCACATTGTCCCTGCTGGTACAGAGATGGAAGTTCTAGCTGTAGAAGGCAATCTGTCTGGCCATGGTATATAGCTAAATCTGAATATTGTGGCTCTCCTTTGCACCCTGTCAATAAACAGGCAGGTTATAGGTTCCCATACTTCAGACAGGACCTTATGAGGGACATTTAGCTGTAGGGACAGAGTGGATGTTCGAAGATCTTTGTGTGATGATAGCATGCATTCTGGATTCTTTTTCTGTATAATGATTAAAAGCTCATCGCAGTGATACTACTTGTCTGGGAGTTGCTTATTTCCACAGTGAATGTGCTTTAGAATTGAAAGGTTCAATTCTACAAAAGGTTTGCTAGGTGACATTGATGATCACCTGGCAAATTCACAGCTTGTCAAGTCATAGATAATGCAGACAAGATAGAGTTCGATACTCTAGTTGGCCTCAGCATACTATTGCCACCAGCCAGGCAGCCACATTGGCACTGTGTAAAGGTAAAGAATTACTCATTTACTGGAGAATGCTTGAGCTTGGTAAAGGGTTATTAAATAACCAGCCATATGTTAATTTGTGAACTGCTCACATATGTGCCTGTGCACTTATAATGGCGTTGTACGTGTTCAAAGTTTACAGTCCCACGTGTACAAGCAATGCAGAAATGGCAGGAAGTTGCAAGTTGTACGATACTCAGGCTGGCTGGCCAAACACCCCCATCTTCACTCTGGGTGAGCACAACAGTTAGAGTAAACTACACAGCTGTTCAACAAGTGATTCAAGTGAAGGAAAGCTCTAACTCCTGAGCTGAAATTGCCCTAGCATCATTCCTAGGCCCAGTTGCAGTGCACGAAGAATGTACTGCAAGTGAGGCTAAAATTGCTCCTGATTCAGCTGCATGCATATGCATCCCTTGATGTCAGAAAGTTTGATACAAGGACTGTCGTAAATTTGAACACTCGTATCAAGAGCAAATCGGAAGAGGTAGCTAGCTATGCCATATGGGCACTTTAAATTGTCAAGGATGGCATTCTAGGAAAATCACATTCACTAGCCATCACAAGACACAGAAACAACATCTAGGGAACGGGGAGTTCCCCTACTGTAGAATGCCCACAATGAAGCATTCTGTGTAAACAATGGCAGCAGAAGAATGTGGACTATATGTACAAAAGAAACCTAGTAAGTTGTAAGGAATCTATGTATAGCTACCATGTTTACTTGGAGCAATTGAAAGCGAAGGCATTATTACAAAGCTTAGCATCACACATCTGATTCCCTACTAAACACTGACACAGGATCCGTAATTCCCAATCAGGTGCATCCATGGGTAAGCTCATAGAAGTAAGATGAAACAAGGCCAAACCCTGAAATCTCTGAACCAGAGGACGTCATGCAGTGATTCTGAGAATTCACTTCTCCCAGGGGCAGAGACAGCTACCAAAAAGTGGGGGGGGGGGGGGGGGGGGGGGCTAATAGCACAATTGCACGCTGCCAAAGGCAGTGCATAGAGGTGTGTAGTGCTGATCAGTCCGCGCAAAGCGCGGAAAAAAATTTCACCTTCATTTTTCAGTAATCAGGATGGGCTCTCGTGGCTGCCGCACCTTCGTGCTTTGCACTGCAAGTTAGAGATGCCAGCCCCCAAGAAACGAGGTGACATAGCTATAGATTAGTGCTGGATTTCGTGGGATAGTACCATCCAGTCTGTTGTTTTGGGGGGGGCTCAGCCCCCCTGCTTTTGAAAGTGGGGGGGCTCAAGCCCCCCCTGCCCCCCCCCCCCCCCCCCCATATCTCCGCCCCTGTCTCCATATAACTTATACCAGCAAAGAACAGCTCCACCCCTTTGAACTTATAGTGATCTCCCTATTCCCTATAATCACTACTCAAAGTAGAGTGAACAGTTATTTCTATAGTCCACTGTCAATACTGCATGAGATCCTGTTGAGGATTTGTCTCCCCATTCTGTGACTGTCCGTGACTCCAGACTCTGCCAGACTGGCTCCTCCAGAGTCTGTTTAATTGTGCATGTTCCCATGGCAACTAGCTATGTAAACAATCTCACTGAAATATGAAGTAGCTATGCAGAACTGAACTGGTTCGTGTTTGCTAGGGAGTGAGTATGCATGTGTCATGAACAGCAGCCAGTTCCATGTGCATGTGTCCCAGCAAGATGAAAGATTTGTGATTAACCCATACAATTAATTAATAAATAGTCCTCATTTTGCCTGTGCTGGGTAAACAAGCAGCTTGTTACGTCACCTGGCACTCCTGATGAGTACTTACTTCCAAATATTGGAATCAAGTTGCAAGTGCATGAAGAAGGCAGAGTTATGGTAGAAACGAATTGTCAACATAGCTACATTATTGTAGCTAATGTTATTCACCTAAATCCTGCAGCTCTATGTAGCAATGTATAGTCGCTAGCTGACATATTGGTTGAGAGACATGTTGCCGCGGTGTACGTAATGATTGTAATTGTTGGACTTCACACAGCAAAGAGAACTTTTGACTAGCTATATATAGCTGTGGTATAACAAACAAAACCATTGTGTAAATTACTAATGCATTATTATTAAAGCTACCCCTATGTGAATATTGTTACACGCTTATGGGAGACTATCATGCATATAGTAATATTATGGCATAACCTCTATTACACACGAAGAATCAGCCGCCAGGCTATACCCATTCCACCCACCCTTCCAGCATGCGGTTTAGCGAATCGAATCCGATAAAACCCACAACCATCAGCTTTCAGGGCAAATGCTCTATCAGCTAAGCTATACCAGAGCGTCACAGCTAATTTTGAAGTTTTCACCTGAATGCTAGTAATTATGCAGTCATGTTTCTATCTCATAGTTCAAATATTCTGGTAGCTAATGGTTACAGGTTCATAGTACCGCATGATGCAACTTTGCAGATTGCATTGTGCTCAATATCAACAGTTTATGGGTTATATACATGATGTTATCCCAACCTCGTTGTATATATATATACACCACTTCCTGATACTGCAAATTCCTCGGTATTGCTACTGCATATGATGAGAACAATGCCTGCAGCGACTTACAATAGAATTTGTTGTTACAGCAAATGCTGTAGAGTCAATACCTTTATATAGCTATCATGCATGTAGAACAGCTAGCCTATACAAAAAAGCTCCCGGACTAGCTAGCAGTTAGTTGAGACATCTGGTGAGCAAAGGAACATTTGCAGGAAATACTTGGAGTTGACGAGCTAGTGTCTATACCTAGCTATAGCAGTAGAGTACTCCATTGACAATTAAAACTTGCAACAGTCTGCTGCTACGATGGCTGCTGCAGTGAATGGTACTGTGGACAATACTACCACTTGCAATCCATTCGATGAGACTGAGCTGACATGGTTGTCCGGGACACGTGGAGTAGCAGGCGCAGTCTGCCTCATTTTAACTATCTTAGTTCTACTTCTGTTCGTTTGCATCCAACCTTCAAAGAATTTCAGGCTTCGAATACTGTTGTTTCTGACAGTATCAACATTCTTCTACCTGATCTTCTTTACCATGCAAGCATCAAAGATTTGGGAAGATCACATAGATGGTTACAAAATTCTGTGTACATCTAACGCCTTCTTTATCGTCTACTTTGGCTGGCAAGAACTGCTACTTGTGTCCTCAATCACGGTCTATCTCTATTATTACTTTGTACGCCTCAATGATATCTTTGGTCCAAGAAGACAAGGGGAAGAAGTACCTAGAAAGGCAAGAGTAGGTGAAGTAATCCTATATCTCATACTGCTCCTAGTCCCCTTCATTCCAGCAGGACTGGGATTTATCATGGATGGCTACGGTGAAACTAGAGGGTGGTGTTGGATTCAGTTATGTCACAGTGATAGTGATGATCCATTTCTTGGGGGAATACTTCGACAAGTTTTCTTGTGGTACTTCTGGTGTGTCTTATGTGGTATTGTGACTTTAGTCCTCCTTCTCAAGATTGTCTACACAATGCGAAGTAATGCCAGACAACACAGCGGAAAGGCTGACAGGCTTGCAAAGGAGTTTAGAAAGAGGGAGGGAGAAGGGGTGCTACTCTTGATCTATCTGGGTGTATTCCATGCAGTGAACTTTATTGAACTTGTCGTTGGCTTAATAAGCTATGCAGTACCTGACAACCTTTTTCCATTGTGGCTAATTTATGCTGTGCTATCACCACTCAGTGCCGCTGCAATACCCACTGCATTCCTGGTCATCGTGTGCTGCTGCTACCGTGAAACAATTCACTTGCCGCAATGCAGGTGCAATTGTAACAAATGTTATCACCGTGACGAAGTTCAACCAATACTTAATAAATCAGATTTGCACACCCCCAAGTCTTCTACTGCCTCACTATCACATACAGGCCACAGCTCATTTGCTATCATATCACTTTCAGATACAGACCTCTGATTGCTACAGGTTGGTCATATGACTGACTTTTGCACAGATACATAATTATTAGCTAGATAGTCGAATAGAGTGATCCCTTATCTTGTGGTTGTGTAAGGCCGTTCATATATGGATGTGTTTTCCTGTGTATGCATGTTACTAATATTATACATTGACAGTAGCTACTGTAGAGCTGCACTGGTGATATAAATTGCTTGCTTTTATAGTGTGGAGCTTCATGCATAAAATTTAATTATAACTACTGGTGATAATGTGTGAAGCAACAGCTTTCTGTGCTTTGAGGTAGCTAATGTTGCATGTTACCACTGTAAAATTACATACACACTTGGCCAAAGTGGTATGCAGTCTATGTGCATGGTGACATAATTATTCTTCACTTAGCTAGCTGGTAATGTGATTGAGACTATACAATAGCATTGAAAATGGATGGCGATGAATGGTACCGGTAATCCAATAAGAAAAAACAGGTGCCTCCAAAGTGATCATTTCATTAACTAGTCTAGTCTCGTTCCCAGATTTTCCCCCAGCACAAGAGGAATGGAACAGAACAAAGGTGGGTGCATGTCTGCATGGAATATAGGGATGCTAATGTGAGGCCTTTCATAACAACTGCAAACACTTTACACAAGAGGAATTTATTCATAGTTTCATACAACTTCTTACATGATAATAAAATCCTTCAACAAAGATAGTCTATCATGCCCAGCTGAGTTGAAGGAGTTGGAGTTTGAATTATGTGGACTCGTCGGAGTGGCTGTGTAGCTACATTCGGTAACTCAGCCATGCTGTTATCCTGATGGTTCAGATATCAAATGCTTCCAACTTCTGCAGACTGACTTCGAGCAATGGACACAATGGGATTTCAGCTGATAATGCTGAAGGGTAGCTACGTCATGCAGCATCATGCATTTCTTCCCTCACAAAGCTGTTTTAATCAGGCAGCTCAGGTTCTGCATATCCCTTGGGGTTACATGTATGTGGATTTTAGCTAGTAATTTACATTAGTACTTGGCATATAGGATTGTCTCTTGTCCTCCACTGAACTGTAACAAGTCATCAGTGAAAATGCGGAGGTGGAACCAGGACAGGATGCTAATAAAACCTCCCGGCAACAACTGACTCTCCAAGCATCTCAGGTCAGGGTATAGCTAGACTAAGACTTCCCTGCAAAGCCAGAGATCTTGACTGCATGAATAACTTCAAAAGCTAGGTCCAATCCTGCACTCCCCTGTGCATTCTTCACCAGATGTTGAATAGGCATGCAGCCCCAGAGCTGCCTATGCACCGCGATGATTCAATGGCTTATACATAAAACGTTTTCTTGCATTCCCCACAGATGTATCCCAATCACTTGTGGGATAGCGCACTATTGGAAGCCTATGTAATGGCACGCATGCGCATTCAGCAGTGGGATAATTATTACCGATTAATTTCCTGTGCATTACTTCCGTTCGGTGTTCAACCCAGCTCGTGCGTGAATATTTGTAAGTCCTAAAAGTGCGCGCTTTCTGCACTGCAGTATAAAGCTGCAGGGTTGTTGTTTTGGGTGAGCTCAGTGCCAATGGAACAGGAGGGGATACAAACAACCTCACTCCAGGGGAACATCCAAGGATCGCCTAAAGGTAAGGTAGCTAGGGGGGGTTCGTAGCATAGATTATACGATCCCGATCATAGGATAGGAGAGCCAGTGCCTCAGTAATAAGATGAATGTCGCTGATGATGAGGCTATTGGTCTTTCCATGGATAAAATATGTACTTCTATGGCCTTTCTGATCTGCACTACGACGTACATCATGTACATTCTCGCTGACCACTCCCTTTTTCCAAATAAGGGGCGTGGCCAGAAGGGTAACTGTCTGCTTTCGGCTTCTGAGATTGCAGTAGTCACATGACTCATGTAATTCAGAGAGGGTGGCAAGGAGGTGAAACTCCCATAGACGGCGTAGTCACAGCTGCAACTGGGGTCAAGAAATCTTGACCATCATTTTTGCTGCTTGACCACTTGATAAACATGCAAAAAGACTTGACCATTTGACTGCACTGTATTTCAGCCATTGACCATTTGGTGCTTCTGGGTATAACTTTCCTTAGATTACATCATTGTACATTACGTAGCTGCAGACCGTCAATGATGAACGACAATCGGCTACATCGCAGGCCCTACTCCCAGTTTCCTTATTAGCTGCGCCGCGCCGCCCGGGCCTCCCAGCCTACGATCACTCGGAAAATGATTATTGGCATGCAGTACGTCTGTTTGTCAGGCGAGCCCCACAATGCCCTGCATTCTCCTGGTTACCCACAGTGTCGCTGGTGTTTGGTGTCCCTAGTGTCGCTGGTGTCTGTGATGTCCCTAGTGTCCATGGTGTCACTGGTGTCCCTAGTGTCACAGTGGTCAGTGCTGTCCCTAGTGTCCGTGGTGTCCCTAATGTCCATGGCATGGTGTCGCTGGTGTCCATAGTGTCCTAGTCTCTATGGTGTCGCAGCGGTGTCCCTAGTGTCCATGGTGTCGCTGGTGTCCATAGTGTCTCTAGTGTCTATGGTGTCGCAGTGGTTATGCAGTGGTGTCTGTGGTGTCCTTAGTGTCCGCGGGTGTCAGTGGTGTCCCTAGTGTCCATGGTGTTGCCTGTGTCCCTGGTGTCCGTTGTATCTCTGGTGTCCATGGTGGCACTGATGCCCTGGTGTCCATGGTGTCAGTGGTGTCCCTCCTGGATGTCCCTAGTGTCCATGGTGTCGTCCAGAGACACCATGGACATCAGCGTCACCAGCGACAACATGGACATCAGTGCCACCATGGACACCATGGACACCGCGGACACTAGGGATACCAGGGACACCACTGACACCAGCGACACCATAGATACTAGGGACACCACTGACACCACAGACACTAGGGACACCACTGACACCATGGACACCTAGCCTCGTACCCAGGCTCATTTCCTCTTACCGCGCGCGAGAAAGAGCCTGGGTACGAGGCTAATGGACACCACTGACACCATAGACACTATGGACACCAGTGACACTAGGGACACCAGCGACACTGGGGACACCACGGGACATCACGGACACCAGCGACACTAGGGACACCACTGACACCATAGACACTATATAATTATATGGACACCAGCGACACTAGGGACACCAGCGACACTGGGGACACCACAGACACTAGGGACATCACAGACACTAGGGACACCATACACCAGCGACACTATGGGTAATTACATCAAGTATTACAGAAGCACCCCACATTTTGCCCTTGACCCGGAAGAATGCGTAGTGACTCCACCCCTTCCGTAGTATATGGGGTCAAAGATGCGCCGATAAGCCCGGTTGCAACTGTGACTACAGTGAATATGAGAGTGTCACCCCCTTGGGTGACCATGGCCCATAGCCCAAAATAATGTTGGCCCCAAATTTATTTGATTGCTACGTGCAGAGAAATGTGTCAGCTGAGTTCGAGCTTCTCTCAGTTGACAGTTGTAACTTTCCTTGCTGTGCCCTTGGTGGCCCGGACATGAGTAACGATTCTGACGATGACAGCCTTATGCCGCAGCCTGCCTGAGACAGGCAACCCTCCAGTATGGACCATCACCGTCCGGCTTAAGCCAGCCAGGACCTTCTGATACACATACGGAGGATGACGATAGTACGTCTACTATTGCATCCTTTTGCGGTCATGTCTCTCGCTGAAGAGGTAGGACCGTGAGTGGTCTCGGTCCTTGTTGTAGCCATCGAAGAATCATGAATGTCTCCAACTCGAGGGACAGGAGGCTCGGTACGCCCACGTGAGGGGCATATTGCGTGCAATTGCCATGGCTGCAAAGCGCAAGTAGGCTATCCAGGGTTTTGCCCCAATTGCATGCAAGAATTAGCGGTGAAAAGAAAAGAACCCCAAATAGTGAAGCACACAGAAAGGCGAAGATGGTTTTGCGGCAAGCAGTTCATGAACTTGCTACTGCTCAAAGTGGCTAGATGTATATAAATAGTGGCTAGTTACTAGCAGCAGGTGCCTGGAGGATTCACTGTGATGATCACGGCAATCAGCAACATCGCTTTTGCAAATCAAGCAGGGATGTAGTGCCATAGAATGTTTATACAACAACAACGCTTGAGCCATTGTAAACAAACCTTGCAATAACTATGTGGAATCAAGGATCATTTTTGAAATGACTTCATGTCATAGGCGCTGGACCCTAGATGCACACAGCATACTAGCAATACGTGAATTAATAGGGAACTCGTCTGTGGCAGCTGCAGACCTGGGCATTCCTGGGCAAAGTCCTCCATTACCTCCTGGCTCAGGTTGGCTGTGCTTACAGCGTGCTTAATAATGGTCCAGCAATGAACGTCCCAGACAGACACCAGACAGATGGACATACTGACATACTGATGGACAAAGCAATCACTCTACCTCTTGCTGCGAAACGGGGTAATAGACATGAGGGTAGACTGATAATACTTACTTCACTCGCTCAGCTACTTCCACCTTGTTCGCCTACCGTGCGTAATCCGGCGCCGGACAGCTCTCTGAAGAGCTGCTTCTCCCCGATTGCGTCCGCTTCAGCTGCTGCTCACCGCTTGCGTCCGCTTCAGCTGCTGCTCCCGGGCCCGATTGCGGCATCCGCTTCCACTGCTGCTCCCCGTTTGCCTCCGCCTCCAGCTGCTGCTCCCGATCGCGTCCGCTTCGACTGCTACTCCCCGATTGCGTCCGCTTCAACTGCTGCTCCCCGATTGCGTCCGCTTCAACTGCTGCTCGCCCGATTGCGTCCGCTTCGACTGCTGCTCCCCGATTGCATACTGGATTTCCAGCTCATGCCCCGGCCCAATGTTCTCGAACATATTCTTCGCGGAGTTCGAGGTTCAGTAAATAAATTAAAGTACGAAGGTCGCGCGTCACTATAGTCTAGTCCCGCCCCACGAACATCCCACTTCCGTCACTCACAGACACACACACACACAGACAGACACATGTTAAAATCTTAATGTATTGATACTGATACTATATCATTGGACAAGCTATTGTGAGCTAGATGGATATCAGCAACAACCGATGCGATTTCATCTTCATGTCTGGTAGTATCCTTGAGAGATGACAGGGAGTGGTGGGTGGGTTCATGCACCTGAAGGGTGAAATAGCACTGCCTCTGGCTTTCAGATGCCTATTATTTCCAGTTGAGTTTTCTATGTATCTGATAATTAATGTGCAATGATATTTGTTACTGCAGACGTTGATGACCAGGGGGACATACCTGTGAAGTAAGTCATAATCATTTGTGCTGTACAGTAGTTAGTAAAATTGTCACTTTACAGAATGAATTACTTTAAGCTCGGCATTATTATCTACTTTGAAAGAATGCCATCAGCAAAAGAAAGAACAGAACACGAAATGGAATAATGCTCAGGAAATACCGTTGTAGGATCGATCCACACCTATATATGGTTTTGGCCATACAGCCTCCAGTTACCGAGTATACGAGTTTTAATTAGTAGCAGCACAGCTCTCACCTGTAGGCTCGTGGTGCTCCTCCTCATGCCAAATTTGACCTTCGTACTTCCATCCTAGCCTCGTTCCCAGGCCTACCCCATTTTTCTGTTCTTCGGTTTGCATTGACAATAATACATGGATGCAGAAGAGCGGCGAAAAATGGGGAAGGCCTAGTATTATCCATCACATGATTGATGTCGGGGGGGGGGGGGGGGGGGGGGGTGGGGGGGGGGGGGGGGGGTGGGGGGGGGGGGGGGGGGGTGGGGGGGGTGGCCCAACTGTGAATAACTTACCGACGAAGTTGTGTAGATCATCTGGAAATCTCAACTAGCCGCGGAGTGTTCGAACCGAGCTGACTGGATGATGAACTGCTTCAGGGCCTGCTGAAATGACTATGGGCCCCGCCCCCCTTACGTCCACCTCGCGTACACTTAACGTCACTCACATGATGAATGATACCAGGCCTTCCCCGTTCTTTGCCGCTCTTCCGCATCTGTCTATTATTGTCAATGCAAACCGAAGAATATAGAACGTGGTAGGCCTGGGAACGTAGCCACTTCCATTCCGCGTTCTGTTCTGCATTTCTGCATTCCAACTTTCACAGTCACCCATGCCCACCTCCCACTTTTCCTGTGGAAGTCAAAGTTTAATCTATTGAATGCCTACCACATGAATCAGTTGGGAAAATGTGTGTTTATGTAGCTGCGTATAGAATTTGGAGGCTGAGGGAGCATGCATGTTAAAGGTTTGGACTTTCAATTTACCTGCAACTGTAAATTGAATTGAAGTAGCCAATTGATATTCCTGCTACCTGTTTGTATTTTCCAACCTCGCATTGTATATACTCTCTTTCACTCAGACAATGCAGTGATGAACATACACCACCAGCAAAGAGAAGACGACGGATAAGGAACCCATATAATCTCAGAGAAACCACCTCAGAAGGAAAGGTCTTACCTTCGGATGGAGCCACTCTTGCTAAACAACAAGGTGAGTACATCGAGCAAGGCTTTCATCACAGTACTCCTTGATCAATTATTGTGCATGGGAAGGTCACAAAATTAAGTATCCTATAATCGCTACCATGAGACTATGTTCACATCCCTAATCTTATAGCTATTACACTCCATACCCATACTAAAGTCCTATACAAAACTGTGGTATTATTCTGTAATACCACAGTTGTCAGCCAATGAGATCAGACTAACTTACAGGACGGTGGAATACTGTAATCGACAGCTGATTGGCTGTTCAAGCCAGTGGGTGTGGCCATTTTGGTGTCATAACTAAGCAACATTATTGCATCTGAGAGCGAGCACAGCATGGCAGCGCTAGCCTTGGCATAAACTGACGACAATGACTCACTGTTAGAAGAACTTCTGCTGACAACAATGACTCGCTGTTAGAAGAACTTCCACTGGCCATGCCTCCTCCTTCAACCGCCCCTGTAGCTACCTGGACCCCGAGAATACCACTCTTCATTCAATTGCTCCTGTACCTTAACCCCAAGAATCCCTCTCCGGCTTCATTCATTCAACAGCCAGAACTACGTAGCTACTATTCTCTTGGACTGTGAATAATAATTGTATTTCCATCTGCTGTTCATGTGGCTAGCTAGCTAACGTTATAACCTGCATGTATTATACCGAGATTATTGTTGTACTGAAAGCTATGAATATAATCTGTGATAGCATGGTTTGCTGTGATATTTGGAATCATAATGCAGTAAATTGCACTCGGCTTTGCCTCGTGCAATTACCTCCCTGCATTACTAATCCCAAATAGCAAACCATATGCTATTACATATACAAATTCAATTGTGGAGACAGTGTGTGCAGACTAATTATGATATAAATAATCCCAGCATTCAGGAGCTTATGAGCGCCGCGAAGCGGCGCGAAGGAGCGTCAAACTACCGTACTTGTTTGGGTTCCATCACTCGCAAGATAGCAGTCGCACAAAATGCCTTATAGGACTGGGCTACAACTCGCACCTACTTTGTTAAGAAGCCTGTGAGGGCTCGCAGACGTGTGAAAAACTAACCATCCACGATAGCATACACAACGCCTGCCCGGGGATGGATAAACTTCGAGTTCGAGTTTGAGATCGAGTTCGAGTTCGAGTTCGAGTTCGAGTTGTCGCGCAGCCGAATATATAACTAGGAGAATGCATGGCATTGTGGGGCTAATATATAATAGATACAGCGGATTGCACTCACGTTCGAACATCGCTTATTCCCTGGATTTTCTAAATGGGCAAAGTGCCCGCATACAGACTCCAGCGTATTCCGGGGTGTCGATCACATCCGTGAAGCTCCACCCACAGGAAGTTCTTGCCGCTAATATAATTCATGATAAAAGCGGGTTGTTATTTTTCGTATGAAATTTTATGCAACAGCAAGGGATACAGTAATAGCATAATATAGCTAATGAGTAGTACCCCCAAGACACACAGAAACAGAAACATCTAAGGTACGTAGAGTGAGGAAAAAATGCATTCTCCAACATTTTTGTAACCATGAACTCCACATCACATCAGACTAAACCGTACATGTATCGTCAACCTTTTGCTCATACCAACTCCTTTCTTTATTCACTTGTGCCTCACACTTTCTATGCATGGAATGCTTTACCTAGTCACAGTATGTAACGAACATGACAACTCCGTCTATTTTTAAGGGGAAAAGAATGACTCATGTACAATCACAGTAATGAGAGTCTGAGCTCCTTGTTGATAGGTCAGGAAGCTGGAAGGTGTCCATTAGGTCCTCATAGCTCATATAATAGCTCTTGCTACACCGATATCCTGAGGGCAAACTTCTGGACGCAGCTTGATATCTTTCTGAAACAGTCAACTCTGGACATTTTTTTTTCTAGAAATGAGTATGCTTAGACCAGTCAGGTCAGAGGTGAGTACTAAAGCTTTCCACCTGTTCAAATACTTGACCACAAACAGTCAACTCTGAACATTTTCTTTTCCTAGAAATGAGCATAGATTTGCACTTGCTTACATTGAAGATTTTCAGCATCAGCACCAACCCAACCCCCCCCCCCCCCCCCCCCCGAAACGAAATAAACTGATTTTCATTCTGCCTGTTTATATTATCATGACTGAGCACACAGGTACAGTGATTCATCCTGGGAACTGCAGAACTATGTATATCAGCTGAACTAAGTCATATTATAGTGTCCACCAGGGTCGGGCCATGCCAGTGCATTCTCTGCACACTGCTGAGGTGTCTTGTAGTGTTCAAGGCAGGTTCAGCCATGCTGGAGCATTCTCTGCTAAGAAGGTAAACAGTTTTCACTCCCAATCATGCTGGAAAGACAAGACTCTAACTAACTAGTCTTCTGTCTCGGAAAGGTAAACCATACAACTGCGTTACTGACTTCTGTGCAAAGTGCAGTGACCATGCAAACAAGTGATCATGACCTAGCCTCGTTCCCACTGCCACAAGCATTACTTCACAGAAAATTCACCCCAAATAGGGCTGTACATCCCCCAAAATACTAATTTCTCTGTTCCGCGTACTTACTATTTTTTTTTTGCGTGGATGTGAACAGCATCTCGAGAAAAACCCCCGGTAGCAACCTCCACTCTCCGCCAGTATTCGTTCGATAGAACTGCTGTAGAGTCTAGGGTCAAGCGACCCATTGTACTACCGAAAGCCCACTTCCGGACATTCAACTCGAACTCGAACTCGAAACTCAAACTCGAACTCGAAACTCGAACTCGAAACTCGACAATTATTCTATACCCGCCTGCCCACCTACTTACGTTACATCTTGTGCAGCCGTACACGTACACAGACCGCAAACGGGAGCAATTGAAATCCGTATAAGGAGTGTCAAGTGCGGCAACCTTGCGACTGATGGGTATGCTAGTTGGACGCTCCTTCCCGTTATGGGCTCCTGCAGCATTTAATCCCTCAGTTCTTGTAGCATACATTTTTATGTCCCTACCAAGTACACTTGTAACATGGCAGCCATACAAATCAAAGGCACCCCACTTGGTTTATATAGTGCAGACTGTAACTCCCAGGTATGTTCTAACTTCCAATTAAGAGTAGTTAGAACACACCTGGCCAAAAAGCACTTAGTAGGTGCCTTGGTTGCCATGCAGCTAAGATGTGTTTACCTCCTAATACACTCGACAGTTCTGTGACAGTTCCGTGTAAACCCCTCAGGCTTGCCCTCGGGTTTACTAGAACTGTCTCTTGTATTACTGATACGCGTCTCGGGGTGGCTAAATGTCCGTACACACTGTACAGGAAAGAGAACGTGGACATCTGAAAGTCAACCCAAGGCCAGGGCCATATCCAGGACCAGGGAGGGATCCAGGAAGAAACAGTCATCTGTAGGGAAGAAATTATCTGCTGGGAGGCATCTCGGAGAATCCAACCCTTCCTTCTCTGAAGTAAAGATCCCACCTGCAGGTGAAACTACTCTAATGCTAGTGAAAAATTGTGAGCATCAAAGAGTCAGACTGCTCATCACTGGTTTACTATATATAGTCTTATTTGGCGGGCATGTGAATTTTAACCCTATGCATGCCACCAGGGGTCATACTGACCCCCAAAACCCAAAAATGACTTTTTGCATGCTTGTAAAGTATCACATATGCTCATTCATGCAATTATTTTTTCATGATTATGTACCCTTCCTAGTAATTTGCATTGATTTTAGAAACCATCTACTGCATTCTGGGACATGTATAAGTCAATGTACATTGTAGCAAGTTTTTATCCACAGAATTCGGCTGGCATAGGGTTAAATTCGGTGATTTTTTGTTCCCTACTTAACTGTTTTGACATGACGGTGAGCCTCGATCGATTCCACTATTTTGCGATCTAAAATATGAGAGAATTGTGTAGCAGCCTTGGCTGGGCCGTTTTTGGAGGCATACGTTTCCTAGCTTCTACCATGCACAGTGCATTGGCGATCCTTTGATGTACCACGGAGGTTATCGTCAGTGGTTATCCTCCAATGATGTAATTGTGCTGAGAATCAGAGAGCTGTAGCTGTCCTAGCAGCCGGATCCAGCTACTATAACTGGACTTGGAGGTTATGTCTGTCGGATCTACTACGCCGACTTGGAGGTTATGCGATTTATCCTCCATGGGAAAGTTTAGCCTCGGCCACACTTCCCATGGAGGATAAATCGCATAACCTCCACGTCGACGTAGTAGATCCTATACATCTTTGCCCTCTCCTCCGGTGTGTACTCGTTGCACTTTGAGGTGAGACCATCTTGGAGCATGTAGTGCCATGGTTTGCCCCCTCCCCCCCCCCCCCCAGCACACCTCACATCCTCATTAGCAACACAACTTCCCTCATGGATGGGAAGGAATCTCCGATACTTGATAGTGCTGACACTGCCGGCCAATGTTGTGGGGTATATTGATTTATCCTGAACTGCCAAATCACCAAATTCTAACCCAGCCAAATTTTCCTGCTGTACGGTATTATGAACGTTGTAGGTACCTGCCTTCTCATTTAATATGAGAGTGCCAAAAATCAATAATGTACACATACATGATATTGTGCTTGAAAGTAAGTTTCACATTACTGCGTGGTGACAGCTAGGCTGCACATGTTGTATGGGAGGGACACCACAATTATGGAACAATCTCTCTGTCTGAATTGTAGGTATGGGGTATGTTCTTCTTTACAATCACACAAATTTAATGGTGTGATTTCATTCACCATCAGCAAAGAGAAGACAAACTTCTGAAAATCAATCCATGACCAGGAAGGTATCCCGGAAGAGACGGTTGTCTTCCAAAAGGAAGAAAAGATCTCCGGAACACGGTGAGCTTCAAGAATTGGACTGCTTGTCGTGTGTGTGTGTGTGTGTGTGTGTGTGTGTGTGTGTGTGTGTGTGTGTGTGTGTGTGTGTGTGATAGAAGTCAGGATTTGGGTGTTTGGGAGTAAACATGCACGACCTTCGTACTTAACCTCGATCTTGCATTAAAGTTTATCAATTAAGTTAATTAATTAACCCTTTAGGGCCCATAGCGCCAAATGTCGTCATAATACTTTCAGCTTCATCATGTGACTTCCGGCAATGTCCTTGGGAGATAGGTTCTGCGACAGCAGAAAGGGCGGGACAAGGGGAGGTGGGTGGGTGCACCTGGAGGGTGCAAACAGCATGGCCGTGTCTGGGCTCTGCGGTAGAAAGGTCTTGGTCGGCACTGGGAGGGCCATTTCCTTGGCATAAATGGGGTTAGAAAGTAGCCGTCTGGCTTTGTAGGGCCTCCATTTCCAGCATACATGGCCCGTTTTTCAGCTACGGCAGGTTGCCATTTCTCGGGAGACTTGATTTCAAGTTTGTTAATTGGTGGGCGTGGTTAAGTCACGTATACGCTTAGTACAGCTGAAATTACCTGTGTGAGCAGTTTGGAGCCCAGCAACGCCAGTGAACAGAAATTATGTTACCAGGCTCTCCTCCCCCCGTTTTTTGAGGAGAGAGCCTGGGACCGAGGCTAGGGTAACATATGTACAGCAAGTCATTCATCTGGGATAGCACGTACAATGTCATGAAAATACCTCAATGATTAAAGGCAAAATTTACCCAGACGCGAAATTTCACCCAGGTGATGATTTCCCGCTATACGGTGTTACCCTTCCTGTATTGGTTTCTTGGGTGATATTTGTGCAAAAGGTTGTGGGGACGGGGAGTCTATAAGCTGCACCCTCGACCAATTAAGACTGCCCCTGGTTTCTAGGGTGTTAAATTAGCCCTCAGGTAAGGGCTCTATCCTATACATAGACATGAGTATACTAGTGCAAGCAATATGGTTGCTTCTGCCTATAGACTCTTAATATCCATCCCCACAACCTTGCACCCGAGATACCAAATAGGATGGGTTGACATCGTATAGCAGGAAATTTTCACCTGGGTATTTATTTGAGAGAGCCCCACATAGACGTGCTTGCTACAGAAAGTGTCTGTCTGTCTGCCTATCATGACGTCATTGTACATCATCGTATGTCCGTCGTCATACATTGTGCCGTAAATCAAATTGATCGATGAGTCAAATATCGTCATCGTTAAATATCGTCATCGTTAAGTATCGTAGTACCTGGTTAGTCAACAAACAGACAGCGAGACTGGAATGTTGACACCAGCATGACAGAAGGATCGACAGAGACCACTCACGGACCTTATTGAATGGCTGTATAGAGTGATAGGGGCTGCTACATTGCAACAGACTCCATCTGTCATGCTAGGGCTTGGCGATACTTGCTATGATATGCATATCACGATATTTACTTTCGTGTAGTATGATTGTTTAGGTATTACGAGGGGCAACCGCACTCCTGATAGCCGCGTTGCAACCAGTTGCAACTCACTGGTCGTGCAAGCTAGACACTGCAGCTCATTCCAATTAACGCACATGTTACATGAGCACCATGCTAGCTCGGATCGATCGATCGATTGAGTCAGCAATGGCGTCCAAAGGGAAGTTATTACAGCGCTCACAACTTCACCAGTACGGTGAGTTTCGGCATGTGAGCGTCAGTGAACGACAACGATAACACCTGTGTGGTCAGAATCTTTGTGGGGCCTTCGTAAGAGCTGTACTGGCAACGGACTTCGAAAGAGCGGTCGAGCAATGGTGGCCGACGGCACTACAAAAGCGGTTGTATCTCCGCCACCAAGGTGAGTTTCAGGACCAAAATTGTATGAACAGTTTTCATCTGTTCATGCCATCTACACATCAGTCCTGTGGAGCCCATGGTGTGCTGGACCAGTGCTGGTGGCCATGTGTGGCTGCTTGCTAGATTGCTTCAGCTAGCGTTACTGATAGTTCCTGTGTTGTGCACAATTCAGTCCTGCAGAGCCTATGGTGTGCTGGACCAGTGCTGGCAGCCATATGTGTGGCTGCTTGCTATACTGCTCCAGCTAGCCTGACTGATAGTTCCTGTGTCATATTCTACAGCTGAGGTTGTGTTGTAGGCTGCTTCTGAGTAATTTGCACCTGACCTAGATGATCGAGTCCATTCAGAGTTTAGTCCATACGTACATGCATAGTCCAGTCCACAGTCTAGTGCCACAGTTTTGTACTGTGCCAACAATAAAATGTCTTCAGTTTTAATTACCCATGCATACCTCAAATTTGACTTGTTATGTAATACTGCAGACCTTGAGATGGTGGAAGCAGCTGATACACTTGCAGTGGAAGAGCCAGTTCTCAGCAAAGGAGGGCATCCCTCAGGTAGGAAGTGCACTGTAAGTAAGATCAGTAGCTAGAGTATAGAGCGGGTACTCATGATCAGGTGCATTAGGACCTGGGACCAGTATACTAGTACACCACTGTATTTTGGCTTCAACTATAGATTATGGTTCCCAAGTACTTACCGTAGAGTACGTATCAAGCGCCCACCCCCCTCTTCACGCGAAAGTTACTGCACAGGATCCAAAAGCAGTGTAGTAAGGGCCCACCCATCACAAAAGTTTTGAGCAGCGTTTCGTAACCTCTGGGTGAGGTTGTGCATTCAATTTACAATGAAGTATGAATTACGGCATGCTTTCTCTGTCGAGCATTTCTCCTCAAGGACTTTGAAAAGACACGTGATCAATCTCCTTGCTTGAAAAATGGACTCATAGCCCGGTCATTGATATCCACAGCTTACTGCAGCGCTTGTTGTTTATACAGTGCTGAATGGGTGGGCAGATACTACACACCTAAGTAGTCTGAGTACGCATCTAGCACCCACGCCCATGTTCAGCTCCCACCCCCCTGTTCAGCAGGGTTCTAATGTCCCCAAACCCTGGGCACTTAGGGTAGCAAACATGGGTAGTTACAGCGATCTCCGAAACCAAATTGATGGATTAATGGGCAGCATCAAAGCGTACACAAGTTTCAGCAATAGTTTGCATCAAACTGCTCCCTCTGCTTGAAAATGCCCTAAAACTCAATTTTAAGGCCCTCTACTAAACTGAAAATTTGGACCCTTTCCAAGGCCCCACCCACACTCTGACCCCATCATCAATACACACACATAACAGGCCAAAAACTATGTATGGATTTACCACCTGCTCTCCTCAGTTGCAGGCAACAGCCCAAAACTCACTGCCGCCCTCAAAAACAGAGGTTTGGTTACCCTAGGCTTTCAAAAAAAATTCCACGCACACCAACTAAAACCGACTAAAGCCAAGGTCAGTTTCCAAAAGGTCAACCTGCTCCCTGCAAAACTAGGTATGCTTTTCCACGTTCACCTCTCGGTTACAGAGTTTTGGCCACACATCTACTCCCTCTCACCAGCCCAGTCCAGTGATCAAACCAGCCAAATTCGCCCTAACACGAAAATGGGCGGGGCCTGTAATGCCGAAAGGTCAACTCTCTAGAGTACCTTGGCCAGGGAGCTGTTGGATGCTGTTCACTTTCCAGGCTGTTCTTCGGCCACTTCAGCAGCCCCACAAACATTCCTGCTCACTCCACCTACGTAGCTATTCACACTCAGATAGCCCATCGCTACATTCAATAAGTTCCTTACTTAAAAAAAAAAAAGAGTGTTGTAACAAATCTTCAAAGTACCGCACGGCCACATCAGAGTACCAATTTGAAACTTGAAAGGGCCACTAGCCGCATCAAAGAGAGAAGCCCCCCTTGTTTATTCCAGTTGCCGCCATGGGAAAACGTAAACATATTAATAACTCTGAATAACCGTATGTGAGTTACGTCATCTCATTAATTATTCATGAGCAAAATTGTGCTATTTCGCCAATGTCATGCTTCCTACCTTAATACATACTCTACGGTAATACACCTGAGTCCAACTACTGCATGGTCTTGTCAGTCTGACAGCTACAACTTCAAAGGGTGCTGTCATTATGGCATCCTGTCATGTGAGCTAGTGTACTGTTGAATTAGTCATGGATTGGGTGTCCTCTACTGCAGGGATTACGAAGCTGGAGCCGAAATCAAAGCAGTACAAAGCAGCCACTAACCTAATTTCAGGAATAGCATTCGACACATGCTCGGAAAGAAAGCCTGGTACTCTCGTCACACCAGACCAGATTCAAGATTATGATGTGCCTCGACAGCAGTGGGCTGCTAGTGCAAGACTTGACAACCAGGGGGACATCTCACATGACCATGTGAAGTAAGTCATGATCTAACATGCTGTACAACATGCAGTTAGTAACTACCTTACAAATTGGTTGTATCATACAATGTACTAGCCTCGTACCCAGGCCCACATGCAGAACACGGAAAAGGGCCTGGTAGTTTTTCCCGTATGTGCTCAGTCAACATAAGTTTGTAAGCGATTACATTCCTTACTGGATGCAGTCAAATTCATGCGGCAGGTAGCTGTTGGTGATGTCTAACAGAAAGTCCTTGCCAAGGGCCGAGTCTTGGGGGGCTAGAACAGCGGTTTTATAAATGGATACACTCTTTTCCACTTACAAGAATGGGTGAGCATGATTCGTCTACCCGAAATCAAGACCACTTACAAGAATTTTGCCAAGTGTCACCAGGCCCTTTTCCACATTCCATGCATGGGCCTGGGTACGAGGCTAGTATCGTATTAGCAATACAGACTAAGCTCTTCACTGTAGAGCATGTGCAACTTTTTGTGACCCAAGAATTGTAGTCTACTTCTGTGGTATAGTGGTAATTATGTTGACCAATCAGATCACTCAACTTCGTTGACATAGGGTTAAGAAGCCCCTCAATGTCCCCCACATGCAGGTATGCCAGGTTGGCTGTGCAGATTGGAAACAAAACCCATGCCCAGGCTAATGTTGCAATTGGAGTGAAATTTGGGCGCAGAACGATCAGGGATGCCTTGGTTAACAGTCTGGATACAGCTAAAATTGAATGGCTTCATAGGCCAGTGAAAGGTGAGTATATACTCCTACCTATGTAGTACTTATCAGATGATTCAGATGGTGGTTGAGTTTATGGCACTGACGACATGATATTATTTGAGTCCGGTACTGTGTGGCAAGCACCCTAATGCATGAGAGTTGCTAAACCTAGGTAATGTTACTGTCATGAGAGTGATGAGAATGTTGAGCTAGCTATAGCTCATTCCCAGACTCACTTGCCAGCTTGCAGTGCGTATGGAGTTCAGAGTCATGCCCCAATTGTGAGTGTTGTGATGCTGACTGCAGTTGACAGACAGTCAGCATCTTCGATTGCACTATAGGCAATGAACGATAAGACAATGGTGGATGGAATGATTTCATAGGTAGTTCCAGTGCTCTTGCCAAACAGTTTTGGGCAATGGACTTGACCCCTTACAACTGCACATGCACAATATTGAATCAATCATTGTTTACACTACAAGTCCATGGCATGTATGATCATAGCTATTGGGATAGCACTTCGTGCCCGAGCTATGCAACCCAAGAAGAAGAGTAGACTTTGTGTCTTTTGGACACATTTTCTGCACACATGACTATGCGCTGCGCTTGAACGGAAATAATTGCGTGTTTTACGTTCCTAACATCACCAGCCTCGTTCCCAAGTCAATATGGCCTGGGACTGAGGGGAAAGCGTAAATTGCCAACGAGAAGTGAAGCTACAGTTGGGGAGTTTGAAAGGTAGGAGTACGTTGAAGATGCTTCAGGTTGGGAAGGCTTCCCGTTGGAGTACCGGGAGTGTGGCTTCTCCACCATCCCACACGTCGATCCTTCAAGAGGCCATACAGCCTAAGTGACCCAGGGGTTGAACGGGGTTGACGGCATATTTGGAATCTACTCTACTGGAGCTTTCGAATGATGTCAAGTTTGTTGAGATACTCGTAGATACTACCAAGAACACAATTCGGTATAGCAAACCTCCATATAACTTCGCCTACGCACGTAAGTGACATGACCGTGTCCAACCTCCTCTGGTAACCTGGGTATATCAGGGATTTCAAAGAGAACAAAGGGCATATCAAGGGCTGCAAAGGGCACAGTAAGAAGCCTAGTGAGAAGACTGGCATTGTTGATGCATGTGCAAATGGTACATATACCAGGCCACTTTTCCCTACTCCCGTGTATGTGGCCTGGGAATGAGGCTATGACCCCGACTGAAAAGCAGCCTCTGCCATAACTTATATATTGGTTGGAATGTCTGGTTAGCAAATTGGTGCTGGAATTGAATGTGTGTCTACATATCGAACCTTGGCATAGCCTTATTTCTAGGCTCCACTTGCCTGTATTATAACAGCATGCAGAAAAACCTGAGTTGAATTCTCTGTGACGTGGGGTGTATTGCTTTGCTAAAAATATGTGTGACGTAGCCCATAATATAGAAATGCCAAGCTTCTGGTGGCAAGGTTGTGACAAGGTCACCAGCCTTGTGACAACCTTGTACTTGGTCCAAACAAGCTTGTGACAACCTTGTACTGTTACCTTGTAACAACCTTGCATGATTTCAACAAGCTTGTGACAACCTGGTGCAGTTAACTTGCCAACCTTGTGACAACCTTGAAAGATTGCCATTTTGGTGAACAACCTTGTGACATCCTGGTATATACCAGTACTGTAATCTAACCTCAACGATTTCCACCTAACTAGCTAGCTTGGAGAACATGGTTGTGACTCCTTCTTTTATTCTGCATTCAACACATAGCTACCTTATGTTTATTTTCTGTGCAGCTCCAACTCAAAAAGCCATAAAGTACATGTACATGTATACACATCCTGAGTTAGAAGCTGCTATATCCAGCTTCTAACTCGGGGTGAGCATCCATGTACTTTGTGGCTTTTGTGCTGCACAAGAGCCACAACAACCTTATTTCATGACACATTTGTCAGCACCTGGAGCATGCATGTTCCATCACATGTACATGGTTACCAGTAGCATGCTTCCGATAACTGTACTGGAACCTGCATAGACTGGAAAAATTGCATGCATGGAACTAGCTTTATACCCAGGCCTTCTTACCCCAGCATTTGTCACTTGCGGCACTAACATGCACGGGGAAGGCCTGGTAGCTAAAACTTGTCATGTGCAGTGACATACGTACATGCACATTGGGATTTGGGTGGACATGTGACCTGAGGAACTCCGGAGTGCCACCAGTCGCACCCATATGCATAGGCCACTGAGTGGTCGACATCAGGCAGTGTTGGTGACGTTTCTTGAGTTCAGAAAGCTGACCGAGAGCTGTACAGAAAGAATGTGCAACTCGAGGTATGTCACATGCGTGGCAAGTTTACCAGGCCTTCCCCCGTGCTAGTACTGCAAGCGACAAATGGTGGGGTGAGAAGGCATTCAACCGGAACAACCATGCATGGAAAATAATTCGGTGGAATAAGTCCTGCATATAACGCGTTGCATGTACACTACTTAGTTACTTGGTTGCTAATGTAAACTATGTTTTGATGTCATGTACATGTATGTACCTCTCAATTTTGGTTGCTAATGCAGGGCCGGCGGAAGCAATTTGGGTTTGGTACGGCAAAATGGGATATGTCCACTGCCGAAGGTAGTGCGTAGAGGCGCGTAGCGCCGATCTGTATATCGCGCAAAGCGCGGAAATTTTTTTCACGGTCATTTTTCAGTTGCCTGGATGGGGTCTCGTAGCACCTTCGTGCTTTGCACTGCACTGCCACTGCTGTCTGGTTTCCGTGCAATCCGTGACCGTCTCACTCTCGACGTGGAAAGGAAATGTACGCTGGTCTGGTAGCCCACGCCTACTAATTATAAGGCGACGAGTTTTTCGCTGCTGTTATTGCACTTCCTGGCTCCACCCCTTTCTAAATCGCATGTGGTAGTCAGTACGTAGTTGTTTGCCATCGTACTCAACAAGCTGTCCAGACACTTCAAGTTTTGCTGCATTGCAACTGGACTCGTAAACAGACTTTCCCTCGAGCCTGGTCCCCAGTACGTAGCTATGTATCCACGGAGGGGGACGCTCAGTGCCGCCTGATGTTTATCAAGTACCATGGTTTGTCAAAACATTGGTCCGGCAGTTGCCGGCTCTGCCGGACCTGTTCTGCCGCCCCTGTAATGTAAACTAATTCATCGTTGTTTGACGTCATATTCACCAATTTGGTTGCTAATGTAAACCGTTTTCAAAGCTTCGCGTTTGAGCTTGTTTGCTTAGCTAGCTATAGTCAGAGTTGGCTACCGGTTGTGGAAACAAAGCGTATCATGCCCTACCTTGACCTGGAAACCTGGTAGCATCAACAGGAAACACTACTGGACAGCTGGTGTACACATGGACCATTGGTGCAGACAGAACTTGGGGGCTGCAGCATCCTCTCCTAACTCGGGGATTATCGCGGGTAAGTCTAGACTATAATGTACAAACTGGGGCAAGTACGAAGAACGGCTCCTTAGGGTTGAACTAAGGCTAGCACTGAGGGGCCGGTCCTCGTACACATGTACATTTCCCCTTGTGTGTACCGTGACCGCAAGGCACTGAACTGTCTTGATATTATGAAGCCTGAGAGCCTCTGCACCTAGTACTTACCTCTGTAGTTAGTGTTGTGCTTATAGACAAGTTAGCACGCTTGCCACTTCGACCGCATGCTTTCAAGCATTGAAAGGAGAGTGCATGTGGCCAGCAAGTTGGTTTTGCGATCAACAACCAAGTTGGTTCACTCCACTCTGCCCGTTGAGTCTTGGGTCTTCAAGACCAAACCGCTTTTATTATTAGGCAGGCCCCTACCAATCCCCAGACCAAATATATTGTGTGTTCTGCTATTAGGTAACTAAGCTTTGCCTTGGCCATGGCATCAATTGGTGTCAAGTAGCTTCGCTCGCCTACTTCCCCCTCGTTCACTTAGTGAGTAATCCTGGCTTCATCGGATGGTGAGTCATGGGCAGCTCAATACAAAGCCTATTGCTACACATTTTTCTTTGGCATATGTACCTTGTGCTTCAGAAAGTTTCACTTGGCTATGTTTTGCTCATTGTTGTAATTTAATGATCATACGTATAACGCTTTTCTTCCTACAGATGAGCCCCTCATACCCAGACAGGAAAAATAATCAGTCCCTTCCCTCCCTCCCTCCCATGTGATGACACAAGTGGTCACAATCGTCACATATGCTGGGAACTGAAAAATCTGGTATATGCAAGACTGTCAAGCAGTAGCAGCCTGATCATTGTAAAGCCATTATTTATATCACTCATCATTGTAGATGTACTAGCTTTGTAATTCACTGGAACTGTTTTATCACTCATTACCCCAGGACTTATGTATTGTGTTTATTTTTATGTATGCAATGTTCAGTGATTGTTGGCCAGGTTGTTACAACCAGATGTCATGCTTGTTACAGTTTCAATTCCAAGGTTGTTGCATGGTTGTTACAACCTACTTTCACAACCTTGTTGCTAGGTTGTCACAAGGTTGTTACAACCAAATACCCTGCTTGTTACAGTTTCAATTCCAAGGTTGTTTCACCCCGGGTACAAGGTTGTTGCATGGTTGTTACAACCTACTTTCACAAGCTTGTCACAAGGTTGTTATTACCTTGTGACAAGGTTGTTGCAAGGTTGTTACTACCTTGGCATTTCTATATGGGAGATCACTGGGCTTTCCTGCCACAATGTCAGAGTTGACATGGACTTACAAGCAGTGATTCTTGTATTGTCTGTGGAAATGGCAAAACAACTGGGTGACAGGTGGGCAAAGTGTATAAACTGACTAGCAGACTTACTGCCAAAGTCATCGTTGCTGTCTTCTTCCCAGCTCTGCACTGCACTTCGCCTTTTGCAGCCTATACATGTATGTATTGCCTACCTTAACAGTGGTTCTTAATTGACCTGTCAGCCAGTTGTTCTTGCCAGTTCCACAGACAAGTTAAGGATCATTGCCGGTCCAACACACATGTATACTTAGTACTTCCTGCTGCCATGGTTCTCTCTTCTGTATGTATGCAGGTGCACCTGAGATGGAATCAGTTGTAGCACAAGCTCTTCAGGGGACACCCAATGCAGTTGGATTTGCAGTTATCGTTACTAACGACTACAATAACAACCTCTCTGAGCTCCATGCACTGGAAGGTATACATACGGACGGTGAAGCGATGAGCAGTGCTTTCAGAAAGCTGCATATTGCAACACACTGGGAGTGTAACGCTAACAAGACCAAGCTTGAAGACATAGTGAAACAAACAGTTGAATATTTTGAGTCAAATCCGCCCCCCAACCCTGAGCACTTCAAGTTAGCGTTTGTGTTTTCTGGTCATGGAGCCAAAGGTGATGTTCTTTTCATGCAAGATGGCTCAGAGGTACGTCTGAAGACTGATGTCATAACCCCATTAGTTGGTATGCGTAAAGCTACGTCCATTCCCACGCTCTTTTTTATCGATTCATGTCGAGGTCCACGTCCAGCTGCTGACTGTGGTCTAGTGAACTACATGGTATCGTATGCAACAATGCCTGAGCACCAAGCACATGTGCATCTAGATTCAGATGGAACCACGTGGTTGCAAATGCTGGCAAGAAGGTTCGTGTCAGATCCAGATTCGGTGCAGAATATTTTGGATGACGTATCCAAGAACCTGTGGGAGAAGTACGAGCATACGGATCCGGAATGGGCCGACAAGATGCAGCAACCAGAAAGGCAATCCATCTGTCTCCTTGGTGCTCAGTACCTTAATGGAAAGGCTTCAGAATCACTTGATCCAGGTGAGTAACAGGACGTAACAGTCAACATGGTAAAAGGTACTAATAAGTTATATAACATGCTCCGTAATGATGCTGTCATAATTATGTACATGCAATATTACTAGGGCTGAACGATTACGGATTTTGCAACATCTCCATAATAATATTATTATATATCTTACGAGGGGTCAACCGCACTCCTGGTAGCCGCGGTTAAACGGTAGCACAAGCTAAGTGTGACAGTTCGTTCCAATTATCACACATCATGTGAGTACCATGATAGCTATATATAGCTAGGGAAGATCAGAAATTATTTAGAGTGCTCTCAAGCACCATTCATAAAGTAGCCGCCGCGTTGCAACCTGCCGTAGCGCAAGTTAAGTATTGCAATTCGTTCCAATTAACGCACATTCCACGAGGCAACCAAGCTCAGTCGATCGCGCGTGAGCAATGGCGACCAAAAGGAAGACAAGACATTATTACAGCACTCACAACTTAGCCAGCATGGTGAGTTTCGGCATGTAAGCGTCAGTGAACGACAGAGATCACGGTCGTGTGGTCAGAATCTTCGTGTGCCTTTCCTAAGAAAGGTACTACCACTGGAAGTGGGAGAGAGCGCTCGAGCAATGGCGGCCAACGGCAAGACAAAAGCGTTCATATCTCTACCACCAAGGTGAGTTTCAGCACAATTATTTTGATTTTGTGTCACTGCATCATAGCGATCACGACGGTGTAGTCAGAATCTTTGTAGGCCATTCCGAAATATTCATACTAGTAGTGACAGACCTCAAGAAAGTGCTGTATGACGATGCAGTCAATCAAGCCGCTTCACACAGCCAAGTGGCCATCTCGACTAGTGGAAATAACCGCCCCTTCTGCTTTTCTGGAGTTCATGACTCCTGGGAAACATCGCGCAACACTTATGGACACTATCTTCTCTCTCCCATCGAGCTTTGGCCCTTTGCTGTAGTCAGTCATATTGCAACAATTCACGTGCATGCTAAAAATAGTAATGGGACTACCTTGGGAAAGTTTTCAAATTTTATTCTTTTGCGTGGTCGTTTCACACCCTTCCTTCTGTTCTCTACGTCATTATGCCTCCTGCCACTACATAGTGTTGTTAATGAACTATATATACACTTGAAATACGCTAGCTACACAGTTTCTTACCACGCTTGTAAAGGAAGACTTCAAGGGTTGTGTTGGGTGCTCTGGTATCAACAGTTAATCTTCTCCTTCATATACGTACCACCTACAGATGTGGAGGCTGACAGAGCCCAACCTGGTCGTGCTGCCTCTCATGGAAGAAAACCACGTCCTGCCAGTATTTTAGGTGGAGCATTAAGTGTTATCCTACCCACACCATAATGAACTGATCTCAATGCCAGCTTTTCTATACACTGCTAGGTACTCCTGGCAGTCCTGGTACTTCTCCAGTGCTTGTAGAGAACTTTCATCCCCCAGTTGTGTACTCCTCTCCAGGTGGTATTCCCTGTGGTAAGTACATATACATTACTGGGTGGTAGCTGTGCAGATATTGCTATCAGACTTTAAGCGTGTGTGTGTTTGTCTGTGACTAACGGAAGTGGGGTGTTCGGGGGCGGGACTAGACTATAGTGACGCTCAACCTCCGCACTTTACTACAACCTCTGAACCTTGAACTCTGCAAAGAATGCTCGAGAACATGCTACCTTCCAGAATGGCCGGGCCTGCACGTGGATGCAGTCAGCGAGCAGCAACTAAGGGGGATGCAGGTGCAGTAGCTGAGCGAGCGAAGCTATACTTGCAGGCATTAATAGCCTGGATGTGCTTGCTATAGTAATAACAGTGGCCTAATTAACATTAATTTTGCTCAAACAGTGACCATGTGCATTGTCTGCCATCTTTGTGTGCATGTACTAATCAATGGAGGTAGCATTCATCTCCTCCCACCACATGTCCTTGATTTGTAGGCATAAGGGCACCTACTTCTATAGTAAAGTGTAGGCTAACTGTGTAAACCACTTGAAACAGTTTTAACGTGTAAGTTGCTATCACCAATAATTCAAACACTCAAGTGTTTTCCATGCTGAATATTCTTGCTTCCTTTCCATACATACCTTTAGCTTCCCAACCTGATGCAGAAGAAGTCAAAATGGACTGCAACCTTGATTCCACTGATTTTCCGCCTCTCAACAACATCCAGGACACAGCCTGGATCTTTGGCTCAAGATTTACTAGCTTGATTGCGGAAGGAGTTGCAGCAGACGAGTTTTCGTATGGCAAAGTAGTGCGTAGTGCATTTGACTACGTCAACAGATTTGCCAATTGGCCTGAATCAGCATTAATGGATTTGATGGAACAATCTGAGTCACTACAAGATGATCGCTCTCACTCAACAACTCTCCTCACCACAGTAGTAGGAGCAATCAGCACCGAGTTTGACAAGAACCGAGCTCTATTTAGTAATTGGCTTTCAAGCTTGTACGGTAAGCTTAGGCTCTCGGTGGATGGAAGGAGGCTTCTCTCTCTCTTCTGTCTGTTGGTAGAAAAACGTGCAAGAGTAGCTACAACGAGCTTTGACTGCCTGCTAGCTCAAGGAACCTCCTTACAGTCAATAAGTTATTCAGAGAAAATGAAGGTGAGTCGTTTCCTTCAACGGCAGGAAAATGCAGTTCTACAATTGCATGGCAGTTATGAGGTGCCCAACGATGTTGTCTTTAGCAAGTCCGATCATGACAAACTTGCAAATAACCAAAACTACTGTGACCAGGTAGCCACTCTTTTCGGAGCTAATAGGGTAGTTCTCGTTGGCTTCGACTGGTCTCCATTGATGTGGGATCCTTATCTGGACTTGGTTGAGAGGATGGGTTCTCCAGGGAGAGGTGGAGGCTATGGTGCAAGCCACTACATCTTGGTATCCAGGGAGCATATGCGAGCTTATTCAAAGATCAAAGGGGTTGTGTCGTGGCCGTACACTGGTGACCTCCTGTCGTACCTGGAGCAGTGGTGGACTGTGCTAGGTAAGTTATTTCAAAGGAATGTACACATTGGGAAATCTTTTGGGCAGAGAAGGGGTTCATTTGTATACCTCTTCGTTTTCCAGTAGAAGATGAAGCCCAAGTCATGAAGGGGAAAAGGTGCAGACTTGAGACTGAGGATGACAAGCTGGCTATTGCCGTGCAAACCAAGAAGGTGAAGACATGTGCAGAACTGAAGGATAGTCATGAAGGTAAATTTTCAGCACAGTTCCATTTGACCTTGACTATGATCAGTAGTATGACTAGTACATTGTTTTCTATCCAGAAGCGGTCCAGTCACTTCTGGATCGCTGCGTTCAAGAGGACTTTGATGAGCGTGAACTGTATGACATTGCAGAACAAGTGGAAAGAGGCTCGATTCATCATCTAGCTATAGATCTCCATGGGAACAGTAACCAGTTACGCTATCAAGAACAAAACCCTGTGAAACAGGTGTATCATGTGCTGAAATTCTGGTTTGATGATTGCACTCCTGGTCCTGGCAATCGCAAGAGACTAGTGCGAGAAATGTGTAAACTGAGACAGTTCAGACTGGCTGAGGACATTGCAGTGTGGAAGTACCGTTTCCAACCGTGATGTGTTATTATTTTTGTTAAACATCCTTCTATTTGATTAACATAAACATTGTGTCCACTCTCAACCGTAGATAAAAATATAGTGCATCGAGCAACTAGGTATTATATCTTGCGGGCCAGATTTTTGAGAGGCTGACCAACTCAGCACAGCTTGAACTTGCTGCAAAGTCTACAGCACTGGAGACAGTCCCCAGCTGTGGATGTGAGGTGTGTTGGAGGGGGGGGGGGGGGGGGGGGGGGGGGGGGGGGGGGGGGGGGGGGCACTATACTTTGCCAGTGACTCTAAAAGATGGGGGGGGGGGCACTATACTTTGCCAGTGACTCTAAAAGATGTCCTCGGCAGCGGCCTGTCCTGAGAATGGTGAATGCATGGTCCATTGGAGTGCACATTGTTTATATTTATATGGTAATAATTCAGTATAGGACCATGTCCAACATCCTCTGTGGAGGGGAAGGTATATAGATGATGCACGTGGAGAAGACGGTAGATCGATCGAACTTAATCAGATAGTAATTTGACTGTGTACATTTGTAATCAAGCATAATATCATAATTGCCTGTTTCTGAGATGAATAATTTGTGTGTGTATGTTGGCGTAAATCATCCTGGCCAGAAGTGATCGATGTCTCCTGTACACATACAATGTACATGTACCTTCATGAAATGCACGAGGTGTATAACTAGCCTCGTTCCCAGGCCGCGTGGGAGGAGAGAAGTCTTCTCTCCCACGCGGCCTGGGAACGAGGCTAGTGTATAACTAGCATGATAGAGCCTATATAGCTCCAAGTATATGAATGATCAGAATCTACGTATACTTACAAACATGGCATAGAAAACGAATTCAGTGGATATTGGTCCGCCAGGAAGTAGGGCAATGGGTTAGGGTATATATATTAGGGCCAGGGCCGGTTCTAGATGCGCGCGCATTTTCTGGTTCCTATACCTAAAGTATGTACTTCCTGCCGGACTAATAATATACACATCGTTAATTAAAATGAAGCAAGGCAATATTATTGTTATAATATCTTTGACAGATGGGGGGAGTTGTGTCGACAGATAAAAAGCATCACCTAGACATAAATGGTTCATAGACACTAAAAGGTTTCAGTCCTCCATGGTCACTGATCATGAAGTGCAGGAGATACAGGGGGTTGCTGGATTTCCATGGCATGCACCTAAGACTGGTGTTGGTAGGGACAGTAAGATCCAGATGACGTCTTCAATCATGGTGAGGTCATTGTCACAGGGTACCGGGTGTAGCCTCGGCCGTAACCCTAAGTTAACCCTAACTCCTGAACGAGGCTATATAGTCACATGTGGGTGCTGATATTCAATAGGAAGTGTGTGGCAGAAGAGTCAGAGGCTCTCCATGAGTGGATCTCGAATCCTCGATACAGCTGACTCCCTGCGGCGGACACTTAGAGAATTAACCCTTTTCTGACAAACGCATATCGGACTTCTTTGTTGAACTCAGCGGTAATCATAAATAGCTTGGAGGCCGAGGAAGTTCTCTCAGGGTGAAGTTGTCACTTGTCACGGTTACTCTCGCATCAGATCGCGCTCGAGCTCTGGATTGACCTCGTTCCCAGGCTCCTCCCCAGCTTTTTGTCGCATACTGCACAAAAATTTAAAGTGCGATGGGGAGGAGCCTGGGAATGAGTCGCGCTCGAGCGCTCACGTATACGTAGCTATACGTGTACCGTGTACTCTCTTAGTACATATTTGCGGCAAATGTTCACAGGCGTCCGCCCACCCAGATAGCAGCTAGCTGCAGCTGAGGCGCTAGGCCTTGCTGTACTGATATGGCGAACCCAGCTGCAGAATATGACGCCGGTCACATCGTCCGCCTGTGTTTTGATGCTACCAGTGGACTCGCTGAGAGTACAAGGTGTAAGAAGTTTGTAATCATAGCTGGGTCTCAGATTTCCAAACTTGCGACAAAACGAAAAGCCGCAGCATTCCTTGAACTGCTTCGCTTGGGGGTGAAGAGAGCCGCGGATGTCAAATATAAAGCGAGCGCGAATCCGCTGGAGAGATGTCGATACGTGGAAGCCCTATGTAAGTTAATTCCTACCAACCCACTGGATGTAGCTGACGAAATCTATTCTCAGTTGGGTGAAGGAAATTTCCGGCGATGGCTAAGTCAGGAGTTCAAGCAGTTTAAAATCATGAATCCACGACCAACGTCTGTGCTCAAATGTCTGCAAAAAGCAGGTGCTCTTCTTTTGACGATTTCATTTTAGAAAATTCAAAGTTGCCACCCAAGACAGCAGGTGAAATACCTGGAAGCGACAGAGCACTGAACATTCTAGTTGAAGAAGAATATGAAGACCTCAAGAAAGTCATTGCTGGACAAGAACAAGCCATTTTGCACTTATTTGGAACCATTGAATCGCGTAGAAAGAGTTTTGTCTTCACCAAGTCTGATCATGATAGTTATTACAGCTGCAATGCTGATGCTATGGAGCACCTGCGCCATGTTTTTTATCATTCACATGTTCTGTTCGTTGGTTTTCAAGAAAATGACCCCTTCTTGAACACTTTGCACAGAGTAATGATGCATGATTTGCGGATGGAAAGACGTCTTGGTTCTACTCAAAATCGTCACTATGTGTTAGTTCGAGAGTCTGATGTGAGAAGCTTCAGTGATCACTTCAGCGGATTTTTACCGCTCCAATATGGATCAAATCCCGACGAGTTGGTTAATTTTCTGACAAAGATCAAAGAAGCCACAGAAAGTCCTCACAGGGGACTAAAGCGACGCATGGATAATGCTGAAGGTAAGGCTATATGCTTCAGTTCTAGCAGTCTTGTTCTTAATTATAAGTTAACCTAGCCTCGTTCCCAGGCACTCTTGGTAATTACCAAGAGTGCCTGGGAACGAGGCTAAAGTTAACCCTAATGACGACTATAGACATCATAGACCCTTTGCACCAATAGGGCTTCTTGTCAGAACAGAAAGTACCTTACACAGGCTTAGGGCCAACTTTCGTGTGTCAAAGTCAAAAAATTTGGTTGGTTTTCAGCGTGCACTCCCCACTGAAATGTAAGGGCTTACATAGCAGACAATTTTGAGATTCATAGACCCCACACAGGGGGCCCCGGATGGGATGGTCCTCAAGAAAACATCCCCTGTGTGGGGAAAACATGCATGATGGTGTGTGATGTACCACCATTCAGATCCAGTCCACATTAAGGCATCTAAATGGGGCGGATCTCCACCATTGACACCCAACTGCATGGCTTCTGGATGCATGTCATCAACCGTATTGCCAGAGGGCCTGTCCCCCAAGTCTGGCCCACGAGGAGTGAACACTGTGGGAGAGGAGTGTCATGTGCTGAAAGCATGAAAGTGTGCATGAAAGTGTGTACTGTTGGGGAAGGCATTTAAAGGTTTTAACATTTTGGTAAACTATCTTGCTTCTTTGTGCATAGATTTTCCAGCCAGTGAGAAAAGGCAGCGTGTCTACCTGATCAGTCCAGACTATGATGCCATTCATCGAACTACCGATGTGATTCAAGAATTGGGCATCCCGAATGATGTTGTCGAGGTTGCAGTAGACTCTGGTCAATTTGCTAGTATTTACTTTAGCATTGACGTACCTGAAGAGTATATTCCTAGGATATGGTACGAGGCACTACGCAGCAACAATCGGCTTGTTAAGTGTGGATCCTTGGCCATCCAGATTGGAACTGGCCCCATGCTCTGGATGCGTAACCGATTTCATGCCCCTGAGCAACCATTGCCTGGTAAGTAGAATATAATTATTATGTTCCTTAGGCTGTTGCTTACAAATTTGCAGTAGCAGTATGTCACTGTTCCAGGGCCGTAGGAGTAGGTGTGGGAGGTGTGGTGGTCACTGCACCAATATTATGCTCAGTCTGGCAAGATCACAGTCATCACACCAGAAGGAAATCCTTTGGGGGGGATGCCCATACCCACCCTAGCTTGCATGCTTTGCGCTTCAACATGCAGTGCCTATACATCTTCCTGCCAGACCAACCGAAATGAAATTGCTGCCTGCATTCATTGGACTATGTGGAATCACAACAAAATTCCCCAACTATAGTATTATACTAGCACTTCTAGGCCCTTCATTTGCCAATATGACCTCCAGCCCATATGTAAAAGGTGGGGAGGCTACCATGTGAGTAACAGCAGCATGTAAGGTAACCTCATCAAAGTGACAATCATTGATCTACTATCATTCCAGCACATGATAATCATATTGGTACATAAGTGGGTGGTTTGGTAATGCACACCCTACTATGCGTGGTAACCGGTAGCACTCCATGGGCTCTATGGTGCTGAAGGGTCATTCCTATCTTTTTGTGATTCAAAAGTGGTCGATCACAACCCCTGTATATGGATCAGCCTTTTTCCCAGAAACAGTATCCACCTCAGAAGTGGTCATTCAAGCAGTGAATATTGGTTGCAGTATGATTTTTCGAGAACAGGGTTTTTCCTGCTTGTGGTAGCACTTGCTTTGCTACAGGTTCTGCAACAGAAATCATGCGGTTTGATCACTAGCCATTGTGATGAACACCTGAACTAGTGCATTTGAGTGACCCACTAATCATGCATGATAGATTGGGCATGACTGTCACAAGCCTAGCCTTGACCCCAGGCCATATGTAGGAGGAGAAGTGGTCTGGTAGCTATTAACACTTTCCCAGCCAAAGGCGCATTTTGGCGTCATGAGACTTTCAGCTTCATGATGTCACATCCGGCAATGTCCTTGGGAGATAGGCTCTGTGCCAGCAGAAAGGGCGGGGCAGGGGGAGGTGGGTGGGTGCACCCGAAGGGTGCAAACAGCATGGCCGTGTCTGGGCTCCGCGATAGAAAGGTCTTGGTCGGCACTGGGAGGGCCATTTCCGCCGTTTTTGGCATAAATGGACTTAGAAAGTAGCTGTCTTGCCTTGTAGGGCCTCCTTTTCCAGCATACATCGCCCGTTTTTCAGCTACGGCAGGTTGGCATTTCTCGGGAGGCTTGATTGCAAGCCCGTTAATTGGTGGGTGTGGTTAAGTCACGTATATGCTCAGTATAGCTGAAATTACCTGTGTGAGCAGTTTTGAGCCCAGCAATGCCAGGGAACAGAAATTAGGGTATGTTTAAGTGTTCTATAGACTGAAAATGACCTAGAGAAAGAATTTGGCCCCTAAAGAGTTAAGAGTTCAAAATGTTTATTTCCACTGCCAGAAATGTGGTATGTCAACAGAATGTCATAACATGACAATAGTTACCCCGCGCGCGCATGCGCGAAGCGGGGTTAAGCAATCGGTTTTGTCTGTCAGTCAGTCTGTTACTCTAAAAAAATTGAAATCTCGCCACATAGACCCTCATAAACCATCGAAATGGAGTCAAACAATAGCAAATAGCAAAAAACTGCTCTATGTGTACCTGACTGAAGTCAAGTCGCTCCGTTTCGCTGTATTTCGGGTATTTCCTACTTTTCATAACTATTCATAACATTGGCTCCACCTCTTCGTGACCTCAGAGTCCCATCAAAAACAGGACACACGGTGCAATTGGAAACTTCATGCTTCGAGATGACCGCTAGGAAACAGTGTTTTCTCACGATCTATGTACTTCACAGGCATCGTGGCTATTGTTTCGGCTGTTTTTTCCAGCTATTTCCTATTATTCGTAACATTTGGCTCCACCTCTCCAGTATATACGGTAAGCGGTCACTCCCACACCTGGGATATGGCCATACACGAACACAGTATATGCGATAGTACCTGTTCAATGTGCATCGGCAGAGATGTCACGTCGATTGTAGCTGCACTGCATGCATCCTGGCCTGTAGACGTTCATGACAGCGCGGGGTATGTGTTCTATGAACACCTCTAGTTGTAAATGCAATTGGGTCTCGTTACAGTTGGCTCCTGTCAGCAATATGCTAGCTGTTCTGAACTCCAATGTAGGCAGGTTGCATGCCCTTGCATGACTGTGCAGCAGGTGACTACTCCAAGCCTATTTCATGTCTCTGCCTGTAGCTGTTGCTCCCCCATTCCTTTTGTAAGAGCCTAAATTGTGCACTTTCAATGACAACCACACCATAGTAAAAGTTACCTAGTGCGGACTGTTCTAATATCCAGATCCAGATGTGGCAGACCAGCAGCAAGATCATGGTCAAGGTTGGAAACACAAAAAAGGGGTAAGAATAAAGGCTCTCCTTCTTTGCTATACACCTATATTTGTCCTATATTTGTGTCTTCTTGTGTGTATGTGTTACAGTTGGGGGGGGGGGGACAGCCATGGCCTGCGAAATGATATGCAACTAACTAGCTCCGTATGGCATGCCCCCCATCATAAACTGTAAGTGGGAATGTAATATCTACCATGACCACATGCATATTAGTGCTGCCACGATACATCGCAATACTTGATTTCACGATACGATATGATACCCAACTCATGGTATCGTGACAGAAATGCAATTGGCGGTAATGCCTCCTAAAATCACAGACATTTCTTTAATCGAGCCAGGGTGGTGTTAATTGAAGGTGATAAACGCCACAGTATGAGTAGTCCTAGTGAGGTCCACCAGACTCTAGAGTTGAAAGAATTCCTAAGTGGTATATTTGCTTTGGCAGTATGTCATGACATGGTGACCTAAAAACACTATGACACATGACATACATATCGTGGCGGCACTATAAATGCATATGCAAAATTTATTCTTGTAGGCCTGGCTTCCACCTACAAGATCTGGAGAAATTCAGCAGGTATACTGTTTCTGCTTCCAATGACTGCATGCACTGATTAATTGGGGTAAGCTTGGGTGAACCCCATACTGATGAGTAGTGTTGGTCACATAGTCCTCAACAGCATTAAGGAATGTTTGGTCAATGTACATAGCTACATATCCACGTATACCGTAAATTCTACTTCTACATAACTACACGGACCAGACACCATCCCAAACACATACATTCATGACTATCCACACACACTCGTCTTTTGGAATTGGAGGCCCTACATGTACAAGGTAAGAGAATTGTTTTCTAGGTCCATTTACGTTTGAGCTCTCACTGAGACCTTTTCATAACCATGTCCAGACACGGCAATATATGCTGCTTTCACCCTTTGGGTGAACCTTCCCACCTACTCCTGTCCCACCCTTTGTGCTCAACAGAACTTTTTGCAAGATAAAGGTGACATCATGAAGCCGAAAGTCTCATTACAGCCATGAACGGTTTACCGCCCTCTGTGTGATTCTGAGCTGATACCAAGTGTGCCAAGACATAAATATTATATCACGTTCTTTTAAAGACAATTTTGATATTCCAGCTGGTAACATTGAGCCAAAAGTTGAAGGTGGATCACTATGTGATCAAAGTCCAAGCATTTCTTTGGTTGTTGTCATTGGGACTCCCATTCTGTCGCCTACTTACTTATTGTACCCACTGTCCCTTGGCATCTAGTGAGACACTAGCTACATGTCCACGCTTGATAAAGAAAAGGGCTTGGTGATACTTTACAACATTCTCGTATGTGATGAGTCAGCAGTTTTGGTTTTAGCTGCATTTGTCTGGACGTCCATTACCAATTACCATGCTGAGTCACCAGCCTTGGTTTCGGCTGGACAAATTGAATTACTACCATGTAGTAATTCAATTCCTTAACACCACAGTAAAAGAGCGAATCCGTTTGATGAAACTGCTGCCCTAGCCTCCCAAGACGCCTCTGGTCACTGCTTTGGCAAGGACATTCTACTAAGCATGCCCAACAGGTGCATCCTGTAAAGACTTACATAATATGCTGACTCAGCACATACAGGAGAACCGGCCTGCCAATTAATTGTCACCAGGCCGGCCCTTTTCTCATGCAGGCGTAGGCACGAGGCTAGTAGAAAGTAAGTACAAAGGTCACACATCACTGGTGTAGTCCCACCCCATAACATCCCACTTCCATTATACACATACACACACTTAATTATTATTCTTCTTCATTAGCAAGTGGAAATCCGTTGTGGCGATCAACCAAAACCATACGCTGCACGTTTGAAGAAGACTCTTAAGGAGCGCTTTGGTTGCAGGTCTTTCTACACATGGAGTCGGAATTGTGTGACGTTTGTGTGCCAAGGAAGAGAAGTAGATGTTAAGCATGCAGTGAAGTTCCTACAGCAGGTGATAAGCACTTAACGACTCAGTGTGTCTTGTAGATATACAGCACAAATACCGGTACCCTTTCATGTGTAGCTGTCATATACGAACTCTTTCCATTTTTTGTATAGGAGCAAATTGAAGACCGTAAGAAAACGACTACTGATCGTCAGTTTGCATGCGAAGGCTGTGATGTTGTTTGGTGGGCATATGTTCCGAAAGACAACCCAGTCACCCTCTGCCCATCATGCAAGGTTTGTTACAAAGCCCTCAAACTGAAGAACCAGTATGGCTATGGGATATTTCAATGCAAGAATTGCAGCCTGAGGTTTGAAGCCCGGGATCGCTTCTTCAGTTGGTACTCAATCAATTGTCCCATCTGTATTGAACAAGTAAAGCCATATCGTATCCTTCGGCCTCATCGAAAACCATTCTTTAAAGGGCAATCTACTGTCACAGTCACAAAAACTAGTTCACAGCCCACATCCAACGATTCCAATCCTCCTCAACAACATGTAGCTGAAAAGTCAAAATTTCTTCCGAAATACAGAGACGAACTTCAACAAATTAGACGGAACGTATTTATTCCCAGTGACCCCCATGACTGCACTGATGACACTGATGATGAAACCAAGAACGCAGGACTACAAGCAAAACCTGTGATGTTTGAGTTTAAGCAAGAAATTTTTTACACTTATTCTTCGTAACTTCCCAGACGTGCATGCATGCAATGAGCAGGTCCTGATAATATTTGATGCCCAAGCAGCATTGTCTCTAATTTCTTCCCACTTATACATAGCCAATACATATACCTATAAAGTTTGGATGTCTATCTGTGTATAATTCTGTTAGTGTCGTACTACTCAGGCTTTTGTATTAAATTTTGTCTTGCAGCTTGGCACTGTTACCCTGTCCTGTGCTGTGTCATGAGTCATTGGTCTGCAAGTAAATTGCTGCAATGTTTCCATAGTAACAATACTATTCACAGTCCACTGTCATATATCATAAATATAAGTTGGTGGATTTTGACATACAATTGCTGCATGGTTACCACAGTAACCATACTATTCACAGTCCACTGTCATATCATAAATCAGTACATATAAATGGGTGGTTTGGTAATGTACACCCTACTATAATATGTGTGGTAACTGAGTTATGGTGATGAAGGTTCTATATTTCCCACTATACCCAAAAGGGGTAATTACTAGTTTTAGTTTGTGGGTGCATGATTTCAATAATTAGTTAACAACACTAACAAGGGTCTGAAGTCGGACAATGAAAACTGCTGCATGGTTACCATAGTAACAATACTATTCACAGTCCACTGTCATATCACAAATCACATAAGTGGGTGGTTTGGTAATGCACACCCTCCTATATATATGTGGTAACTGAGCACTCCATGGGCTCTATGGTGATGAAGGGTGTGTGAAGTTCTATATTTCCCACTGCTGTTTATCCTCTTATCCAATGCATGGGGTTAGCATTATACATATATATGAAGGAAGTATCATCATCATCTTGCCCAGTATCTCCATCTACACATTCCCACAGATCTCAATAGCAACGTTAACCCACTATCTCATGCATATCATTATAGGTCAGGTTTCGTTACATGGCCAAGTTTGGTCATCAGGTTGTAGTAATACCCTCTTCCTGTTTTGAAAGTCTATAATTATTCATATCTCATATCTGACTCAGCATGTGACCAGCCCTGAGTTCAATGTTGTTGTACATGTAAGTCGTACTTTAATGATGAGTTGTGGCTTAACCTACAACAGATAGTAATTAGGAGTGTGAACTAGTCCCTAGCATGAACATAGCAACTGGACAACGAGTTGATTGGATTGAGAACTTCTGAGGTAGGTAGCTGTACATGATATACTGTATTTAGTTTTGCAGGAGAATATAGTGTGCATTAAAGAACACCAGTGCAGTTTCATGGTTCAGTAGCTGATCATCTACAGGTCTTAGACTAGTTCATCTATGGTGTTGAATCAATACCTAATCCAGACTTCAATACAGGTGGATCAAGGTAAAGGCATGGCTGAAAGTACTACAGGGCAAAGTAAAGGTAATGTTTGCATTGTGTACGTACATGGTTTACATAATTATGTGCAAACAACAGTGGTAGCTGCATTAACTGTGAATTGTCTAAACGTAAGTGGTTCTCTTAGAGCAGCAATGGAGGCTTGCACATGTCAAAACAGGCAGCAAGAGTACTTTTCATCTGTTCATGCCATCTACACATCAGTCCTGTGGAGCCCATGGTGTGCTGGACCAGTGCTGGTGGCCATGTGTGGCTGCTTGCTAGATTGCTTCAGCTAGCGTTACTGATACCGGTAGTTCCGGTGTTGTGCACATTTCAGTCCTGCAGAGCCTATGGTGTGCTGGACCAGTGCTGGCGGCCATGTGTGGCTGCTTGCTATACTGCTCCAGCAAGCCTGACTGATAGTTCCTGTGTCATATTCTACAGCTGAGGTTGTGTTGTAGGCTGCTTCTGAGTAATTTGCACCTGACCTTGACCCCTGAAGATGATCGAGTCCATTAGTGATTCCAGAGTTTAGTCCATACGTACATGCATAGTCCAGTCCACAGTCTAGTGCCCCAGTTTTGTACCAGAGGTTTTGTACTGTGCCAACAATAAAATGTCTTCAGTTTAATTACCCATGCATACCTCAAATTTGACTTGTTATGTAATACTGCAGACCTTGAGATGGTGGAAGCAGCTGATACACTTGCAGTGGAAGAGCCAGTTCTCAGTAAAGGAGGGCATCCCTCAGGTAGGAAGTGCACTGTAAGTAAGATCAGTAGCTAGAGTATAGAGCAGGTACTCATGATCAGGTGCATTAGGAACTGGGACCAGTATACTAGTACACCACTGTATTTTGGCTTCAGATTATGGTTCCCAAGTCCTTACACCTGAGGACTTGGTGTAAGGAAATACAGGTAATACACCTGAGTCCAACTACTGCATGGTCTTGTCAGTCTGACAGCTACAACTTCAAGGGGTGCTGTCATTACGGCATCCTGTCATGTGAGCTATATTGTTGAAAGTCATGGATTGGGTGTCTGCAGGGATTACGAAGCTGGAGCTGAAATCGAAGCAGTACAAAGCAGCCACTAACCTAATTTCAGGAATAGGATTCGACTCATGCTCAGAAGGAAAGCCTGGTACTCTCATCACACCAGACCAGATTCAAGGTTATGAGAAGTAGGTCATAATCTAACATGCTGTACAGCATGCAGTTGCACTACCTTACAAATTGGTTGTATCATACAATGTACTAGCCTCGTACCCAGGCCCACGTGCAGAACACGGAAAGGGGCCTGGTAGGTTTTCCCGTATGTGCTCAGTCAACATAATTTTGTAAGCGATTACATTCCTTACTGGATGCAGTCAAATTCATGTGGCAGGTAGAAAGTCCTTGCCAAGGGGCGAGTCTTGGGAGGCTAGAACAGCGGTTTTATATATGGATACACTCTTTTTCACATTAAAGAATGGGTGAGCATGATTCGTCTACCCGAAATCAAGACTGCTGACTCAGCACTTACAAGAATTTTGCCAAGTGTCACCAGGCCCTTTTCCGCATTCCGTGCATGGGCCTGGGTACAAGGCTAGTATCGTATTCAGGGGCGGAGATATAGGGGGGCTGAGATATAGGGGGGCACTTTCAAAAGCAGGGGGGCTGAGCCCCCCCCCCCCCCCCCCCCCCCCAAAACAACAGACTGGACGGTACTATCCCACGAAATCTAGCATTAAGTTATAGCTATGTCACCTTGTTTCTTGGGGGCTGGCGTCTCTAACTTGCAGTACAAAGCACAAAGGTGCCACGAGAGCCCATCCTGATAACTGAAAAATGAAGGCGAAAAAATTTCCGCGCTTCGTGCGGACTGATCAACACTACACACCTCTATGCAGTATGCACTGCCTTCAGCAACGTGCAATTATGCTATTAGCCCCCCCCCCCCCCCCCCCCACTGTTTGGTAGCTGTCTCCGCCCCTGGTATTAGCAATACAGACTAAGCTCTTCACTGTAGAGCATGCATGTGCAATTTTTTGTGACCCAAGAATTTTAGTCTACTTCTGTGTTATAGTGGTAATTATGTTGACCAATCAGGTCACTCAACTTCGTTGACATAGGGTTAAGAAGCCCATCAATGTCTGAGACCCCCCCCCCCCCCCCCCCCCCCCCCCCCCCCACACACACACACACACACATGCAGGTATGCCAGGTTGGCTGTGCAGATTGGAAACAAAACCCATGCCCAGGCTAATGTTGCAATTGGAGTGAATTTTGGGCGCAGAACGATCAGGGATGCCTTGGTTAAAAGTCTCAATACAGCTAAAATTGAATGGCTTCATAGGCCAGTGAAAGGTGAGTATATACTCCTACCTACGTGGGAGTTTGTAAACACTGGACTGGACTGGACTGGACTGTATGATACTGGATTGACCTTTGAACCCCAAAAGTGATGTAATTTCAAGGGAAATTCCCTTGAGCATGCGCATTTTGGCCACGTGGCAATTATGTATAATTTGACGCTAAGAACTGTACGGGGGCTAATCCGTCTCAATCTGGCGTAGCAGGGTCAGCCCGAGATAATCCCATCACCATAGATGACAACTCAGAGTGCGAGTCTCCGGTAAAAATCAGCAAAAGGGCCGAATACTACCGGTAAGTTGTACTAAACTAAACTACAGCATGTAGTTAGCTAGCTGTGTGGTGATGTATCATACGCGTACTCAAACATACGCCTACAGCATTACAAATACGATGACTACATCACCACACAGGTAACTACATGGTGTAGTTTACTTTAGCAAAAGCGTCAAGTACAACTTACCGGTAGTATTCGGCCCTTTTGCTGATTTTTACCGGAGACTCGCACTCTGAGTCCGTCATCTATCATAGTATGGTGATGGGATTATCTCGTGCTGGCCTTGCTACGCCAGATTGAGACGGATTGTCCTCCATACAGTCCATAGCCACCGTACAGTTCATAGCGTCAACTTCTACATAATTGCCACGTGGCCAAAATGCGCATGCTCAAGGGAATTTCCTTTGAAATTACATCACTTTTGGGGTTCAAAGGTCATTCCAGTGTTCCAGTCCAGTCCAGTCCAGTGTTGACAGACTCCCCTACCTACGCACGTAGTACTTATCAGATGATTCAGATGGTGAGGCCATTAGTTGAGTTTATGGCACTGACGACATGATATTATATGAGTCCGGTACTGTGTGGCAAGCACCCTAATGCATGAGAGTTGCTAAATCTAGGTAATGTTACTGTCATGAGAGTGATGAGAATGTTGAGCTAGCTATAGCTCATTCCCAGACTCACTTGCCAGCTTGCAGTGCGTATGGAGTTCAGAGTCATGCATTGTATATCCCAATTGTGAGTGTTATGATGCTGACTGCAGTTGACAGACAGTCAGCAGCTTCGATTGCACTATAGGCAATGAACGATAAGACAATGGTGGACCGAAATGATTTCATAGGGTAGTTTTCTAGTGTTCTCGCCAAAAATTTTTGGGCAATGGGCTTTGACCCCTTACAACTACACATGCACAATATTGAATCAATCATTGTTTACACTACAAGTCCATGGCATGTATGATCATAGCTGTTGGGATAGCACTTTGAGCCCGAGCTATGCGACCCAAGAAGAAGAGTTGACTTTGTGTCTTTTGGCAGTTGTGGTAACCTGGCAGAGGAGGTTGGACACAGTTTTCTGTGCACCTGACTATGCACTGTGCTTGATCAGAATAATTACGTTCCTAACCTCACCAGCCTCGTTCCCAAGTCAATATGGCCTGGGACCGAGAGTAAACGTAAATTACCAACGAGAAGTGGAGCTACAGTTGGAAGATAGGAGTATGTTGAAGGTTGGGAAGGCTTCCAGTTGGAGTACCGGGAGTATATCTTCTCTACCATCCTGTGCAGCCGATCCTTCAAGAGGCCATACAGCCTATGTGACCCAGGGGTTGAACGGGGTTGACTCAGTGGCATATTTGGAATCTTCTCTACTGGAGCTTTCGAATGATGTCAAGTTTGTTGAGATACTCGTAAATACTACCGAGAACACAATTCGGTATAGTAAACCTCCATATATATTCGCCTACGCATGTAGGTCACATGACTGTGTCCAATCTCCTCTGGTAACCTGGGTATATCAGGGATTTCAAAGAATAACAAAGGGCATATCAAGCACTGCAAAGGGCACAGTATACCCTTCAAAAAAATGCGTAGTGAGAAGACTCATGCATGTGCAAATGGTACATATACCAGCCCACTTTTCCCTACTCCCGTGTATGTGGCCTGGGAATGAGGCTATGACCCTGACTGAAAAGCAGCCTCTCTGCCATAGCTATATATTGGTTGGAATGTCTGGTTAACAAATTGGTGCTGGAATTGAATGTGTAGCTACATATTGAACCTTCTTATTTCAAGGCTCCACTCGCCTGTCTTTTAGTAGTAGCCGAGGAACCTGAGTTGAATTCCCTGTGACGTGGGGTGTATTGCTTTGCTAAAAATCAAATTATATGTGTGACGTATATCACTGGGCTTTCCTGCCACAATGTCAGAGTTGACATGGACTTACAAGCAATGATTCTTGTATTGTATATGGAAATGGCCAAGCAACTGGCTGACAGGTAGGCAAAGTGTATAAACTGACTAGCAGACTTACTGCCAGACTCATTGTTGCTGTCTTCTTCCCAGCTCTGCACTGCACTTCGCCTTTTGCAGCCTATACATGTATGTATTGCCTACCTTAACAGTGGTTCTTAATTGACCTGTCAGCCAGTTGTTCTTGCCAGTTCCACAGACAAGTTAAGGATCGTTGCCGGTAAGTCCTTGACTTTCAATGCTCAATGGCCAGTCACCAGTCAACTCCAACATGGCAGCAGGAAGTACTAAGTATACATGTGTGGTTCTCTCTTCTGTATGTATGCAGGTGCACCTGAGATGGAATCAATTGTAGCACAAGCTCTTCAGGGGACACCCAATGCAGTTGGATTTGCAGTTATCATTACTAACGACTACAATAACAACCTCTCTGAGCTCCATGCACTGGAAGGTATACATGCGGACGGTGAAGCGATGAGCAGTGCTTTCAGAAAGCTGCATATTGCAACACACTGGGAGCGTAATGCTAACAAGACCAAGCTTGAAGACATAGTGAAGCAAACAGTTGAATATTTTGAGTCAAATCCGCCCCCCAACCCTGAGCACTTCAAGTTAGCGTTTGTGTTTTCTGGTCATGGAGCCAAAGGTGATGTTCTTTTCATGCAAGATGGCTCAGATGTACGTCTGAAGACTGATGTCATAACCCCATTAGTTGGTATGCGTAAAGCTACGTCCATTCCCACGCTCTTTTTTGTCGATTCATGTCGAGGTCCACGTCCAGCTGCTGACAGTGGTCTAGTGAACTACATGGTATCGTATGCAACAATGCCTGAGCACCAAGCACATGTGCATCTAGATTCAGATGGAACCACGTGGTTGCAAACGCTGGCAAGAAGGTTCGTGTCAGATCCAGATTCGGTGCAGAATATTTTGGATGACGTATCCAAGAACCTGTGGGAGAAGTACGAGCATACGGATCCGGAATGGGCCGACAAGATGCAGCAACCAGAAAGGCAATCTGTCTGTCTCCTTGGTGCTCAGTACCTTAATGGAAAGGCTTCAGAATCACTTGATCCAGGTGAGTAACAGGACGTAACAGTCAACACGGTAAAAGGCACTAATAAGTTATAACATGCTCCGTAATGATGCTGTCATATGTACATGCAATATTACTAGGGCTGAACGATTATGGATTTTGCAACATCTCATATATCTTATAATAATAATTATTACGACAAAACTTCCTCCGTACTGTTACATATATCTGAAATGACCCATCCATCCTAGAAAAGTGTGCTTGATAAGTGTGGCTTTGATGAAATCATTGCAGGCCATCCTTACACAGAACTCAACCAACTAGAGGTGCTCAGCAGAGCACGTACCCCGTGTGCAACTTAATTTGACTTGACAGCTACCACCGATTATTCATACAGCATGCACGATGAGCTAGCTAGGCCACTAGCGATGTCTGCATGCTAATGAGATACCGTAAGTTGTGGCAGTATAATGTTAGAAATAGGGTGTGGTCAAGTTGTATAAATTAGAAGCACGACTTTCACGCAGATTTTCTCAGCCTCTCGAGTAGATCTCTGGTCTGTGAGTTACGTAGATGCTAGTATTTTCTGAATTCTGACACTGAAATAAGCCTTCAACAAGGCCTTCACTGCTCAAACTGGGCCGCTTGGACGGACAGACTGACATGGACAGACTGACAGACAAACCGATCACTCTACCCCTTGCTGCGCATGCGCACGGGATAACAACACGTACATAGGCTGTGTAAACTCTGTGGTAATCACAATTTCACACTTAGGAGCAAGCAGCTGCTACTACTTTTACACCACTGATTGTCTACGTCATATTGGGGAGATGTTGGTAGTTGATACCATATGGCAGTTGCACACTCTTATTGTCTTTGGCATCACTCATTTGTTTGTATACCTAGCTACCTACATAGAGATTCTGCCTCAATTGTTTGCATAACTACATTGACACTGTGCATTAATTGGGGCAAGCTTAAGTGAGCCTCACATTAGCGTGAAGTGAGCTGTGTCACAGGCTGTGGTCACTTATGTATAGCTATGTGATAAGTCTTGCTGTAAATGCACTCCTCAGCAAATAACCAAAGTTTCTTGCATTATGGATAAATTCAACAAAAGTGACCCACTCAATTACTAGGTGCATGCTATTGCATGCCCTGCAGTACTTTACGTACAAACGTTATAGAAAAAGAAACAACAACTTGGATCATGCAATCATGATTATAGTCCACCTCTTCAATGGCTGTACAAAAACGATGTAGACAACTCATGGACTTGCCTCTTCAGTGATGTACGCAGGCTACTGCATCACAACAATGCATGATGGCGAAGTGTATTCAGTGCCTATAGTATACATACATTGCATGGCAACAACGCCGTAAGGAGGCCCAGAGGCTTCATTGAGGCTTTTCTTGAAGGAATACTATTTATATTCTAGCCAATTTCAAAGTTACTAGAACACAATCATCTATTTTATGTTGATGTTGGGGAAAAGGCATAGCTTTTCGTGGGAGATGGTAGTAGCTACGCTATGTGTGTGTTTGCTTCAGACTGACTCAAAATTGATTCAAAGTTCATGGTATGCTGAAGCATGTATACATGGCACCATGTGCGTGTCTGCTTCTGGCTGACTCAGCTTCTGGCTGACTCAGTTTCTGTGTTGTGTGTATATTCTCAATGTAGTTTGAGATCTATACACCGTAGTCGTGCGTTATTAGGCGCTTGCGCCTATAACTCCACAGGAAGGAAATGCGCTCCTCTAAGATGCACCTAATAACGAATGACATTCCTTGAATAGGAGTGCGCTTCAATTGGAATTATAGTTTATTCCAGGATCGAAAATGGCAGAGACTGCAGTGCTTATAGCAGCGAGTACCAGGGACGAGAGTTGAACCTGCGCCTAACAGTGAATATGCGCCTATATTAGTGAGCTGCGCCTAATAACGCGCGATTACGGCATTGCTCATTGTGTGTAGTGTAGGTTAATTGTGTGCTAGCAATCACTGCACTCTCGTTTAGGCTCGCCCCACGATGAAACACATGCAAGTGCAAACACTAAGGCTGTGTGTGTCACGGTCTCGGTACCAGACCCAACATACCAAGACTATGTGTCAACGTAAGAGTAAATGTCAGTGGCAAACATAGGTACTACCGCTACCAGGAGCGCATAATGATGTAGAGAGCGGAAGGAAGGGAAGGAGCGTGAAACGACCACACAAAAGATTAAAAATTGAAAAGTTTCCCACGGTAGTCCTGTTACTATTTTTAGCTCACACACATACAAGAGACTTCACGAAGGATGAATACAGAGAAAAGGCCAGTATCAAGACTCTAATGGTAGCAAGGCAGGAGAATGACATACTAGTAGTGACAGACCTTGAGAAAGTGCTGTATGACGATGCAGTCAATCAAGCCGCTTCACACAGACAAGTGGGCATCTCGACTAGTGGAAATAACCGCCCCTTCTGCTTTTCTGGAGTTCATGACTCCTGGGAAACATCCCACAACACTTATGGACACTATCTTCTCTCTCCCATCGAGCTTTGGCCCTTCGCTGTAGTCAGTCATATTGCAACAATTCACGTGCATGCTAAAAATAGTAATGGGACTACCGTGGTTCAAATTTTAATCTTTTGCGTGGTCGTTTCACACCCTTCCTTCTGTTCTCTACGTCATTATGCCTCCTGCCACTACATAGTGTTGTTAATGAACTATATATACACTTAATGAAATACGCTAGCTACACAGTTTCTTACCACGCTTGTAAAGGAAGACTTCAAGGGTCATGTTGGGTGCTCTGGTATCAACAGTTAATCTTCTCCTTCATATACATACCATCTACAGATGTTGAGGCTGACAGAGCCCAACCTGGCCGTGCTGCCTCTCATGGAAGAAAACCACGTCCTGCCAGTATTTTAGGTACACCATTAAGTGTTATCCTACCCACACCATAATGAACTGATCTCAATGCCAGCTTTTCTATACACTGCTAGGTACTCCTGGCAGTCCTGGTATTTCTCCAGTGCTTGTAGAGAACTTTCATCCCCCAGTTGTGTACTCCTCTCCAGGTGGTGTTCCTTGTGGTAAGTAGCTACGTATTATACATTACTGGGTGGTAGCTGTGCAGATATTGCTATCAGACTTTAAGCGTGTGTGTGTTTGTCTGTGACTAATGGAAGTGGGGTGTTTGGGGGCGGGACTAGACTATAGTGACGCTCAACCTCCGCACTTTACTACAACCTCTGAACCTTGAACTCTGCAAAGAATGCTCGAGAACATGGAGCAGGGCTACCTTCCCGAATGGCCGGGCCTGCACGTGGATGCAGTCGGCGAGCAGCAACTAAGGGGGATGCAGGTGCAGTAGCTGAGCGAGCGAAGCTATACTTGCAGCAGAGGTCGAAATAACATGCGGTCAGTCATCGGTCAATTTCCGTGCATTTAGCTATAATGACCGCACACTAATGCACTTGTTCGGTAGGCGTGACCGATCAACCTGCATGAATACAATCACCTAAGTGCATGACCCATAATGACTGTACCTGGTTCAAATCAGCCATTTTCTTTTTCCTCTTTCTTTTGCATGAGTTCTAGTCAACCAAATTCTTTTTTTCCCAATACACATATACACACAACCAACATGGATTTGAATCTAGCTTGGAGAACACACATTCATGCTCTTGTGATTTATTTTTGTGACGGCGTGGGCATGACCTAGTAAATGTCTAAAGCGCTAGGACATTTGACCGCTCAACATGTAATCCTTATTTCGACCTCTGTGCAGGCATTAATAGCCTGGATATGCTTGCTATAGCTAGTAATAACAGTGGCCTAACATTTGCTCAAACAGTGACCATGTGCATTGTCAGCCATCTTTGTGCGCATGTACTAATCAATGGAGGTAGCTAGCATTCATCTCCTCCCACCACATGTCCTTGATTTGTAGGCATAAGGGCACCTACTTCTAGTAAAGTGTAGGCTAACTGTGTTGAAACAGTTTTAACGTGTAAGTTGCTATCACCAATAATTCAAACACTCAAGTGTTTTCCATGCTGAATATTCTTGCTTCCTTTCCATACATACCTTTAGCTTCCCAACCTGATGCAGAAGAAGTCACAATGGACTGCAACCTTGATTCCACTGATTTTCCGCCTCTCAACAACATCCAGGACACAGCCTGGATCTTTGGCTCAAGATTTACTAGCTTGATTGCTGAAGGAGTTGCAGCAGACAAGTTTTCGTATGGCAAAGTAGTACGTAGCGCATTTGACTACGTCAACAGATTTGCCAATTGGCCTGTATCAAAGGTAGAAGCATTAATGGGTCTGATGAAACCATCTAGGTCACTACAAGATGATCGCTCTCACTCAACAACTCTCCTCACCACAGTTGTAGGAGCAATCAGCACCGAGTTTGACAAGAACCCAGCTCTATTCTCTAATTGGCTTTCAAGCTTGTACGGCAAGCTTAGGCTCTCAGAGGATGGAACAAGGCTTCTCTCTCTTTTCTGTCTGTTGGTAGAAAAACGTGCAAGAGTAGCCACGACGAGCTTTGACTGCCTGCTAGCTCAAGGAACCTCCTTACAGTCAATAAGTTATTCAGAGGAAATGAAGGTGAGTCTTTTCCTTCGTCGCCAGCAAAATGCAGTTCTACAATTGCATGGCAGTTATAAGGTACCCAAGGATGTTGTCTTTAGCAAGTCCGATCATGACAAACTTGCAAATAACCAAAACTACTGTGACCAGGTAGCCACTCTTTTCGGAGCTAATAGGGTAGTTCTCATTGGCTTCGACTGGTCTCCATTGATGTGGGATCCTTATCTGGACTTGGTTGAGAGGATGGGTTTTCCAGGGAGAGGTGGAGGCTACAGTGCAAGCCACTACATCTTGGTATCCAGTGAGCATAAGCACTGCAAAGCTTATTCAGATATCAAGGGGGTTGTGTTGTGGCCGTACCCTGGTGACCTCCTGTCATACCTGGAGCAGTGGTGGACTGTGCTAGGTGAGTTATTCACACATTGGGAAATCTTTTGGGCAGAGAAGGGGTTCATTTGTATACCTCCTCGTTTTCCAGTAGAAGATGAATCCCAAGTCAGGAAGGGGAAAAGGTGCAGACTTGAGGCTGAGGATGACAAGCTGGCTATTGCCGTGCAAACCAAGAGGGTAAAGACATGTGCAGAACTGAAGGATAGTCATGAAGGTAAATCTTCAGCACATTTCCGTTTGTATACCTTGACTATGATTGCAGTATAATTATTATGACTAGTAGCTACATTGTTTTCTATCTAGAAATGGTCCAGTCACTCCTGGACTGCTGTGTTCAAGAAGACTTTGATGAGAGTGAACTGTATGACATTGCTGAACAAGTGGAAAGAGGCTTGATTCATCATCTAGCTATAGATCTCCATGGGAACAGTAACCAGTTTGAAATAATACGCTATCAAGAGCAACACCCTGTGAAACAGGTGTATCATGTGCTGAAATTCTGGTTTGATGATTGCACTCCTGGTCCTGGCAATCGCAAGAGACTAGTGCGAGAAATGTGTAAACTGAAACAGTTCAGACTGGCTGAGGACATTGCGATGAAGACATTACAGTAGTAGTACCGTTTCCAACTTTGATGTTCGGTTTCCGTTTATTTTGGGGGTTATGATGTAACATCCTGTTAATAGTTACGTGTACGTGTACGTGTAGCCATTGAAAGGCCAAGTAGCCTATACATATACCAAAAACTGTGTCCGCCTCGAACTCGCTCGCGCTAATTAAGCATCAAGAGACTTGGCGCTAGTTTCGTGCCAGATTTTTATGAGAGACTGGTCTGCGAGACCAATTAGCTCGGCACAACTTGAACTTGCTGCAAAGTCTACAGTACTTCTGGACAACATCGCGGATCCGAGGTGCGTTGGAAGCTAGGGAGGGGGGAGTGGTGGGTGGCCCAGTATTTGTATTTCTCACAGAGTTGTTGAGAAACAGCTCGATATTCTGGAGTGCAGCTGAGGTATGTCGCGGAAATGTTTCCTAGGCAGGTAGCTATATAATTCAGTATGCACGCCCCCCATTCTTCTACTGTTGTCTACCAAAAAGAAATAACAACGGGTAGGCCTGCCGGGAATGAGTTAAGAGTTTAATACTGTACCACAACTTAATTCACAAGCCCCATAGCTATGTAGCATAGCTAATATATTGGGCCAGCATTATTTGCACTGAGAGGGAGCCCTGCTTTGTACTTGATCCAACCTCGCTTCGTACCTTGATCCTTCATAAGCAATGTCACAGGGTTAAGGGCATACTAGCATGGCAAAGGCTCTTGGTTGATGGCAGGAGTAAGATGCTGTTGTCTTCTCCAGCTTATGAGTATTCAAAGTGGTTACTACTAGACGTGATTTCTGATTAGCTAGTAATCTCACACTCTCATTGGTCCTTACCACATTCTAGTAATAAGCCCCAGAATTTGACTTCTATACAGTATATCCGTCATTGGTTGGCAAAGGGTTAATATCTGCTTGAGAAGTCTTACCTGTAAAAGGGTTAAGGACAATTCTGCTTGTAACCATCTGTTATGGCTTCACATGGGTGGGCTAAGTACACAAGCAGATAAAATGATCCTACTAAAATATGGACTGCTAGCCACAGGGCCACAGTTACCATATTGCCAGACGCAATCCCCCTTTTTGCCTTGACCTGTGAACCAACAACCAACCATGACGTCATAATGACGTGTGCATAGTATACAGAGCTGGAGGTATACGGTCCAAGAAATAAGATATACGGAGGTGCACGAGTAATGGACACGTGCAATGAAGGTTGACGAGCGTGTTGACGATCCGAGGTCGTGGAAGAAGCGCGTCCTCCTACCAAGAAGCTCTGCAGCTGTGGGGCAGATCTCTCATCACTGAGAATTAGCCTCATTCCCAGGCCGTTTTGGGAGGGAGAAACGGCCTGGCAACTTCCGCCAGTTCAAACTGTTACTTCCGCTGCCAGAGAGTTGGAAGTCCCAATCAGATTTCAGCTCACTGTCACATGACAACAGTAAACCGAATTGCGTCATGCGTTGAACCGTCGCAGTCACGCCCATTCATCACAATAGTTGATCGCTCGATCGCGCTAGTGTAGGTGCTCTGCACGACGACTTTTGTTCGTTCGTCTTCTGCTTGCCTTCCGTCGCAGAACCTGCGCAAACAGTTGCTTCCACGAGCAGGAAAGGACCGTTCTCAGCCGGTGAAAATATCAGCCAGTGAAAATATCGGAAGTATCGCGTGGACTTCACTGGTATGCAATTGCCATGACGTTACGTCCGTAAACAGTTTGAACTGGCGGAAGTTGCCAGGCCATTTCTCCCTCCCAAAACGGCCTGGGAACGAGGCTAATATCGCGTCAGAAAACACTTGGCTGGGTCGAATCATTTGAAGGTATAGGCAGCGAGTGGGCTGTGGGCGCCCACGTCCACCAAGAGGACGCCTGTGGTGCAGCGCCTGTGCACAGAGCTGAAATTGAGGTAGCGAGAGGGTCTGGGGGGGGGGGGGGGATAGGGAGAAAGGTTTTGACGGCATAAAAGGCTAGAATCCCTGCAAGTACCAAATTGCTCCGAGTGCTTCTTTGCCTGAGGGGAGAAACAACCAACCAACTAAAGTGGCATTGCGTCTGGCAATTTGGTAACTGTGGCCCCGTGCTGCTAGCTGTCAACGCTTGCTCCAGTATTGGTCACTGCTGCTATAGACTCTCCGCATTTCTATGTAGCTTCTTTACCCTGTTTTGCTTTACGTGAACAGTCTGCTTTGCGCACAAACATCTCGTTCGCGCGACAACGTGTGTGGCTTACCACTTAATGTTGTTATGAGACATACATGTAGGTAATACCCGACTACTGACAAGTACACAAGACAAGAAAAGATTCCGATCTTCAGGGCTGTCTCAATGTTTGAGAGTGCATCCTCACCGATCTATTGCATGGATTAGCTGAAATGCCCCCTGGCAGTTCAGAATTCCCCTTGTGGGCGGGGAGAGGCAAAGGATAACCACCGATACTCAGCTTATTAGAAAATCACTCGTGACAGAAAGTTAATAATAAACCTAAAACGTACACATTTGGGGCACAGCAGCTGAAGAGAGTCGTTGGAGGCATCCACACTACTGTCAGATTATAGAGAGAAAGAGGCCTTGATACACCAATCAGGCCTGAGGCAATCATAACGCAATGAAAATCAATTGTGCAGCAGAAAGATCTTGGACCTTCCTAATGCTTTTCAGAAATCTTGCTGAAAATTACTTCAGAGAAAGAACAATGAGCAGTGTCAGAAAAAGGCATCTAATTTCTGAATATAGTAACTGTGTCCCAATTTTAACTATTGCAGAACTTGTACAGCAGACCCACACTAGCAATGGCGACTTCTGGTAATGCACGCCTTCTGCACTAGCACATTTGATTGTGGCGAGCCTGAGCGAGCCCCACATAGTCGTGTTCTCAGGATGTCCGTCTGTCTGTGAGGTACCCGTTTAGCATAAGACCGAAAATTATGTGGCGCTGCGTGCACGTGTGCTGGACTGCCAGCACGATGGGGTGGAGCCAGCTAATGTTTGCACCAGTAACGCTACGGGATGAACTACGTACTACGAACTTGAGACTGTGTGAACGAATAGTCTAGCTATGTACTACGAACTTGAAACTGCAGACTGCCATGAATGAGAATGGGTTCAATGTAGTTCTGCAAACTTGAAACTGCAGACTGAGCAGAAGATCAGCTACGAACATGAAACTGCAAACTGTACAGTGTCGTTAACCAGAGGCTCAAGGTAGTGTACACCCACGGTCCAGCGCAGCGCCCTTGCTCTGGACAGAAGCTACTTAGCCTTATATTCTGGCCCCACCCCCAGCTTCCTCAAGTTTTTATGCTGCACCGTGCAGCCAGCCTATGATCATATGCTGCGCTTCAGGTGCACCCCACAATGCCTGCATTCTCCTAGTTACACGTTGTGTCTGACAATCAATTATTTACTCCACTTGTTAATGAAATCACTTTGTGTTCTTACTTTTATAGGCAATGATAACACTCAGCAATGGCTGAAGTTAGGCCGTACGACATCGCCAGTTTGTGTTTTGATGTTAGGGGTCAGAAATTTGTGGTTATAGTCGGGTCTCAAATTTCCAAGCTGGCAACAGGACGTAAAGCAGCATCCTTCTTTGAACTACTTCAACTGGGAGTGAAGAGAGCTCTTGATATCAAATTCAGAACAAATGCGAATCCAGAGGAGAAACGTACGTACAGGGAAGGGTTGCTTGCATTGATCCCTACAAACCCACTGCATGTAGCTGATGAAATACATTCACAGTTGCGTGAAGTACGTTTCTGTCAATGGCTACATCAAGAGTTCCGGCAATTTAAGATTACAAATCCACAGCCAACATCCATACTCAAGTGTTTGCAGAAAGTAGGAGGACGTCTTTTGACAACAAACTATGATTTGATTTTGGAGAAATCGAAGTTGCCACCCAACAAGTTTGGAGGTGAAGTACCTGAAAGTGATAGACCGCTGAACATTCTGGTTGAAGGAGACTATGAGGATATTGGAGAAGTAATTGCTGGTCCAAAACAGGCCATATTGCACTTGTTTGGAACTTACGAGTCGCAGCTTGTCTTCACCTCATCTCACCACGAGAGTTACACTTCCAATGATGAAGCTATGGCTCATTTGCAAAGTATTTTTTACCATTCACATGTTCTGTTTGTTGGGTTTGAAAAGGACGACCCCTTTTTGAACACTTTGTATAAAGTGATGATGAATGAATTGCGGATGAGAAAGCGTCTTGGTTCCACACGAAATCGCCACTACATATTAGTTCCAAAGTCGGATGTGAGAACCTTTAGTGATCACTTTAAGGGAGTTTTGCCAGTCCCATATGGATCAAGTCTTGATGAGTTGGTTAATTTTCTAAAAATGATTTTGGAAGCCATAGATAGCCACCGGAGAGGACAAAAACGGCGAAAAGATGATGATGATGAAGGTAAACTTTAATTCCATACTTTGCAAATGCCATATATTATATTCTAATCTTCTAAATTCTGCATGGAGTTCTGTCTAATACACAGCTTTCAATCTCTTCCACTTCAGACAATGGTGATTTGCCAGCTGGGATAAAGCGTGCCCACCTTATCAGTGAAGACCACAGAGCGATTCGTCAAAGTGCAGAAGTAGTTCCAGAGTACTTTGATATCCCAAAGGATAGAATCCAATTTGGAGCAGACACCGGTCCATTCGCCAGCATTCACTTCAGCATTGATGTGCCCGAGGAGTACATTCCCAGGATCTGGGAGGAAGCACTCTGCAGTAACAATGTATTTGTCAAGTGTGGGTGCATGGCTCTCCAGATTGGAACTGGCCCCATGCTCTGGATGCGTGAGCATCATGGTCCGGAGCAAGGTAAGTATCTGACTGTACATATTTTGGCAAGTATGACTGGATGTTGGATTAATGTAAATGTGGCCCCATAGCTACCCAGGCGTTCCATATAAAGTTGGGCGGTATACATGCATGTTATTCACAGTATTTAAGCCATAACTGTGTATATGGTTGGTAGTTGTTTAGATGCCATTCTGAGATACCAAAATACCAGTACCAGAAAATATGCTTGTGTACATATGCATCCAGCTTTGCCTCAGGTTAGTTAGTACCTCTGGACACATTGGTTCTAAGAAACACACTTTACTATGCTTGTATTTCTAGTTACTTAAGTTTGTGTAATCTATTACAAGTAGCTTCGCTGCTCAGCTACTTCCCTCTCATTTGCCTATGTGAGTAATCCGGTGCCGGACAGCTCTCTGTGCAGAGCTGCTGCTCCTCGATCGTGTCCGCTTCAGCTGCTACTCCCCGATTGCATCGATCTGCTTCAACTGCTGCTTCCCATTCCATGGCGTCTGCTTGAGCTGCTGCTCCCCAATTGCGTCTGCTTCAGCTGCTGCTTGCTGCTTGCGTCCGCTTCAGCTCCCCAATTGCCAACTGCTCCTCGATTGCGTCTGCTTTGGCTGCTGTTCTCCGATTTCGTCCGCTTCAACTGCTGCTCCCCGATTGCGTCCGCTTCAACTGCAGCTACGTTCGCTTCGACTGCTGCTCACCCCGATTGCATCCACCAGCTGTTCTGGAAGATTCTAGCCCATACCCAATGTTCTCGAACATTCTTCGCGGAGTTCGAGGTTCAGTAAATTGAAGTACAAAGGTCGCGCGTCAATAGTCTAGTCCCGCCCCACGAACATCCCACTTCCATCACACACACACACACACACACACACACACACACACACACACACAAACACACGGTTAAAATCTTAATGTATCTAAGGGCAACCGCACTCCTGGTAGCAGCCGTTGCAACCGGTTGCAACTCGCTGGCAGCGCAAACTAGGTATTGCAACTCATTCCAATTAACGCACATGCCACATGGCAACCACGCTCAGTCGATCGCTAGCAATAGCGGCCAAAGGGAAGGCAAGAAAGTGTTACAATGCTCACAACTGCGCCAGTTTTGGCATACATGTGAGCGCCAGTGAATGACAGCGATCACACCTGTGTGGTCAGAAGCTTTGTGGGGCCTTCGTAAGAGCTGTACTGGAAACGAACTTCGAAGAGAGCGATCGAGCAATGGCAGCCGACGGCACTACAAAAGCGCTTGTATCTCCACCACCAAGGTGAGTTTCAGCACAATTATTATGTGGTTGTGTCACTGCATCATAGCGATCACGGCGGTGTAGTCAGAATTTGTAGGCTTCTTCGAAGTAGTCAAACGTTTATTAATTAACGAGGGGCAACCGCACTCCTGGTAGCCGCGGTTAAACGGTAGCACAAGCTAAGTGTGACAGTTCGTTCCAATCATCACACATTACGTGAGTACCATGATAGCTATATACAGGGAAGATCAGAAATTATTTAGAGTGCTCTCAAGTACCATTCATAAAGTAGCCACGTTCAACCTGCCGTAGCGCAAGCTAAGTATTGCAATACGTTCCAATTAACACACATGCCACGTGGCAACCACGCTCAGTCGATCGGGCGACCAAAAGGAAGACAAGACATTATTACAGCACTCACAACTTAGCCAGCACGGTGAGTTTTGGCATGTAAGCGTCAGTGAATGACAGCGATCACGGCCTTGTGGTCAGAATCTTAGTGTGCCTTTCCTAAGAACGGTACTGGCACCGGAAGTCGAAGAGAGCGCTCGAGCAATGGCGGCGAACGGTGAGACAAAAGCACTCATATCTCCACCACCAATGTGAGTTTCAGCACCAACTTTTTTACGTTCAGGTCAGTAAAAGATAGCGATCACGGCGGTGTAGTCAGAATCTGTGTAAGCCAATCCTAAGTACCCAAACATTATATTATCACAGAGTCGGTAGACTCTGTATGTAGGGATAGACTACGACGTACACGCAATATATGCTAATACAAAAAATCTCTCCAAATCTCAGAAACGGTACACTTATAAGCCTTTATAACCACATACCATTCATCTTCGAGTGTTTTCATGACCAACAAGACTCCTCGCGTCGCGAAAAACCGTCGTGAAAGTACCACACCAGGTACTCGCCAAACGGGCAAGTTGTTTTTCTTTCTTCTTCTTTCCGAGGGGCGACCGCACTCCTGGTAGCCGCGGTTAACGGTAGCACAAGCTAAGTGTGACAGTTCGTTCCAATTATCACACATCATGTGAGTACCATGATAGCTATATATATTATTATAGGGAAGATCAGAAGAGTGCTCTCAAGTAGCCGCGTTGCAACCCCAGTTGCGACTCGCCGTAGTGCAAGCTAAGTATTGCAATTCGTTCCAATTAACACACATGCCACGTGGCAACCATGCTCAGTCGATCGCGAGCAATGGCGACCAAAGGGAAGACAAGACATTATTACAGCGCTCACAATTTAGCCAGCACGGTGAGTTTCTGCATGTAAGCGTCAGTGAACAACAGCGATCACAGCCGTGTGGTCAGAATCTTTGTGTGCCTTTCCTAAGGACGGTACTGCCACCGGAAGTCGATGGAGCGCTCGAGCAATGGCGGCCAACGGCGAGACAAAAGCGTTCATATCTCCACCACCAACAAGGTGAGTTTCAGCACCAAAATCCTACGTTTGGTCAGTACATGGTAGCGATCACGATCATCGCGGATGGTATAGTCAGAACCATTGTAGGGCATTCGTAAATGGGACGTAAATAGTCACCGCACTCCTGGCCTGGTAGCCGGTGCATCTCACCGGCAAGGCAAGCTGACCCTTCAGAATGGTACTCCGGTATTACTTTCACCCCGAGCAGACTCTGATTGCATCCACCAGCACGTACTTACAGCTCCAAGGTAAGCTCGGATCGTCTCAGTTAGTGCGCACATGTAGCTACGTGGCTGTCTCATTCCCAGCGGATCCGGAACGGGAAAAAAAAATCCACCCACACAAGGAGGCCAAAAGTTAGGGTTAGGATTAGGGTTAGGGTCATAACTCCACCACAAAGATGAGTTTCAGCACAATTATTTTGTCAGTCAAAAATTAGAATGATGATGGTGCAGTCAGAATCTCTCCATGTCCCCCACTGTGCTCAGGAGATTTTCAATTTTTGGTCCAAATTAATTCCCTACCAGTAGTGTAATTAGCGGCACAATTTTTCCCCTACCAGGAGTGTAATGATGATGGTAGGCACTGGTTGTTATAAGTACATGCACTTATAACAGCTGATTCCATTATCAACGGTATCACACTTCAAAGTTGTAGTAGTCTGGTGTGGCCAGACAGAAGGGTGTACCTAGCCTCTCCCAGCTAGGCTCTCTCCTCAAAATATGGATTGTGGGATGAGGCTAGGGTTTACCTTAGAGAGTGATATTCACAGCCACATATACAAACAGATCTGGCGGCTGCTTGTCAGAGAACCTGGAGAGCAACACCCATGAGAGATTCGATCTGCTCAGGGATGTTGTTGTCATCGGCCATATGCATGTTCCATGATAGCTTTTTGGGATGTTTTGGCAATTCTTCAGGCAATGGAGGGACTGTCAGCTGTGAAGTGCAACGTGCAGCTTCCTTCCTATGCTTGACATGCTCTCTAAGAAGTAAAAAGTCATAATTATGCGCTTAGAAAGTAACGTGTGCCCCGGATAGCTTTCGCTTCCACAGTTTGCTCCCCGATCGCTATGTAGCTACTGCTCTCCAGTTGTGTCCAGTTGAAGCCCCAGCTGCTGTGGAAGATTCCAGATTGTTTTGAAGTTGTAGTGAAGTGCAAAGGTCGTGTGTCTCTCTTCTAGTCCTGTCTCCCGAACATCCACTTCCATTAATTACATAGAGACACTCTTAATGTGTTGATACCTGTATAATATGTATACCACAGCATATATAGTTACTATATCGAATAACAGTACTGAAATTTCCATACCGCCCAACTTTACTTCCATACGAGACTTTGTCTTGCAGCTTTGGGAAAGTAGGGAAGGAAGGAATGGGAGGGATTTGCCTGTGATACAGTGCCACCATAAGATGTAGCTGGTTAGGGTGGGCAGCATTAAGGGTAGCCCCCAAAATTTTAACTTGAGCAACTGAAGAGTTGTGCAATTCATTTGAGGTGGAAAGTAAAATCCTGCACCTTATTTCACCTATAGGACAACAACTGGATGGTATTGCCAACCAAGGTGACGGTCAGGGTGCTTGGACTAAGATGAAGCCCAAAAGAAGAGTGAGTAATACCCAGATAGAAAGCAAGGCAACAATTTGTGATGCTATATCAGCCCACATGTATAATATTTATATACTAGTGGAATGTGTGACATTGTGGGGCGAGCATGAGCAGGAGCTTATGAGCGCCGCAAAGCGGCGCGAAGGAGCGTCAAACTACCGTACTTGTTAGGGTTCCATCACTCGCAAGATAGCAGTCGCACAAAATGCCTTATAGGGCTGGGCTACAACTCTGTTACTTTGTTAAGAAGCCTGTGAGGGCCCGCAGACGCGTGAAAAACTAACTAGCCACAATAGCGTACACAACACCTGCCCACCTACTTAACGGTAATCTTGTGCAGCCGTACACGTACACAGACCGCAAATGGATCCGTATAAGGAGTGTCATGTGCTGCAACCTTGCGAGTGATGGGTATGCTAGTTGGACGCTCCTTCCCGTTATGGGCTCCTGGCGTGAGTGCATGTGCGAAATTAGCATGTGGAACAGTTGTACGTACAAGACTGTCATGAGAATGCGACTATACATGAGAACAGCTCAGGTCACAGAATATCACACCAAAAGTACACTGTCGCATATGCACAACACAGAGTGAGGCTAGCTGAAGCAGTCTAGCGGCGATATGGATATGGCAGGTATTAAACACAAAAACCTATAGCTATGCATGCTGCACACTGGTCCAGCACACCACGTGCTCTGCAGGACACGTACACGTAGCTACAGCTCTGAGGTCAATGAATAGGTAGGTCCACCAGAGGTGTTCGTCTTTGCTGTTGCCACTGGGGAAGTACAGAGAGAGATAGGTAGGTCACGATCGATCTGTTGTCGCCATCCTGAGTCTCGGTGCCACACTCGCGCACAGCGGAGATTTACGGTACAACGTCCGGAAATGAATGCAATGTTTCGTACGTTGTATTGCATTTACGGTATGGGAGACAAATCGACATACATATACGTTGTACAGCGCCATATAGCGCCGCGCGCGAGACTACGACTAGTGTGGGGCTCGCTCACGCTCGCCCAATTATACAGTGTGTACAGGGAAAGATCACGAGTCTGTTGCCGTATTGTCACGAGTGCCGCAGGCACTAGTGACAATACAGCTACAGACGAGTGATGTTTCCCTGTACACACTGTATAATACATTTATCATGTTTCCAGACCCTGCGGCTATAGGAACGCGTCGATATCGCGGCCTTGGTAACAGTCGCGGCTTGGCAACAGTAGTGCCTCCGACAATCAGCGTACCATACAGTTCTATGAGCGTACTAACGGTACAGCCTCGTTCTCAGGCCGCGTGGGACTTACCGTGCAACCTGAAATGGCCGACCACGACTTGGTTTGCAGTTGGAGAAGCGGGCCTCTTGTCGTTCTCTGATACGCGAGCCCAGCCACAAGTAAGTTGGCCGCCACCCCCTACTAGTATAGCCACGCCCAGTCCACACCTCCATCCGCTCTAGCAGCATTAAGGTTCCAGGCCAGCATCTTGCATGCAACTGGTACTATATCCTTCATCTTGAATTCCTTGTGTTGTTCATCTATCATTAATGCATTGGTGCCATGGCAATAACATTCATGCCCTAGGGGGACGCGATAACCCACAGAGCAACTAGGGTGATATGGGAAAATATCACCCTAGTTGCTCTGGGTAGCATTTGCCATACATTCCCTATGGGAATAGCCATATCAGACTGAGTTGGAAACATGATAAGTATGCATATGTGACCGTAACGCTTAGGAATGCGACAATTGTACCCCCCAGTACGTACTTCAGTGTGGACCTGCAGAATTAATGCTGTCCCACATCCATGGGTACTCCATCAGCCATGTGTGATAGTTGAAATCATCTGTGGAAAGCAGATCTAGGTGTTAGCATAATTATATCACAGTAGCTTTACCAAAGATACACCAGTCACCTATTACTATAGCACTATGGTTAGTTACCTAGTGACACCATTTTCGTGTGGATTTGTGTTTGCATGGATCATCACTATGTAGCAAACATTACTTTTAGGTTTCTCATTAATTTATGTGTTACTTCCTTTAGGCCTGGCACCGCCTTCCAGACTGCAAACCATTTGAAATCCAGCAGGTAATCACAGATGCTGCATGATTTGTATTTTCAGTATAGGTCATATGCATCACAATGGCTTATGTATACATGGTACTGGTAGTCTTGTGAAAGAGAACCCATGGGCCGGACATGCAGTGCACCTTACATATTCACTTAACAGGGGTGGGTTCTCCTTTTAAGTGTTTCCACCTTTACCTATGAAAGAGTGTCATATGCATTTGCACTTGTTCATCGTCAGTTAGCATCTGCCACTTAACTGTTATACTCATTCGTCATCGAATGGTAATTGCACTAGTTCTCCTGGTAGGGCCACCTCATGCATACTTCCATAGGCTCTGATTCAGCTATACATCTCTCCCAAATAGCACAATAATAAGTGATGTAATGTAACTAGGGCTGAGTTATTATGCAATTAGTACTACTCACGTGACCCTCAATGAATCAGACGCCTCAGAATCGATCACATGACGGAACATATTAAATTGCTTATTGCGCACTTTAGTGTGCATTATCTAGATATGCACACTTGATCAACGACTGTTTCGGGTCAGTGAGTTGCACTAAGTAGCTTAGATACCAATTTGCAGTGCATTATACGGGCTTTAGTGCACTCAGGCAATCTAGTTAACAGTCTCGGGCGGATAATGCATTCGCCTTCGGCTCGTGCAATATCTCGCCCTCGACCTTTAACTAGATCGCCCTCATGCATTAAATCCCGTAATACACTGCAAACTGGTATTTAAGCTTGTAATATTTATATACCACTTTGCCATGCATTACAGGTTTTAGTGCACGAGAGCAATCTAGTTAACGGTCGAGGGCAAGATAATGCACGAGCCGAAGGCGAGTGCATTATCCGCCCGAGACCGTTAACTAGATTGCCCGAGTGCACTAAAGCCCGTAATGCACTGCAAACTGGTATCTAGACTACTTAGTGCAACTCACTGACCCGAGACAGCCTTTGATCTTTGAAAAGTGTGCATTATGTAGATAATGCACACTAAAGTGTGCATTAATTAACCCTTTAACCACCGAATTCTTCCCACCAAGACAACACATTTTCATGCATTCAGCGCACACCACTTTCGTAGGTACTCCTCTCCCACAGCATTCGCTCCTCAGTGGCCAAACTTGGTGGGGCCCGCACACATGGAGAGACCCCTCTGGCGATACCGTTAATGATATTCATGACCTCCCACAAGCCCAGCAATCGGAGGTCAAAGGTGGATGTCAGCCGGATTTTCGCCCAGCGTTTCCCTAAACTAGGGCCAGATCTGACTGATGGCACACCATACACCACCAATTTGCATGTTTTATTGAGGCCCTGGTTGGGGTCTATGAATATCATTAAAATCAAAATCCTCGGGTCAATGAATCCCATTAAAATCAAAAACACCCACGACATGACGTCTATAGACGTCAATGGGGCTTAAAAGGTTAAGCGATTTAATGCTCCTTCATGTGATCCATTCTGAGGCGTCTGATTCGTTGAGGATCACGTGAGTAGCACTAAATATTATCCCATTAAAATCAAAAACACTTATGATGATTATGTCCGAGGGGCAACCGCACCCCTACGGCGAGTCGAAACCAAGGTTGCAACGGCTACCAGCGCATAATATTATGCTAAGGATCTCCAATTAACGCACATGCCACGTGGCAACCACGCTCAATCGATCGCTAGCAATGGAGGGAAGACAAGAAATCATTACAGCGCTCACAACTTCGCCAGCACGGTGAGTTTCAGCACGTAAGCGTCAGTGAACGACAGCAATCACGGCCGTGTGGTCAGGATCTTTGTGGGCCCTTCGTAAGAGCTGTACTGGCAACGAAAGTCGAAGAGAGCGCTCGAGCAATGGTGGCCGACGGCACGACAAAGTGCTTGTATCTCCACCACCAAGGTGAGTTTCACCACAATTATTGTGCGGTTGTGTCACTGCATGATAGCGATCACGACAGTGAGTCAGAATCTCTGTAGACCTTTCCTGCGTGGTGTGAGGTTATTTAGATTATGCGGCACAATTTTTCCCCTACCAGGAGTGTAATGAGCATTGGCCCATACTGTAGAGTACGTATCAAGCGCCCACCCCCCTCTTCACGTGAAAGTTACTGCACAGGGTCCAAAAGCAGTGTAGTAAGGGCCCACCCATCACAATAGCAGCATTTCTTAACCTCTGGGCGAGGTTGTGCATTCAAAACGGCCGATTTACAGTTAAGTATGAACTACGGCGTGCTTCTCTGTCTAGCATATCTTCTCAAGGACTTCGCAAAGACGCGCGATCAATTTCCTTGCGTGAAAAATGGACTTATATATTCATAGCCGGTCATTGATATCCACAGCTTACCACAGCGCTTGTTGTTTATACACAGCTTACCACAGCGCTTGTTGTTTATACGGTGCTGAATGGGTGGGCGGATACTACATGCCTAAGTAGTCTGAGTACGCATCTAGCTCCCCTGTTCAGCAGCGTTCTGATGTCCCCAAACCCTGGGCGCTTAATACGTATATACTGTACTCTACTCTACGGTAGTCAGACAGTGGTCATGGGTTTCATGAATATACTTACCGGACTGAATCAAGTGCGCATAAGTAGGTCGCGCACTGAATACATAAACAGGACTATGAGCACTGCATGTGTGCATATTCACCCAGCTTTGTGGCGTATGCAGGTCTCCTTCAAACAGGATTTTGGCGTAATTATGATATAATTGAATAACATGATTATCAATAATCGAAATTGCTCAGCCCTTAATGTAACTGCATACAGCTGAAGTAAGCAATGGCAATCAATAGGAAGACATAACTCCACCACCAAGGTGAGTTTCTACGTAATTGTTCATGAAAGTCAGTGGACAGCGGTCGTCATGGTGGTATATATAGTCAGAATCTCTATTATATTCAGACACATTAATTATACCAAAATATCTTTTACAAGTAGCTTCACTCGCTTAGCTACGTACAGCCCCCTCATTTGTCTGGGTGAGCAGTCCGGCACCAGGCAGCTCTCTGTGCAGAGCTGCTGCTCCCTGATTACATCTCTTTCAGATGTTGCTACCAGATTATTGTGTCCACTTCAGCTGCTATTGCTTCCCGATTGCATCCGCTTCAGCTGCTGCTCCCTGATTGCGTCCACTTCAGCTGCTGCTCCCTGATTGCGTCCACTTCAGCTGCTGCTCCCGAATTGCGTCCGCTTCAGCCTGATTGTGTCGATCCACTTACATCTCTAGCCGTTCAGGAAGGCTTCAGCCCCTGCCCAACATTCTTGAACATTCTTCATGGAGTTCAAAGTTTGATGGGTATAGTATAAAAGTACGAAGGTCACGTCTCACTAGTCTAGTCCCACCCCCGGACATCCCACTTCCATCACTCACACATGCACACAGCACACAGTCATGCACATGCAGAGTAATCTTAATGTGTAAATATCAATATTTCAATGGGATTTCACATTCTCATCTTGTAAACAGAGGATGTGCTATTCAGTTAGATTTTGTCAACTTTTTTACTGTAGCATGTGAAAATCTCAGCTCGTGATCAAGGGGATCAAGCAAAGGCATGCTTTACGAATCTGAAGAGAGAACTCAAAGAGAGATTTGGTTGCAGTTCTGTGTACAGATGGAGTCCAAATTTTGTGACATTTGTGTGCCAGGGAAGAGAGGAAAACGTCAAATCTGCCATTAAATTCCTTCAGCAGCAATCTCAGGTAGGTGTAGATGTATGCATTACAGACCTCTTCCCATACCTGAATGTCGTCTTGCGAAAGAGGCAGTGCACCTTACATGCTCTCCAAACAGGGGGGTGGGCGCTCCTTCGAGTGTTTCCGCGTCCAACCCCGAAAGAGCGCCCACCTTTGTTTACACACATAATATATACACAGCAGCAAGCGCGCATGTGTAAGAGCCCTCCCAGCACATCTACATGTAATGTACTAGTAATATCACTACTCACCACGTCGTCTTAACTCAGCTGCCATCACACACTCGATGAGGTCAAATTTATAATGGAACCAAAGTTTACTTCATCAAAAATATGGACACTTATTTTATGACCAGACCTGAGAAAACAGTCCTTATCACAGATTTTGAAATGTACATGGTTCATATTTCTGCAATTGTGCATGCAATTGAAGGTTGTTTACAGAGGAGGTCATTACTGCAGCAATGAAAAAGCACTGAAGTGCAAACCTCGCCCTCATGTAGCGAAGCATACCCATAAATCTACTAGTGGAATGCAGGACATTGGAGGGCGAGCCTGAGCCAAGTGCACGTGCAGGACATGCATGGAGCAGTTGCATTCCAGAGGAGGTTGGACACGGTCATGTGACCGGAGAATTTATATGGAGGTTTACTATTCTGAAGTGTGTTCTCGGTAGTCTTTACAACAAACTTGACATCATTTGAAAGCTCTAGTCGAGTAGATTCCAAATATGCCGTCAACCCCGTTCAACCCCTGGGTCATTTAGGCTGTACGACCTCTTGAAGGATCGACTGCGCGGGATGGCGGAGAAGCCACACTCTCGGTACTCCAACTGGAAACCTTCCCAACCTGAAGCGTCTTCAACGTACTCCTACCTGTAGTTTCACTTCTCGTTGGCAATTTACGAGCACAGAGCACTGTGGACATAGCCCATGAAATGTGCTAGAACAGTAAGCTAGCTAAGAACAGAACAACTCCAACTGAGCTGTCCAAACAATATAGCCGGCCACATGCACGTCCACGTACGCATGCGCATAGTGATACTGCACGTGCAAGTATCACGTGTCATCCGGTGCGCGTTCGGGATCTGGTATTGGGATCCCGGGAACCAGACTTATAGCCTGCTAGCTCATCAGTTTGTCACTTTGTGCCGCTTGGTTTGTCCATGGTAGCGCTGGTGTCGCTAGACGCCACGCTTCACGTACCAGTAACAGCGCTACTGACCCGCTGATGTTGATTTTGTGGCACAAGCACCAAGTAAAGTTTTCGTGGTGAGCTAAACACTGTCATAGCTCTCGAACTAAACATTTTTATCCAAATTGCTATGTTAATTTTGTTCCTTACGTCGAGCGCTTTCTTTTCATACCTTGGTCTTGCTCATCAAGTACCCACAGCGCCCGCTAGAACAGTAACAGATGGACAGACAGACACACACGATGAGTACTAGAACCTCCCCCGCATGGGCGGGGCGAGGTTATTGATATGGAGATGAAGCCTTAGGCCCGTACCACCAGTGAGATACCGTAGATTGGGAAATTTTCATGTTAAAAATATTTCGTGCGTAAAATTTTCGTGGTGTTAAATTTTTGTATATAGTACAGCTCATCAACAAAAAAATTTTAACGATCGATGTGTTGACAATGGAGACGTACGAACGAGCTGCTGCTATCCCATGGTCTTATTGACCGATTTCAAAGCATTCCTCTGGGCTATATCGATATCTCCTGTACGGCCCACGCTGCTTCTCAACTTCGCTTGTTGATTCGAGACCTCCCAATTCGCAGAGGCAATACCTCGCGACAGAACGGAGAGCGACAGAGATCTTTTGGGATCGGGGAGTCCATCTACGGGCTTGAAGAATCGCAGAAGGGCCGTAGTTTTGACGGACATGCAGTGTTCAGATAGTCTACACGTGTGAAGACTGTTGCTGACTGTAATTATTATTCGTTGCTGTTAATATCCGTTGTGAATAAATTTCGTGCGTTAATTTTTCGTGGTCGAGGGCGACTACGAAATATTTTAACAACGAAATTTTCCTGATGTACGGTACTGGATGTACCGTATATCGGGTAATTTTCGTTGTTAAAATATTTTCGCAAATGCCACTAAATACGAAAATTTATCACGCGAAATATTTACGAATACTGGTGAAAGCAGATAAATTACGGTAACAGACCCGTGTACACTACTGCACCTATAGCAGTTTCACTGCTTTCAACGATGGACTTCCAGCCTGACTCAAGACGGAAATACCATCTCAAAGTATCGCTCAAGTGGACGGAGAGGTTCAAGATGCGGGAACAGCACATTGAACACACGGTGCGAAGGAGCGGACCGGAATAGGCAAGAACTTACATTCACGACCATGGTGGTGGGTCGGCAGGACCTCGAGTTTCCTGAAGAAGCTGGGTCGGCATGTTAGTGAATGAACGGCAAGTACAGCAAGGTCAGAGTCGTAAAAATATTTCGCTTCCATCACTGCAGTTCGTGAAAATTTTCAACATGAATACGAAAGTTTTCAACGCGAAAATTTCCTGATATACGGTAGTTCATGGCATTTTCAATTGCACAAAACTTTCAGGCTATGGCAATGCTACAAAGGCATGCACGTACTTCTGCATGGGCTGAGATTATTGGTTAGTACTTGTAGTGTACCAAGAATTGTTATAGAGTTTCAAAAACATCAATTTTTAGGAAAATGTGTGTTAAGGTCCCTTTTCTCAGGCTCATCAGCTAAATAGATACAGTAATCCTGGAAATTAATGCAGTGATGTTAATATAATGCGCATTTTTTACGAACTCCTGGTAGCCATGTTGCAACCAGTACGTTGCAACTTGTTGGTAGCTCATTTCAATTAACACACATGTCATGCTCTGTCGATCAAGCCAGCGATAGCTGCCAAAGGGAAGACAAGAAATTATTACAGCACTCACAACTTCGCCACCACGGTGAGTGTCGGCATGTAAGCCTCAGTGAACGACAACGATCACGGCTATGTTGGTCAGAATCTTTGTGGGCCATTCATAAGAGCTGTACCGGCAATGAAAGTCAAAGAGAACGATCGAAGAGTAGCGGCCGATGACACGACAAAAGTGCTTGTATCTCCAGGTGAGTTTCAGCACCAAAATTGTACAGTTGGGACAGTGCATGATAGCGATCACGATGATGTAGTCAGAATCTTAGTACACCATTCCTGTCACTCGAACGAATTAATTAGTTAATTATGTATACGGCACAACTTTTCCCCTACCAGGAGTGTAAAATACCATAAATTTACCCCATCCACATTTCTTTGACCACGCATTAATTTCCAGAATTATGGAATGGCAAACAAACCCAGAGTCAATTAGCTAGTACTCAAACTGCAATCCTCTTTTATCATAGGAACACTTTTCAAAGCAGTACTACAAGAAGGATAAAAGTGACCGTCAGTTTGCATGCGAAGACTGTGATGTTGTTTGGTGGGCATATGTTCCCAAGGGCAACGCAGTCACCCTCTGCCCAACTTGTAGTACTTGCTACAAAGCTCTTAACCGCTGGGATCAATATGGCTATGCAGATTTTGAATGTACCAACTGCAGCCTGAAGTTTGAGGGCAGTGATCGCTTCACCAAACAATCCTCGATTGAATGCCCCAGATGTAGTGAAACAGTGCGACCATACCGTATTCGCCGTCCTCACCGAAAGTCACTAACTGTGAAACGGCCATCAGCATTGACACTGTCTCCATATACAACAAAAGGTTCAGTCCAGAGGAATGTACAGCCAAAGCAAATGACTGACAAACATTCAAGGAATGAACAAGTTGGAAGTACAAGGAAGCCTCAGGAGCAAAAGCAGATGCCCAAACTCCTAACGAAAGATGCACAAGAGATCTTAACAATCTGGCCAAAGTCATCAAAATCAGCAAAGGAAGACACAACAAAAGTCGATGACACAACAAAAGTCGATGACACATCAGAAACATCATCAGTACATCCTAAACCATTACGACATCCCTTCACCTCAAAGCATGCAGAGAAACCAAATGCATCACTGTTTCGAGATCATGTAAGTGATTTACAGCCAAAATTGCTGAGAACCCAGGAAGAAAAGAGCAAGCCTGCCCAAAGAAATCCTCCTCTTTCAAGATCAAAGTACCAGATGAAGAAGGAAACAAAACTGCAAAGGAAGGTTCCTAGAAGAAGGAAATTTAGTTCTAGAATGAATTCTGCGGTCAATTTTACCAGGAAATATGGCAGTACTCCACCAATGGTTTCTGTTGATGAGCATGATAGGAGATATGCTCCCAACATAGCCAAAGGTGAGCTGCTCTCAGAACCAAGTGACCGACAATTACAGGTCGAGCAGAGTAAACCGGTTCTAGCAATGCAGACTGGTGAGCTTCCACTCCAGAAACTTTTCCAAGTTCTTGGAGAATTACCAGCGCCAACATCAGAATCTGTATCAGGCCACTCAGTCACAGCAACTACATCATCAACTAGTGGAGAAAGATCCGACATTGCACATTCTTCAACAAGTGGTTTCTCTCCGAACGTACTCAGGAAGTTGAAGCTGTTTGAGGAATCACCAGAAGCAGGAAAATTGGTACCGGATACAGCATTGAATAACAGGAAAGGTTCAATGGAAGAATCGCTAACATCACGTCCTTTGTTGCGTGCTCTCATCTCCAGCTCCATTGTGACCCCAGAGACTACCAGCACAAATTATTCGACAACTGACATCAGATTCATGCCAACTGCACTATCTGAAACAGAGACAGCTACCATGTTAGCCACCACTACTGCTGTGAGAACAGCAGCCTCAAAGTCAACCTCTCAGAATTCCATTCAGAAAATGGTCTTGGATGTAGACACACAAGGAGGCTCAAACTTTACAGACTCTGATGAACATACCCACACAGCACAGCATCCAATTGAAACTGAGTGGCCAGACTTAGAATCTCTACCTTCAGAAAGCTATATTGAAACTAATGTTGGACTTGTTCCTAGTAGCCAGGCTCAGATGGTCCACTCAGACACTCCTTCAAATTCCCAGAACTCAAGGTTGGAATTGACTCGTGGAATTGATGTTAACAGGATTGTACAAACAGCTATTAATAATGCTCTTGAAAGAATGGGAGAAATTAAGCAAACTCAATGTATCTCTGGAACACAGCACTTCAAATCAGAGGCAAGTATCCTCTCTCCAGAAGTTATGCCTTTTGATGATATGAGTGCTGCTTCTCATAATTTTACCCAGTGCGCTCACGGTGGTTCAAATCTAGATGTGACTAATTCCAGTATAACCGAGTCAGGCTTAGGAGTTCCATTCCCCTCAAGTGAAAAGCAAGACACAATAAAGAATTTCATTCTCCCTTTGCAATTGCCTGGAGTTGAAGCTGAGAACCCTGTTGTGTTTCTTACCCCTGATCAAACTGACCAACAAAATATACACTCTGAGAAACGACCAGGAGAAGAAACTGCAAAAACAGAATTCATCTGTGACAAGTTGCAGAGCACTGTTCAAGTGAAAGGAAGATCTGACTCCAGAGCTGAAAGTTCCCAAGAAGTCAGCTCTGATGCTGCATCCCTAAACTTTAATACAAGGACAGCAGCTGTTGACGGAAATGAAACGTCATGTTCACTGGACACAGTAGTGTCTAGTGAGACAACATCTAATGAACAAGAGTTCCCTACTGTACAATTAGTGCCTGAACTCAAGCAGAACAAGGCAGCAGAAGAATGTAAAGTGCATGTACATAAAATAGCTGTGGCAAGTGCACGTGTGGACACTACCAGTGTTTACTCTGAGGAATTGGAAGTGAAGGCGGATGAATTATCTACCCCTAGCAATGAAAGTGACAAAGCCAATAGAATCCAACTTTCAACCAGCAGTGAAGAATTACTTGGAGAAGAGCCCTTAGCAACCCCTATCATGCTTGAAGCAGTAGAGAATTCTGGCCGAAGTGTCCTCCCTAATGAATTGAAGGCCAGCAGCTTTGATGCACATGTATCATCAGAGAAGCTTGAGCCTGAATCCAAAGCGGTCTCATCAGACCTACTAGAAGAAAAGGAAATTCGCCCAAAAATGTTGAACCCTGCTACTATTGTGACCGTTGGTGAAAAGCTACCAGTAGATGGCATTGGAAACCAAAGTAGTGCATTTGTGCACCACATGAATGTTGCAGAGGAATGTCAAGTCAATGTCCCTGAAATAACAGTGGCTTGCAGCAATCCAAATAAGGATGCTGACCACAGCTTAGGAGAGGATAGTAGTGAAGAGCATCAAGAATTGGATTATGCCCCTACTACAGCCACTACTGGTGGTACTATTACAACAGCCAGTTATGAAATAGGCATTCCCAGTGATGACCATGGATGCCCTATGCCAACCATTCTTGAACAACAATCCGAGATTTCAATGCTGCACGTAACTGTTCAACCTGAATCCGCCATTAACCCTGATGCAGATCCACAATCATCTAACCCAGGGTCCGGTAATAATCCAAATGAACAAGAACAGTTACCAGAATTTGGCTGTTCTCCTATGCCCCCACAAAAAATCAGAACTAGTCTCAAAGAAGAAACAAAGACTATAGCTACTCCATCCAGTAGTCCCCATACAGGCACAGTAACTCATGCTGAGCCAGCAGAAGTGGTAACTGACAAACTTGAGGATTCTATGGATACTTCAGGACTTGTTCAGGGAACTCCAGATAGCTCCATCGCCCAACCTCACACTAGTGCTGACATTGCAAGTCCACAAATGAGGCCTGAAATCTCTGAACCTAGTGGAGAGGATGTCAGTGTTTCTGAAAATTCATATCTCCAAAGCAGCAAAGAGCAGCTTGATCCTGTATGTTTAGTTGCTACAGAAATGATCTCAGTCAAAGAAACTCTGGACAATCCAAGAACTTCAAAGCATGAAGAAATCTCGCTGAACGTGGAGACAAATTCTCAAGAGGAGGGTGTACCATGTACTGATGATACACTAGAATACTCCACTTTGAGTAGTGATCAGGGAAAATCCGAAGTCGCAGAATGCAAAACTGAACTTGTTCTTAATGACACTGTTGAATTCGAAGCAGCTGTTCAGGAAGGCGACCATGCATGTGTCCCAAGTGATATCTGGAACCCAAAAGATCAAGAACAGCTGCCAGACGTTATCGGTTTATCTCCTATGTCTCAACAAGACAAACAAGAACCAAGCACTCGTACAGGCAAGGTCGCTTGTGTCGAATTAACAGAAGAGGTGATAGGCACAGATAGCCCCACAGCCCTGCCTGCTACTGGTAGTACTACACATGCAACTCCAGAATTGAAGTCCAAACCTGCTTCTGAACCAAGAACATCAAACCGTGGAGAAATCCCACTGAACGTGGAGACAAATTCTCAAGAGGAGGATGTACCATGTACTGACGATACACTAGAATCCTCCACTTTGAGTAGTGATCAGGGAAAATCCCAAGTCACAGAATTCATAGTTGAACTTGTTCTTAATGACATTTTTGAAGCAGCTGTTCAGGAAGGCGACCATGCATGTGTCCCAGGTGATATCTGGAACCCAAAAGAGCAAGAACAGCTGCCAGATGTTAGCAGTTTCTCTCCTGTGTCTCAACAAGACGAACAAGAACCAAGGATTAACCCATCCAATAGCCCTCATACAGGCAAGGTAGCTTGTGTTGAATTAACAAAAGAGGTGATAGGTAGAGATAGCCCCACAGCCCTGCCTGCTACTGGTAATATTGCTGCAACTCCAGAATCGAAGTCCAAAGCTGCTTCTGAATCAAGAAGATCAAAGCATGAAGAAATCCCACTGAATGTGGAGACGAAATCTCAAGAGGAGGTTGTACCATGTATTGACAATACACTGGAATCCTCCAGTGATCAGGGAAAATCTCCAGACGCAGAATGCAAAACTGAACTTGCTCTTAATGATATTGAAGAAGCAGCCATTCAGAAAGGCGACCGTGCACGTGTCCCAAGTGATATCTGTAACCCAAAAGAACAAGAACAGCTGCCAGACATTAGCAGTTTCCCTCCTGTGTCTCAACAAGACAAACAAGAACCAAGGATTAATAGCCCTCATACAGGCAAGGTTGCTTGTTTCGAATTAACAGAAGATGTGATAGGCAGAGATAGCCCCACAGCCCTGCCTGCTACTGGTAATACTACTGCAACTCCAGAATTGAAGTCTAAAGCTGTTTCTGAATCAAGAAGATCAAGGCATGAAGAAATCCCACTGAATGTGGAGGCGAATTCTCAAGAGGTTGTACCATGTAGTGACAATACACTGGAACCCTCCGTTTTGAGTAGTGATCAGCCAGATGCAGAATGCAAAACTGAACTTGTTCTTAATGACACTGTTGAAGCAGCTGTTCAGGAAGGCGACCATGCATGTGTCCCAAGTGATATCTGTAACCCAAACGAACAAGAACAGCTTCCAGACATTAGCAGTTTATCTCCTATGTCTCAACAAGACGAACAAGAACCAAGCACTCGTACAGGCAAGGTCGCTTGTGTCGAATTAATAGAAGAGGTGATAGGCACAGATAGCCCCACAGCCCTGCCTGCTACTGGTAGTACTACACATGCAACTCCAGAGTTGAAGTCCAAACCTGCTTCTGAACCAAGAACATCAAACTGTGGAGAAATCCCACTGAACGTGGAGACAAATTCTCAAGAGGAGGGTGTACCATGCACTGACGATACACTAGAATCCTCCACTTTGAGTAGTGATCAGGGAAAATCCCAAGTCACAGAATTCATAGCTGAACTTGTTCTTAATGACATTTTTGAAGCAGCTGTTCAGGAAGGCGGCCATGCATCCCAAGTCACAGAATTCATAGCTGAACTTGTTCTTAATGACATTTTTGAAGCAGCTGTTCAAGAAGGCGACCATGCATGTGTCCCAAGTGATATCTGGAACCCAAAAGAACAAGAACAGCTGCCAGACGTTAGCAGTTTATCTCCTATGTCTCAACAAGACGAACAAGAACCAAGCACTCATACAGGCAATGTCGCTTGTGTCGAATTAACAGAAGAGGTGATAGGCACAGATAGCCCCACAGCCCTGCCTGCTACTGGTAGTACTACACATGCAACTCCAGAATTGAAGTCTAAACCTGCTTCTGAACCAAGAACATCAAACCATGGAGAAATCCCACTGAACATGGAGACAAATTCTCAAGAGGAGGGTGTACCATGTACTGACGATACACTAGAATCCTCCACTTTGAGTAGTGATCAGGGAAAATCCCAAGTCACAGAATTCATAGTTGAACATGTTCTTAATGACATTTTTGAAGCAGCTGTTCAGGAAGGCGACCATGCATGTGTCCCAGGTGATATCTGGAACCCAAAAGAGCAAGAGCAGGCAATCACAGATGGGTCTTCTCCACTGGCAGATTTAATGGCAGCAGCCAAAAGCTCGAATTTAGTTGTGGCATCTGGCAGTCCTGATCAGTGCATGATTCACCACGTAGCACCAAACAGTCCCCTAACAGCAGACTTCAAATGCAATGAAAGTTCCTCAGTTGCAGGTGAAGAAGACAAAGGTATGGTAGAAACTAATTCAAAAGTTGCAGTTGGTGATGGAGATGAGTCTAGCACTGCTTCTGCAAAGGAAAGAAAAGGTTCAATAGCAGGTATGAGTGCACCATACAATGAAACAGGCAATGAATCTGAATCAAATGCTTCAGATGGGTACGAACAAGCTGTATCTGAGACTGAAGGTGAACTAGTTGTGGAAACCAGCAATACCATTAGTCAAAATCCTCAGGATGCAGGAACCACTGAGATGGGGTACACATTGGAGACTCAAGAGGAATATGCGCTAGATCCATGGTTAAGTGAGCCAGATGTTCTCGAGCAAGACACCTCTGTTCCACTGATGAAGGATACGGACCATCACACAACTGTGCCTAGTGTTATCAGGAAGCCCTATCCCAGCACCCCGGTGGTCCAAACCAGAAAAAAGAAGAGGCCTCGTTATCTTTCAAAGTTCAAGGACAAAGATCAGAAAATAAGGCGAAATGTATACATTCCCAGTGAACGTCATAACTGTACTGGTGATACTGACGATGAGACCAGAAGTGCAGGCCTACAAGCAAAACCTGTGGTGTTTGAATTTAAGCAGGATATTTCCCACCATTTATGATTTTATGTATGGGTATTCTGAATAGTTGTATTTTTGGTACTCTTCGTTTGTAATGTATGGTTTAGTTACAACAGGTATACTGTCAAACTTCCATATGAGCACATGTACATGTAGCTTAGTATCATGTAGGTTTCATCCTGCTATTGGTTTAGCTATTCAGGTTTTCCCCAGTCAAGATCATTAGTCAGCCTTCTTAGCATGAGAGGAATGTGGGTGGACGCCTGGAATGAGGCTACTCATTTGCAAGCCTGTAAAATAGTATAGACAATAATTTACTTTGTTACAGCACAAAATCAACTTCTGTAGAAGTAAAACTAGCTGAAGGTAGCTATAAAACCTTGTTTGCATTTCTGAATTCAGCCTCACCTTATAAGGTATTTTAATTTATACGAGATCTATAGAACTCATTGGATGCCAAACGACAAGTTGCTATCATATTATAGCAACGTTCCCATGCAGTCCATTGCCCAGCTTTTCGCTGCTCTCAATTTTTGTTTGCATGTGGGAGAGCCTGGGAACAAGGCTATTATAGCAACAGGAATAGCAAATGGCATGGTCAGGCTTGAGGTATAGCTGCCAGCATAATTTTGAGCACAACAATACTTTGAAGCCCATATTATTGGTATGTGTATAGCTATTAATACTGTATGTCAATCTAGTATGTATCCTCCACTCTGACTTGTAGCTATTATTGTGACATGTTACGTACTAGGCTCTAAACCGTCTAATACTTGCCAAACCAGATATTCCAGATTCATCCTGCATGTTGTTTTGGTACTGCGCATAGCTAGAAAACTTACTTTACATGGTACCGGTTTTTCTGCTTCTCCTATCTATGTATAATTATGCTTTTGTATGAACAGCCTCCAACCTCCTCTTCGCTCGCTCATTATGAGGCAACATGAATGGCCGTAGCTCTGAGCTGTAGCTGTGTATTACAACAGTATCAAAACTCCCGCCAAATGTCGTGGGAGCGGAGAGCGCCCTTCGTATGACGTAATACGCTCTTTCTTTTGGCTCTCAGTTTCTGCCGGGCGGGGCCGCAAGTCAACAAAAAGAGGGTGCTTCGCTGTCTGACTCGTCATCGGTTGCAATACATCAAGTTAGCTATAGCTAGCTAGCGACTAGACGACGAGTTTTTTGATCCCAAGAGTTATTTTGTTTGAAGAGTACTCGTACGTATACCAGCAGCAATGAATGGCAGTGGGAATGGTAGTGCACTAAATGGTAGTGCTTGTGATATTGATCCATATCAGCAGAAAGTGCTGTCTGGTGTACGTGGTGCAGCAGGTGTAGTCTGCCTCATACCTACTGCCATAACACTATGCCTGTTCATCTGCACCGGAGCTTGGAAGAAGTTCAGGCACCGAATAGTGTTGTTTCTTACAACATCTACAGTCCTCTATCTGATTATCTTTGTTATGCAAATATCAACCATAAGTGGAAGTCATGAAGGACTGTGTGAAGCTATTGGCTTCTTCGTCCAGTACTTTGGCTGGCAAGAACTTCTACTTGTGTCCTCAATCACAATCTACTTCTATATTCACCTTGTGAAACACTCTGGTTCCGGAAGACCTCGACCTCAAGAAAAGGAAAGCGAGCCTGTAACAACTTCAGAAATAACTCTGTTCTTAACACTGATCTTTGTCCCCCTCATTCCAGCAGGACTAGTATTCATAAAGGATGGCTACGGTGAAACTAGAGGGTGGTGTTGGATCCAGTCATATAACAGTGACTGCACATTTGTTGACGGAATACTTCGACAAATTTTCTTGTGGTACATATGGTTTGTCTCATGTGGGATCTTGTCCATAGTCTTTTTCATCAAAATCATCCTTGCAATGCGCAGTAACGCCAAAGAACAGAGTGGAACAACACTAGCAGAAGACTACAATGAGAAAAAAAAAGATTTAACTCTTCTGCTAATCTATCCTGTTATATTTCTTGTGGTGAACTCTTTTGAGCTTGTTTCCTGGATTTTTAGTTACGGAGTATCTGACAAGCAGGTTATATTTACATTTTGGGTAATCTATGGTTTGTTATCACCCGTCAGTGCTGCTGCAATACCGGTAGCTTTCTCGATTGTATACTGCCGCAGCGTTAAAGATATTCACTCAACATGCTCCAGGCCTAGGTGCAATTGTTGCCATCACCAGTACCGGCGTGAAGAACATTTAGTAAACTGCTAACAATTCTAGACGACTCACAAGCCCTGATGTCATGATGTAGACCACTTTCCTACATTAAGTTTTGTAAAATTCTGATGAGATATTATACGTTTGAATTGTATTTGATTTGCTTTTTTGACATATTTATATAATGGTAGGCTCATTTTACTCACCTTTAATTGTCTATTGTTTGTTCATTTTTACACACAGTATGTATTGAGGCATGCACGGTTACTATAGTAAAACAATACTAACCACATAATTGGTCACTGCATGGGTTGTGAGCAGGTGGTATAATCTTGATTAAGGCATGCGTTTACACTGCTCCTGATCTCTGAGTTCCACAAGTGTACTACTAGTGGGTTCTTGATAAAGCCTATACTTCGGTTGTGAGGTCTTAGGAATTCATAATGATGATGATTGATAACATTAATGACAAGAAAACTGCCCCCACGATCGTGAACAGTCAAAACTGGAGGTCTAGACAATTTCAATGTCTACAGAAGCTGGAGAAATTAATAACTAGCATTAAACTCCATGCACTCTACAACAACAAACTTCACGCTATAGCTGGTTTGTCTGTTTGAAATGAAATGTGACTTAAACTACAGTACATACCTGCAGATCAAGTATTCATCAGTTGGTACTTATTACCAAGTCCTAATTCTGAATCAAGTATGCTAGAAGGAAATGTATACGTATGCTTAGTGCAACAGTGCATATTGTCAAAATGCTAGGGGGGTTTAGCTGCATCCAAGTTTGGAAAAAGAAACATTCCAGTATCGATCTGCTATTTGATGATCATTACATCAATGTTCTTGGATCCGGATTGTGGCATCATTAAACACTTGTGTGAAGTTCTATATTATTTTCCACTGCTGTTAATCCCCTCATCCAATTGCATTCAATATGAGTGGATCATGATCACTTCTTGCCCGGTAGCTATCTCCACCTCCACATGCAGATCTCAGCCTGTTAGTGCTGTAATCGGAAAGCAATTACAACCCACTATCATCTCATGCATATCATTATAGGTCAGGTTTCATTACATGGCCAAGTTTGGTCATCTGGTTGTATAGTATAATACCCTCTTCCTGTTTTGAAGGTTGATCATATCTATATTCATATCTGACTCGGCATGTGACCAGCCCTGAATTCGTCTGACCGATATTATTGTAAGTCGTACTTCAGATGATGTGTTGTGAGTTAACCTACAACAGATAGTAAATATAATGAACGTGAACATAGCAACTGGACAACAAGTTGATTGGATTGAGAACTTCTGAGGTAGGTAGCTGTACATGATAATTATGCTGTACTTAGCTTTGCAGGAGACTAGTGTGCATTAAAGAAGGCCAATGCAGTTTCATGGTTCAGTAGCTACTCAGTGCATGATCATAGCTAATAGGTCTTAGACTAGTAACTGTTCATCTATGGTAAGATCTATACCTAATCCAGACTTCAGTGGATCAAGGTAAAGGCATGGCTGAAAGTACTACAGGCCAAAGTAAAGGTAATGTTGGCATTCTGCAATTTTGTACGTATAGCTACATGGTTTACATAATTATATGCACACAATAGTAGTAGCTACATTAACTGTGATGTCTAAACATAAGTGGTTCTCTTAGAGAGAGGTAGAACTAACCACAATGTTATTGGTGGTTAAAGGTGAGCAGCAATGACTGTGGTCATACTTCATTTCAGGTCAAAGCAAAAAGATAATCACTCCACAAGGTATGAACTCCCTTTTGTTCTTCAATACTTTTATTCTTGTTCACTGGTTGCAATCCTGTATTTGCTCCAGACTTCAGAAACTTTGATGAGCCTGACATCCGAGATTTGTGTGAATACATTGGCGCTGAAATACCAGCAAAGTGGGAAGACTTTGGGAGATTTGTAGGAGTGAAAGACGGACAACTGGATGCCATACGAGCCGAGAATGCTGGCAAGCCAGACTGGCAGCAGAGTTGTTTTACTCGAGTCTTCACCAGGTGGCGTAATGGCTTGACATCAGCTTTTACTTGGGAGAAAGCCGCAGAAGCTCTCACATCAAACGCTGTTAGTGCAGGACGGCTGCTAGAAACACTTTACAAGAACCTTGAAGCAAAGAAATATCAGTCCTGAAGTACAGGCCAGTCTCATGCACCTCATCAGTCAGCTAGATTCATGCTACATTTCAAATATTTTGTATCACCAAATATTTTTAGTAAGTGTTTATCTGACATCCCGGATGGCTGAGGCACCCATGCCACACTTCAGCATTTTGTACAGAGATGGGGAGTGGACATCAATCACCGTGTCAATCCTCGGATATACTATTATACAGTCTGGTTGTATATGCAGTGCATGCACGCGCGCGCGCAGCCGGCCAACTGGCCAGCCTTATTTCAGGCCAGGGTTGGTGTAGGTCGCACAAATTTGTTAGCGCTTGCTTGCTATAGCTAGCTGTACTGTTTCCACCCCTCATCTGCATAAGTTGCATAACAAAAGAATATTCGACTGTGTTCCACCCCAATTTGCACAAGTTTATGCACACAAGTTGCATAACAAAGAATATTGTACTGCATGTGTTCCACCCCCTCATCTGCCAAGCTGCATAACAAATGAATCATTGTACTGTGTTCCGCCCTTCCACTGCACAAGCTAACCGCCCCTCATCTGCACATGTTGCATAGCAAAGAATATTGTACTGTGTTCCACCCCTCATCTGCACAAGTTGCATAACAAAGAATTTGTACTGTGTTCCACCCCCTCATCTGCACAAGTTACATAACAAAGAATTTGTACTGTGTTCCACCCCCTCATCTGCACAAGTTGCGTACTGTGTTCTGCCCCTCGTACCCGGAGTTCCATCCCTGCATGGTGTGCACAAACATATAGCAAATGTTCTGAGTTCCACTCCACTCCAATGTCCGTTGAGTTTGCAGTCAAGACACTGCATGCAAACTCAACAGTAGGGACATTGGAGCGGAGTGGAACTCAGAACATTTGTTTGTACACACCATGCAGGGATGGAACTCCAGGTACAAGGGTCCTATAGAATATGACTTAAACCTGCAATATTTCCCACGCGTAACACGTGGGAAACGTATAAGTCACCTGTCCCACGCGTAACACGTGGGGAACGTATAAGTCACTTGTCCCACGCGTAAGACGTGGGAAACGTATAAGTCAGACTTAAACAGCCCGTGTCTGATATGCCCTATTCTCTTATAGTGGGGAACGTTTAAGTCACTTGCAAATAATCCACAAAAATGAAGGGGTCAACCCATTGAAGCATGAATACAATTTAAATTCAATGCAATTTAAATTTTTAGTTCTTAAATATTTATTACGAAAATGCAATAGCAATTAAGGTGATATGGATGTCATGAATATAATTATACTTTTCATTGCAATTATTACTTCGACATTGACAGGAGATCATGAATATAATTATAATTTTCATTGCAATTATTACTTCAACATTGACAGGAGATCATGAATATAATTATAATTTTCATTGCAATTATTACTTCAACATTAACAGGAGATCATGAATATCATTGAAGTTCATATTGACAGGAGATCATGAATATCATTGAAGTTCATGCAAGTAAAATGTTAGATATGAATATCATTATTATGACAATCAGTTATGCTGATGTCCAGATGGAGGATGTTGCTCTGAGAAGAGCAGGTGAGCTTCATTGTGGCGACTACAACGGGGGAACAGGGCCAAAGAGTACAACAGAGCGAGCATATTTCCCGCTCACTTTGGGCAGCACGTGCAACCTTTGACTTATTAAAACAGTCGATCTGTAGTAATTGTAACCTTAATTGTCCCCATTAAGTGTATCATGCTGCATATTGTTTAGCAGAAAGAATTATATGAAATGATGAGAACAAAGTTCGAATCTCCCACAGATCTCTGCTGGTTTGCCGAGAGGAGGACCAGACTGAAGTCCTCAGTTGCAGCTGATGTGACTATACACAGTCTATGAAATGGTCACGATAGCCAAATTATTTCATGATTGCATTCAGCATAATAGTATTGCTAACTATGCGAATTGTGATTTAACATAGCGGCTTTTAAATTGTGGGATGTCATATGCATGCCCCAATTGTGTATACGTATACGTAAGCTTTCAAAGACAGTGGTTATTGTTCAAGCAGGAAGTAGGGAGATGGGTTAGGGCATAGAGGGCCAGGTCAGGTGCTGAATGCGAAGCCGTGTCTTAAAGTATGCACCTCCTGCCGGACCAATATCCATGATGTAAGCTTTAGCAGCAGAGGCTGCATGCATGCATGTCTGTGTCGTGACTAAATAACCCCAAATATACACCCACCTCTTTTGGTATTATGGTGTCTCAGTCAGGTAATGATTTCAAGAAGTATTGTAACGATATTCATAGTTCATCTCAACATGTTTTCGCCAAGTTCGTCCAACTAATCACAATGATATAAATAATGTAATTACAAAAAGATTACCTTACAAATTTTTATAATGCAAACACAACCGAAACTAATTATATTCATGCCTCCTCAATAAATAATGTCATTACAAATTTATAATGCAAAGATACAACCGAAACTAATCATATTCATGTTTCCTATGATGTCATTACTACCTTATACATTTTGCAAAAAACAATTCCATATTTCTTTATTCACTGCAGAACAGATAATTGTATTCAAGCTTCAATGGGTTGACCCCTACATTTTTGTGGATTATTTGCAAGTGACTTAAACGTTCCCCACTATAAGAGAATAGGGCATATCAGACACGGGCTGTTTAAGTCTGACTTATACGTTCCCCACGTGTTACGCGTGGGACAAGTGACTTATACGTTCCCCACGTGTTACGCGTGGGACAGGTGACTTATACGTTCCCCACGTGTTACGCGTGGGAAATATTGCAGTTTTAAGTCAAAATATGTAGGACCATGGAGACAGCTCCCAACAAAGTGTGGCGTAAAATTGGGGTTAGAGACTACTCGGCATCTGGCAGTAAATGTGACTCAATTACACAGCATGTCTTTTTACCATCAGATTGTATTCTTCTGTCAATGATGGGTACAATAGTCGATCATAGAATCTGTGTATGTAGTGAGGGGGGAGGAGGGAGAGGGAGGAGGAGGAAGGGAGGGGGGGAGGAGGAGGGAGGGGAGGAGGAGGAGGAGGAGAAGGATGAAGAGGGAGGGGGAGATGGAAAGAGGAGTGAGAATAGAGGACGAGGAAGGGGATGGTGGAGGGAGAAAGAAGTCGGAAAGAGCTCAAGGATATGAGATCCCAGTCATGTAGAAGTCACTTGTAAACAGACCACTACAACCAAACCAAGAGGAATCACAAATAGCAACAACTTCTGACAACAAAATGTTCATAGAGCTCGCATTTAGGCTGTGTATCATGCTACAATTAATGTGTGAATGTCATTCATTGACATTCCTCCTTCCACCATTACTCTGTACTTAAGTACACATCCACAGATCTAGATTGGATTTCAGTCCTGATTACATGTGAAACACTATAGGGCATGTGATGATCACGTGCATGCATGCCACAGCTGTGAGTACAATCCTGAGTTCTATTAAGCCAAAAGAGAGTCACTTCATGATCAGTCTATAGCTACCTGTAGCTAGATGCTAGTGGTGGAATGTTGATTTTCCCACCTCTTTCGTAGCTATAGCTAGTATAATACCGTAGTGTCATGGGCCAGCTGCAAGATCATCCAACAATGACTGGAAGAATGAGTAAGGATATTCTACATCCATTGAGTACATGTACTACCAGCAAGGACTGGTGGGTGGGCATCCCTTGGGTTTAATAGCTATAGTTCTACCCACCACAGCGTCATTCCCAGACCTCACCCAGCTTTTGTTGCTTGTATAGTGACGGAAAGCTTGGCAGGGTCTGGAATGAAGCTATAGCCAACCTCATACTAGAAATTGAGATGTGACCCTAAGGATTTGCGGGACATTCTTACCATCCCATACAAGTTCAACTATGGGATGGCAAAGGATACCTGGATTTTAGAGGCATGGGCCGGTAGGATGGGATATGGAGTATCAACTTCCAAGACAAATGGAAATCTCAAAGGTATGATACTAAATCCTGCATAATTCCACGGACAAAGAGGGGCTATTGCATGCTCTGGAGTATGGGGCATATAAGACAGGGATCGAACCATTGTACTACATGTTTCCATGCTCCGGTGTTGTGTTGCAGATATGTACTCCCTCTGTTCATAGCTCTGACACTAGACGTGAGGAATATTCTGAATGTTCTTCATGATCCTGACACTGACTTCTCTGATGCTGACTGGGAACTCCTTGGCCAACAGCTGATAAGGGGGTCTCTACTAAGGACAATCAGAGCAGATCGTAATGGCGATCCTAGCCTATGCCTCATAGACACAGTTTCCACATGGCTGCAAACTGACCTCGAGGCATCCTGGGAAAAATTAGCTCAAGCCATAGAAAAGGTGGCAAGATACGGAGAAAAGACTGGAAATACTGTTCGGCAAAAGGCCGGTATGTGTGTTTGGGAGTAGTACTGCATGGGCATGGAACTACACTGAGTGAGTGTGTGTGTGTGTGTGTGTGTGTGTGTGTGTGTGTGTGTGTGTGTGTGTGTGTGTGTGTGTGTGTGTGTGTGTGTGTGTGTGTGTGTGTGTGTGTGTGCATGCGTGTGTGTGTCTGTTTGCGTGTGTGTGTGCATGCATGTGTGTACTGCAAGCAATGGCGAGGCCTGGGAATGAGGCTACTCACTACCCCTGCTTTCCTAGTGCTAGCACATCAATCAATAAATCATGTTTGTAAGATGTGAATTCTATATTTAGCACTTTGCTGTCTCTGTGCATTGCACACCCTTCAATGGCTCAATACACCTCTGTATTAGCCAAAGTATTTCACCAAGCAATACTTTAACAGTTACTGGTATTCCTATTCACAAACATAGGAGAATCCAGAGAATTGCACACCCCAAAGAGGTATACCAAGGCTCGCTCATCCCAACCCAGTCCAGCATGCAACCACCAATAGTAGCAGAGTGACACTTTAGACAACTTGCTATAATCATTTCACAAGACGTGTATGAGAAATTGATAGCTGCAAAATGTGTAAGCATGATATATTTGTGCGCAATTCCTGACTTTGCTACTGTCTGCTGAAAAACTAAAGTATCAACAACTCGACAACACACTTTGAGTGAAAGATTAACCATCATACATGTAAGTGATTATTGACATAGTGGGTGGGGTTGGTGGGTGAGGCTGCTGGTGGGAGGGGCTGATAGGTGAGGCTGCTGGTGGGAGGGTTTGATAGGTGAGTTTGCTGGTGGGAGGGGTTGGTGGGTGAGGCTGCTGGTGGGTGGGGCTGGTGGGTGAGGCTGCTGCATGGTGTGAGGGGTTGGTGGATGAGGCTACTGGTGGGTGGGGCTGGTGGGTGCATGGGCTTGTGGGTGCATGGGCTGGTGGGTGACTCCGAGAACAAGGGTAGAAGTACGCATGATAACGCGGCAATGTTTCACCGAACAAAATTGTAGCAGGCAACATGGGTCATTATTCAGTCTGTATAACATACAAGGTATTTCGATCCAAGTCGCTCAAAACAGTGGGTGTCACATGCAAGTTGTTGTCAAGATTACACAAGAGTTTCCTGTCTAGCAGGACGTGGTACATGTTGTGTAATAGGACGATGATATTCTGTTCTCTGCTCAGCCCCATACCACACCTGCACATGAAATTTTAAGCGAGGAGCCTATGGTGGCTCTTGATTTAACCTGTGTTTCTCCCAAAGCTGACAGGTAAGGAGGGGGAAGAGCCAAGAATACGACAACATCTAAGTACTTAGTGCCGAGCAATGACCACATCAAAGATCAAAGGTGTGTGTGTGTGTGTGTGTGGGGGGGGGGGGGGGGGGGGGGGGGGAACCCTGGTGCATGGTTTTACTAATTCCTTCTCACCTCAGTTTATCCCCACTTCCTCCCCGTGCGATCCCTTTGATCATCTCCTGGTGTGAGATTTGGAACTCATCCCCACGGTAGACGAGAGTCGCCATCACTGCCGCCTTAGAGTGTGTGTGGATCACAGCCCCAGCCCCTGGGAAAAGGAGCAACAGAAGCGAGAAGGTGAAAGAGGAGAGAGGGAGAGGTGTGGAGTGGAAGGTGAAGCTACAGTGCTGCCGGTTTGTCCCCTACATGCAATCCTACCTCTCATTTTGTATGCAGCCATGAAGAGTGGAGTGCACTGGTTCTTCTTCAGCTTGCTGCTAGAATTAGAGATGTGTGTCGTGTAGCAAAGGATGACATCATCATGAAGTAATCACTGGTGAGTCACAAATCTAAGGGTTGCCCAGTAACAACATAAACTCAGAGGTAATCCAAATTGAGACACTGCACCCACCTTAAATTAGGTTTATGTCTATTTTAGTTTCTGCTACCACAGTAAGCAAGTAATACCAACCTTGGAGGGGGTGTAGCAACATCATTCCCTTCTGAATCACACACAAACAAGTCTTCAGGCTGAAAGTCAAACTGCATATATGCATGTCGTTTAAATACCTGGCTTAATTTACTCCGGATCCCAACCTCTAAATGAGGATAAAATGGCTTGGGAATGAGGTTAGGATGGCCTGGGAATATGGCTACAGCGATTTGCAGCATTCTTGCAACAAACGGTTAGAACAGCGCCAATGGTCAAATTGCTCTATTTGCTGATTGGCTGATACAGTTGACGTTCTGCTGACCAGATATTGCAAGAACACTGCAAAGTGCTGTAGAATGGCCTGGACTACAATTGAGGTTAGAATGGTCTCGGAATGAGGCAGAAATGCTTGGGAATGAGGCCAAGGAAGCCTGGGAATGAGGCTAGAATGGCTTTGGAATGAGACTAAGGAAGCCTGTTCTAAAATGCTTGGGAATGAGGCTGGATGGGCTTGGGAAAGTGACTACCGTAGAGTACGTATTAAGCGCCCAGGGTTTGGGGACAATAGAATGCCGCTGGACAGGGGGGTGGGCGCTAGATGCGTACTCAGACTACTTAGGCATGTAGTATCCGCCCACCCATTCAGCACTGTATAAACAATAAGCGTTGCGGTTTTTTCACGCTAAGAAATTGATCGCGCGTCTTTAAGCACGCCGTAGTTCACTGTAAAACGGCCTTTTTGAATGCACAACCTCGCCCAGAGGTTAAGAAATGCTGCTCAAAACTTTTGTGATGGGTGGGCCCTTACTACACTGCTTTTGGACCCTGTGCAGTAACTTTCGTGTGAAGACGGGGGTGGGTGCTTGATATGTGGTGGGCGCTTGATATGTACACTACGGTAAGGAAGCCTGGGATGAGGCTAGAATGGCTTGAGATTGAGATTAGGAAGCTTGGGAATGAGGCTATAGACAACTTAGGGTTAGGCCTGGGAATGAGGCTAGAATGACTTTTCTCTGGTTTGCTTGTATGCTTTCACATACTGATGAGGCAACTGCCTCTTGAGGGAGGCAGGCAATGGAAAGAGAAAGAGTGATGTAGACGGGAAGAATCAGCACTGATCACAGCATTTGCTGGCTATGAACAACAGATGTCCTATACATGTATGCACAGTAAGCTGCCTGATACCTTTAGACAATATATTGCCATCTTAACTCCAAACTGTTTTTCTACCCTCAACACCATTCACTATCAAACACTCCACCTTGTCGGTTTTTCCGATCAAACTGGAGGTGGGAATGGCCTGGGAACCAGGTTAATCTTTCGGCAGAACACTCTTCACTCACTCACACAAGTGATTGCTAGAGACCAGCAACACTACATACATCAGCTAAATGGCAAACCTTCATTCTCTCTTTCTGCACCCCAGATGGAGCTATGTATATCTAATCCCTGGAAGAGTTAGAGAAAATTTAATGACAAAGTTTTACAAGGAATCCAGAACCTCCTCCTCCTCTGTTCCCCTGCATTCCAGAGGGCCTGGCCTGAGTCTCACCCATGTCTGACTGAGATACCTCAACCAGTTCCAGTCACCCAACCCAGAGTGAAGAATTGCCTGCAGGGGGCAGAAATGGACACATCGTTAGAAGAGGATGGGGGAGGGGTTGGGGAGGAGTGGGGGGAGGGAGAAAGTGGGGGGTGGGGAAAACAGTGCCTAAAATGTGGGCAGTGACAAAACCAAGATTGGCAGAAAGACTGTCAGTGGTAAAGCACTACTGCTATTGTATACATGTATACATGCACACAATGTCTGGTTACCCAGTTTCCTATATAAACTAATGACGTAATTATTAATAGAAACCTTTGTACGTAAGTCTAGCACAAACGTTAACTTGATGTCTATACACCACGTGGGCTTGTGTGGGCTTGCAGTGCAAAAGCACGATAACTAAAAAATGAAGACGAAAAAGTTATCCGCGCTTTGCGCGGACTGATCAACACTACACACCTCTATGCACTACCTTCAGCAGCGTGTAATTGCGCTATTATAATATTGGCCGGACAGGGTTTTTTTTGCTTCCTACGGCCCTGTGGGTACTGGGGGAAAAGGGGGATGGTGGCAACACAGAGATTATAATTTCCCCCACCATTGTGACCATACTCTTACCAGGGTGATCTGAACCTGATGTAGCACGTACGTACCTACAGAGTTCCGGGATCAGTATTCTGGAGTGCTCTTCTGGCTGCAGGAGTAGAGAGATGTGAATGTTATGACACATTGAAGCAGTTAATCCGGACCAGGGTTGCACAAACACAAGAGGGCTTAAGTCTGAGCAGCTACAATGTAGGCTGTATATGTCATGGGTTCTTACACACCATTTGCTTCCAATACAATATTGCCGGCAGTCCAAGACCCAAACCAACCCCAGCGCAGATCGCTTCCAATAGTGTATACTATGGGAAGCAATATACGCACTGGATGAAAGGTCTGGGAATGAGACTACTCTGGAATTGAGCACAGCCCACAAACTGCAGGGCACAGCCCACAAACTGCAGGCCAGCAACGTTTCCACACACACACTGCGCAATATGGCTAAGCAAAGAGGGAGTAGCTTTGGATGGTTGTAGGTTGCAATTCCAGTCATAGCTGTAAGGACAGCCCTTATCAGAGTGACCATGTCAGATCATACAATGTAATGTAGCTATGGAAATTTCAATAGATTTCTATATGGCTACTACTGCACTGTTGTTTAGGTTGCGTTTTGTACTCTCTGAGTTCTGTCATATGCAGTTGCTATGTAGCCTCGTTCCCAGTCCCACACCCAGTAGCCTCGTTCCCAGTCCCACACCCAGTAGCCTCGTTCCCAGTCCCACACCCAGTAGCCTCGTTCCCAGTCCCACACCCAGTAGCCTCGTTCCCAGTCCCACACCCAGTAGCCTCGTTCCCAGTCCCACACCCAGTAGCCTCGTTCCCAGTCCCACACCCAGTAGCCTCGTTCCCAGTCCCACACCCAGTAGCCTCGTTCCCAGTCCCACACCCAGTAGCCTCGTTCCCAGGCTCTCTCCTCAAAAAAGAGAGAGCCTGGGACCAAGGCTACACGCCCAGCTTTTTGCTGCTTTCAGCTTTCTGCCGCTTTTGCATACTGCAAGCGACGAAAAGCTTGGCGTGGGACTGGGAACGAGGTTAGTTGCTACGGATGTGTTTTCTATGCTGATTAGTATTCAGGGAGTTGCTATGATGCAATGTTTGATGACCACTTTACCAACAGAGCTGTCCTGTTAGCTGGTATAACAGTAGCTATTGTCATCAGACTCGTGCATGGAAGAGAGTCTGGTCAGCTGCTTATCTACGGCTTGTTGTGACGCCCACCCAACTGGGGTGGGCAATAAGTAGTGCATATGAACTACAGTGCTTACATTCATGTAACGTTCATTATACGTTAAGTAGCTATAATAAGTGGATGCAAATGCTGTGAGTCACATGTACATGTACTTATCGCCCACCCAGTCCGGGTTGGTGTCAGAACAAGTCACCATCCAGTCAGGTACCAAGAGAGCAAATCAGATCGGACTGAAATTCTGTGCACTGGTGGTACACTTGCGACCTCGAAATCTCTTCTGAGGTCTCACGAACTCTCAACTCCCTCACTAGCTACATCTGCATGGGTGAGTCTGGTGTGGCCAGACCAGCCTAGGTGAGACTAGCGTCTCCACGAATCTGGCACAGATCATTGCTCTAGCTGACGCACAGACAGTCCTGTGCTACAGGTGAACACACATATAGCATAGAGTCTGGTCATGATCAACTGCCCACAATTATATGACTTTGTCAAGGAGATTAGGAAACAGGAAATGGTCAGAAAGTCATGAAGAGAAACTGACTTCTGACTCAATACATAAATTCAGTGGCGACCCAAACTTGATAATCTCAATCTATATATTGAGGTGAGCTTTGCATTGATCACAGCCAGCATGGTGATCATGAGAAGTCAATATTGCAATGGCAGTAATTTCTGTGCAACTATTAGAATCTAGCCCCTCTCACGTGTCTAGCCCCGCCCTCCAACTGCAGTTTCGAATTTCACTCAGCTCCTCCCACTCACATAATTATTCCAATCGAGGAAGATTTTACGTCATTTCTAGCGCTGCCTCATATTTACACTTCGTCCATCTGGCCTGGGCATACGTAAATGACATAGAGCACCACTTGCAAAAAAACTGACAGCCATACCATAGATAATTCGGTCCTAAAAACCCCTATAGCACACGTATGGGGCATACCCGTGTACCTCGTCGAGATTATAAATAGAATTATACTCCACTCCACTGCAGCAGCAGTCGGGCTGGAGGAACTCGAGCGGCAAGTTTATAATTACAACTCGTGGAAATTCGTTGTCATCAAACTGAGCAAGAAAACAGTTCGTCGACCGGTGCATTCGTGGAAATATCAGCCTTATAGTGCTCGGCAGACAACAATTTGTGAGAAGAAGAAAAAATCTAGACCCATTCAGTTTATTAATTCTAGCTACAAGTGTACCAGGCCAACATGGCAAGAGTTGCAGTATTACTTCTGCTGAGTCTATCATCAGTAGTGCTACCTCACTGTACTGGTAACATGTCCACTGCAATGAATGTCACTGCTACCAATGATACTGCCACGAATGGTACTGTTTGTGATGAATTTGATCCAGGCCAACAGAAAGCACTGTCAGCCATACGTGGTGCATCAGGTATAATTTGCCTCATACTTACTGCCATAGTACTATTTGTCTTTGTCTGCGGTAATCGTCTCTGCGGTGACCATGCACCTTGCAAGAATTTCAGACGCAGACTAGTGTTGTTTATAACAATATCAACAATCTTCTTTCTGATCTTCTTCATTTTGCAATTATCAGTGTACCTGAAAGAGACCGCAGGTGAAAATCACAAAAGTTTGTGTAAAGCTATTGGCTTCTTCATCCAGTACTTCGGCTGGCAAGAACTTGGACTTGTGTCCACCATCACAGTCTACTTCTTCTATATTTTTGTTATGAATGGTACCACTGATGAAGAGAGTCCTGTAAAATGTGCTGAAATAATTCTGTACATCGCGCTGATCATTTTCCCTGCCGTTCCAGCAGGACTAGTATTCATAAACAATGGCTACGGTGAAACTAGAGGGTGGTGTTGGATCCGGCTATATAACAGTGACTGCACGAGTATTCACGATGGAATAGTTGGACAAATGCTCGGTTGGTACTTTTGGTGTATGTTGTGTGGGGTCGGGACCATACTCGTTTTCATCCTTGCAATGTGCTGCAATGCCAAAAATCCGACTCAGAGAGCAGCAAATAAAGAACTACAACTACTGCTATCTTACCCCTTCATATTTCTTGCCGTGAACGCATTTGAGCTTGCCTCTTGGATTGTTACTTATACCATATCTGACAACCTGCCTATCGGGATATTTTGGGGGTTCTATGCCGCCTTATCACCAGTCAGTGCTGCTGTAATACCAATTACTTTCGCAATTCTCTACATCTGTAACAAGAAGGTTGGATATCATGGTGTACAGTCATTGTGAGGTCAAGGCCCAACTGCCTCTGCATTTTCAGTAGATAGGCCTCTTCACGCTACAT
>OZ007505.1:16693080-16856701 GCA_963931865.1 Axinella damicornis | reverse complement strand
CTACACGTTTCCTGCACTTCCATTGCTGATAAACTGCATGAGAAAAGCAGACAAGGAAGTATCAAACGTGACATGCACAGAAGTTGTCAGTCCAAACACACTCTTACACTCTAATATCGGTGTAGTCAATCGAATACACAATGTATACATACCCCCCTGGTCGGACCGCCACTATTTGATCACTTCCAGTATGAAATACAGCGGGGGAAGGCCTGGGAGATCTGGTCATGTGCGATGACATCAGGTAGACAGATGGTACACACACAGAAGCAATATCATATACTGGAAGCAATCATATACTGCATGGTGCTGGGAACAAGGCTACACCAAGTAGCTATTTGCACAGGAACTGGGTCAGAAGTATGTCATCATCGTAGGTGATGCAAAAACTAGCAAAACATACAACACTCTACAAGAAATCTGTCATGAATACAAAAGCCAGCTAAAGTGGTTGACTCCATTTCCATGTGATTGGCAAGTGCTATACAATTCCCAAAAGGCACTAATGAAACCATACAAAGATGCTGGCCTAGCAAGTCTGGGTAAGGTGTCTGGTCACCGAACGGAAACGCTCACAAGTCTACTCATGATCCAGGCATCAAACTTCTGGCAAACTCACGAGTTCCTACCGCAAGCATATGAGGTATTCTACCGCTAAATTTCTCTCCCCGTATGTTGCTAAACGTTTCAGACCATCTCCACCATGAGGCAGAGAGCAGGCTAGAGGACAGCCTTACTGCATTGGTAGCAGATCTAGGGTAATCACATTGGACAGCCAGTTGAGCATGTAGTGCAACTAAACCAGTCAGTCTTTGGACATAGGGCCATTTACAGCTTCCTTCACCTACAGTCTTCATTTTTTCTCCAGCAACTCTCCCATTCATTAGCTACTGCCTGATATGCATAACTCGTGTACCATGCCCAAGCGCTGTTTGTTTCTTACTTCCTTTCTGGATACCCATTATTTGTCTAACTCCCACTGGGCAAATTCTATGTATATACCCCCCTTTTGTTACTGTGGCTATAATAATACTGAAATGCTAACCTGACTCACAGTTGCTGTGATGTGCATGAGTGTTATGTTTCCAGAGTGCCATAATTTCTGTGCTCATTGCCCGGTCACATTCTGATGACAATTGTGAATGCAACTGCTCCTTGCATGTCCTGCACGCGCATGCATATGCACTTCACTCAGGCTCGCCCTCCAATGTCCTGCATTCCACTAATTGGGGCGAGCCTGAGCGAGCCCCACATAGACGTGTAAAACGGAATCCGTGTCTGTATGTCTGTATGTATGTATGTATCGTACGTACGTATACCGTAAATAAACGATTCTGCAAATAACCGAAAGTCCCTTGCGTCATGATAATTCACACGTGCATGCTCAGCGCTCGAAAATTTGCAGCAAACTCGTCTATGTGGGGCTCGCTCAGGCTCGCCCCAATTAGTCGTACTTCAGATGTTGCTAACCTACAACAGCTAGTACTAACAGGTTGACTGCACAAAGAAGTCCTGGAGCAGGTATTATTAGTAGCTACTGAGCTTTGCGGTGAACTATAGTGTCCATCTGCAGTTTCATGGTAATTCAGTACTGGCATGGTCATGGGTATGTCTTAAGTTCATCAATAGTCTTACTAAATTCCAGACCGCTGTGGTGGTGAAGACATAGTCGACATGACTGATCCTACTAATAGCGCTACTGGGCAAGGTGGAGGTATGACTATAATAGTCGCATTCTGCATGTTTGATAGCTAACTGCATACATGCAAACAACTCAAGTACAGTGAAACATCTCAATAGGGGACAATATAAATTCAGGTGTTTTGTCCTTTGCATGTAAAGAGGTTGTCCTCTTCTCAGAGGTTCTAACACGGAACCAATTATTTGAGACCTTGAAAATCGCCCTCTGTAGTACTAGTGGTCTACATATTATATTGTGTCCCTATATCTTGAAGGTCCACTAATGGAGGTTCTACTGTAGTACAATATTGCCATGTCATTGGTGGCTCAAGGTGAGATGCAATGATGCCGCTAAGGCAGGTTTCACTGGTTAATATTACCATAATAATATTCACATTGTGCATGCCATAGTCACAGCACTGAGAACACATCCATCATACAGCAACACTGTTTGAGGGGGGTTGGGCGGGGTCCAGTCCACACTGTTTCATCTGCACAGCAATGTCAAACAAATAGTCATAGCACTCACACCTACGGATAAAAGAATATGGAGTGAGGTTGTGTGTTGGGAGCTTGGTGAGGGGGAGTGTGGTGAGGGGGACGAGTGGAGTTTGAGTAGAGTGTGGTGAGGGGGACAAGCTAGTGGAGTGTGGTGAGGGGGACGAGTGGAGTTTGAGTAGAGTGTGGTGAGGGGGACAAGCTAGTGGAGTGTGATGAGGGCGACGAGTGGAGTGTGGTGGACGAGTGGAGTGTAGTGTGGGGGACGAGTGGAGTGTGGTGAGGGGGACGAGTTGAGTGGAGTGTGGTGAGGGGGACGAGTGGAGTGTGGTGAGGGGGACGAGTTGAGTGGTGTGTGGTGAGGGGGACGAGTGGAGTGTGGTGAGGGAGACGAGTGGAGCATGGTGAGGGGGACAAGTGGAGTGTGGTGAGGGGGACGAGTTGAGTGGAGTGTGGTGAGGGGGACGAGTGGAGTGTGGTGAGGGGGACGAGTTGAGTGGTGTGTGGTGAGGGGGACAAGTGGAGTGTGGTGAGGGAGACGAGTGGAGTGTGGTGAAGGGGATGAGTGGAGTGTGGTGAGGGGGATGAGTGGAGTGTGGTGAGGGGGATGAGTGGAGTATGGTGAGGGGGACGAGTGGAGTGTGGTGAGGGGGACGAGTTGAGTGGAGTGTGGTGAGGGGGACGAGTGGAGTGTGGTGAGGTGGACGAGTTGAGTGGTGTGTGATGAGGGGGACGAGTGGAGTGTGGTGAGGGGATGAGTGGAGTGTGGTGAGGGGGACGAGTGGAGTGTGGTGAGGGGATGAGTGGAGTGTGGTGAGGGGGACGAGTGGAGTATGGTGAGGGGGACGAGTGGAGTGTGGTGAGGGGGACGAGTGGAATGTGGTGAGGGGGATGAGTGGAGTGTGGTGAGGGGGACGAGTGGAATGTGGTGAGGGGGACGAGTGGAGTGTGGTGAGGGGGACAAGTGGAATGTGGTGAGGGGGACGAGTGGAGTGTGGTGAGGGGGACGAGGAATGTGGTGAGGGGAACGAGTGTGGTGGATGAGTGGAGTGTAGTATGGGGGACAAGTGGTGTATGGTGAGGGGGACGAGTGGAGTAAGGTGAGGGAGATGAGTGGAGTGTGGTGAAGGGGACGAGTGGAGTGCGGTGAGGGGGACGAGTGGAGTGTGGTGACGAGTGGAGTACAGTGAGGGAGTGAGGGGGACAGGTGGAGTGTGGTGAGGGGGACGAGTGGAATTAGAGTGGAGTGTGGTGAGGGGGCGAGTGTAGTGTAGTGTGGGGGACAAGTGGAGTGTGGTGAGGGGGATGAGTGGAGCATGGTGAGGGGGACGAGTGGAGTGTGGCCAGTGAGGGGGACGAATTGAGTGTGGCGAGGGGGACGAGTGGAGTGTGGTGAGGGGGACGAGTGGAATGTGGTGAGGGGGACGAGTGTAGTGTAGTGAGGGGGACGAGTGGAGTGTGGTGAGGGGGACGAGTGGAGTGTGGTGAGGGGGACGAGTGGAGTGTGGTGAGGGGGGCGAGTGGAGTACGGTGAGGGGACGAGTGGAGTGTGGTGAGGGGCATGAGTGGAGTGTGGTGAGGGGGATGAGTGGTGTATGGTGAGGAGGACGAGTGGAGTAAGGTGAGGGGGATGAGTGGAGTGTGGTGAGGGGGACGAGTGGAGCATGGTGAGGGGGATGAGTGGAGTGTGGTGTGGGGGACGAGTGGAGTGTGGTGGGGGGACGAGTGGAGTGTGGTGGAGACGAGTTGAGTGTGGTGAGTGGGATGAGTGGAGTGTGGTGAGGGGGACAAGTGGAGTACGGAGAGGGGGGTGAGGGGGACGAGTGGAGTGTGGTGAGGGGGACGAGTGGAGTATGGTAAGGGGCTGAGTGGATTGTGGTGAGTGGATGCTACTAACATGAACTGCACATGAAGCACACGCTACTCACATGAACAGTACTTGCTACTCAGGACTTACTACTCACATGGACTTTGCCTTCTGCCACGTGTCTCCCCACACGTAAACCCCATGTCTCCTCACAAGAACTGCACAAGTGTCTGGGTAGTCATTGAGAGCCTGAACTAGTCGATCCTGTACAAACAAGTATATAGAACCGCTTATGAGGAAACCAGGGAAGGAAATACGTGTGGAGCGGAGCATAGCAAGGGAACTACTAGACTGGAGGCAATTTTCAAACTACTTTATAGATCTACATGCAACTATGACTATGGTATACAAATACGCGAGTGTATGAATAAGCTTAGAGAAGCTGACACATACAGAAAATGGTCAAGTCAGCACAAGAGTCCGACGTGCTCATATCAAAACCAACAGACCATTGCATGGAGGGAAGCAAGGACTCCTGAGATCTGTTGGATCCCGTTAGTTTCACTCACACGCAGCACATTAGCTTACAATGAGCAGGACCAGGACAGCTACGCCTGAGATCTGTTTGGTCTTGTTAGCGTCACTCACAGGCAGCACAGTAGTTTATAATGAGCAGGACCAGGACAGAGATCTGTTCGGTCTCGTTGGAATCATTGACAGGCAGCAAGTGGCTTATAATGAGCAGGATATGGACAGCTACTCACTTCAAGTGGGTCAAGTACCCATTACCTAATTGGCCACCAACTATGTGGTTTGGCATCAGTGACTACTTTGCATCCAGTGGACAACCACAGTTAATAATTCCATTTACCGTCAGATTGTATTCTTCTGGGGTGTTGTCAATGATGGGTACAATTAGTCGATCATAGAATCTATGAGTGCGAAGTGAGGTGGTGGATGTGGAGGGAGGGGGGAGGAGGAGGTGGAGGGAGGGGGGAGGAGGAGGTGGAGGGAGGGGGGAGGAGGAGGTGGAGGGAGGGGGGAGGAGGAGGTGGAGGGAGGGGGAGGAAGGAAGAGAAGGGAGAGAGGAGGAGGAGGAGGAGGAGAGGGAGAGGGAGGAGGAGGAAGGGGGAGGGAGGAGGAGGAAGGGGGAGGGAGGAGGAAGAAAGGAGAGGAGGGAGTGGAGGGGGAGGGAGAAAGGAGAAGTTGGAAAAGAGAGGAGATACAGGATATCTCGTGTAGAAGTCACCTGTAAACGGGCCAACACCAACGCTGACTACTAACAGGAATTGCACATACAACTTCTGACAACACAATGGTGCTCATTCACATGGCTGCTGTGTTCCTGCCCTAGTGTAACCATTACATATGTTACAACAACAAGCACAAATGTTACAACAACAAGCACAAAATCTAGATTTAGATTCACGTTTTACAACTTATACAGCCACAGTGCTCAATTTTGTGCTGTGTATCCAAATAAACTACTGTGAATGTCATCATGCCATATCCTCCCATCATTACTCTATTACTCTGTGCCTAAGTAAACATCCGCAGATTAGATTTCAGTTCTAATCATGTGCTTTGGCAACAGTAAATGAATATTGGAGTGCATGTGACAATCATGTGAATGCAAGCCATTGCTGTGAGTGCAATCGTGATCAATCGCGAGTTTTATCTTGGAGGTATCGTTATCAGTTTTAGGTACTTGTGGCTATAATGAGATGCTAGTTGTGTTGATTTGGACACCATAGTGTCAGTATGAACTGAGGCTATACTTACTACATGTACACACAGCTAAACCTGTCCAGCTACAAGATCGTGATCAACCACTTGGGAGAACACCTCCAACTACCACTGGCAGAATGTGTAAGGAAATTCTCCACATTGTTAACAAGTACAGGATTCTCAATAGTTCTTACACCCTCAGGAGTCCATTGTCCCAAATAGGATATTCCCACAAGAGGTCCCCCCTTAGCCCCCCTTCTTTCCTCCCTCAGCCCCCTCCCTCTCCCCCACTTCCTTCCTCCCTCAGTCCCCACTCCCTCCCACCTCTGCTCTCCCCTCCCTCTCTCAACTCCCCCCTCCCTCCATCAGCTCCCCCCTCCCTCCCCCCTGAGGCCCCCACCTCCCTCCCTCCCAATCCCAGTGTCCCCACATATAGCCCAAGGATTGCATGTCCATGGCATTCCAACCTATGTTGATGAAGGCAGGAATGATGGGAATCCCTGGACTACCCATTCTGATATGATATGATATGTTCCACCCCATCGATTGTACTGTTTCTTGAGATAGACTGTCCAAGGAATCCCCCAAATCGAGGAATTCCATAGTCACAAGCAGGGCACAAACGTCAAGGAACTGATCACTCAGTGAAAACCCCACTGATGTTTGATTTTAAAGTCGTGCAAGAGCTATTGGATGGGTAGGGATGCCAAGATGTGAAAATCTCAATGACACAGGATAGGATACAAGTCCTGTACAATCTCACACGACGTACAGGACATGGGGGACCATTGTACTACATGTATACATGTTTTCATGGTCTGGGATGTGTATTATCCCATGGGACATACAGGACACCTGGAGCATTGTACTACGTGTGTCCATGTTCTGGTGTATGTGTGATTATTATTCCTCCCTTTGTTTATAGCTCAGATACTAGACGTGCGGAATATCCTGAACATTCTTCATGATCCTGACGTTGACTTCGCTGATGCTGACTGGGAACTCCTTGGCCAACAGCTGATAAGGGGCTCTCAACTAAGGACAATCAGAGCAGATCATAATGGCGATCCTAGCCTATGTCTCACAGACACAGCTTCCAGATGGCTGCAAACTGACCTTGACGCATCCTGGGAAAAATTAGCTGAAGCCATCGAAAAGTTGGAAAGATATGGAGAAAAAACTGCAAATACTGTTCGGCAAAAGGCTGGTATAGGTGAGGCTGAGTATCATGTCAAAGTACATACTGGGTGAATTATGTGTCCAAGACGGTAATACCACATGGCTATGGAACTGTACTGCAGCATGTGTGTGTGTGTGTGTGCATGTGTGTGGGCGTGCATTGTGCGTGCGTGCACGCATAAAATATTACAAGTAGATTTGCTCGCTTCAGCTACTGCTCCCTGGAATAGGAGGTGAGCTGCGCTTAATATTGTGCAACCATTCCAATACACACACACACACACACACACACACACACACACACACACACACACACACACACACACAAATACCTTGTGATGTACCGTATGGTGCTCATATTTCGCGGGTCTAAATTTTCGCGAATTTTGCGAATTACAGGTCATTAGCGAAATTATTTCAATGAAAATTTTGACACGTGTCGTGCGCCTACAGCTACGTGGACAGTATTCCAACGTACATGTGCAACGGCTAGCTTGATGGCTTTGTTTGTGTACTTCAACAGTGAGGATGGACAGTAGTCGAAGTGTAAGCTTCCGGGTTCACATGGAGAGGTACCATCATGTGTGATATCTGCCATTGTTGAAGCTGCCAGCTCGATCCGGCGTGGCGAAGGTCAGGGGAACTCCCAGGTATCTGAAAACGAACTCTGAGAACGTTGAAGTGGGGAAGAGAGTCGCAGAATACAATGCACCGACGAAGTGGTCTGTGGTATAGGTAGCAGTCACTGAGTCAGCGCGCACGGGAGTCAATCTAGTCAAGTGCAGTACACCACGCCCATTGTATGGGTGTGGCACTTTTTCCATGAATTAGCGAAATTTTTTCAACAAAATGTTCCCGAAGAGCAATTCGCGAAAATTTAGACCCGCGAAAAATAAGCACCATACGGTACTACAAAGGGAGTATCAAGCCTTCAAAGTGGCAATAGGGCATGTAACTTCCCTAATGCATATAGAGGTGGCATAAATGTTCTTTCGTGCAACCGAAAACGGCACACGGGCCTGGGAACGAGGCTATACTATAGGGCATGAGCACTGGTGTCAATTGAATCTCCTGTTTTGATCTCCAGAGCACTGGCATCAATTGAATCTCCTGTTTCGATCTCCAGAGCACTGGCGTCAATTGAATCTCCTGTTTCGATCTCCAGAGCACTGGCATCAATTGAATCTCCTGTTTCGATCTCCAGAGCACTGGTGTCAATTGAATCTCCTGTTTCGATCTCCAGAGCACTGGCATCAATTGAATCTCCTGTTTCGATCTCCAGAGCACTGGCGTCAATTGAATCTCCTGTTTCGATCTCCAGAGCACTGGTGTCAATTGAATCTCCTGTTTCGATCTCCAGAGCACTAGTGTCAATCAATCAATGAATCACGTGCGGAATTCTATACTTAGCACTTAGCTGTCTATGTACATTGCACGCCCTCTCACCACATCAGTACCTCAATATGCTGTTTGCACATTGTATTACCAAACTGTTGCACCAAGCAATACTTTAATGGTTATTCCCATTCATGAACACAGCCAGAGTGAAGCCTGATACATCTGAAGGAATTTACTATAATTATGACATACATACAAATATTCTTTTAATCATTGCAGAAACACAGCAAGACGAGTTGGCTTAGCGTATGAAAGGCTTGAAAGATGGGGACTAAATAGCGGAGTCACACTAACAGAGGCAACACAGTCTCGTACATTAGGCACCTATTTTCATGAGAAACACTGCTGACTATTAGAAATTTATGCGTAATTCCTACAATTGTTTTGCAACAACTAAAATTTGAGTGAACAATTAGCAATTAATGATCGCATGCAAGTGATTGACCTAGTCTCGCCAAGGTGGGACCGAAAACAGCACAGGGCTGGGAACAAGGCTATGATTGACTACTGCAAGCATCACAGGCCAAAGGTGTATGTTGCAACAAGATGAGCTTGCCAGCCAGCTGGTGGGTGGGGAGGGTGGATGAGGCTGGTGGGTGGGGAGGGTGGATGAGGCTGGTGGGTGGGAGGGTGGATGAGGCTGGTGGGTGGGGAGGGTGGATGAGGCTGGTGGGTGGGGAGGGTGGATGAGGCTGGTGGGTGGGAGGGTGGATGAGGCTGGTGGGTGGGGAGGGTGGATGAGGCTGGTGGGTGGATCGATGAGGCTGGTGGGTGGGGAGGGTGGATGAGGCTGGTGGGTGGGGCTGGTATGTGAGGCTGGTGGGTGGGGCTGGTATGTGAGGCTGGTGGGTGGGGCTGGTATGTGAGGCTGGTGGGTGGGGCTGGTTCATGTGTGTGAGGCTGGTGGGTGGGGCTGGTATGTGAAGATGACGGGTGGGGCTGGCATGTACCATGCAGGAGCCTACAGTGGCTCCTGTGGTCCAGATTGTACCGTATTGTTATGTGGTTTGCAGTCAACAAAGAGCACTTGCAAATCCAATCAGAAGTGAGGTGATGTCAATTGTGATGATTCTGATTGGTCAATGTTAAATTAGAGCTGCAATTTTGCTGACAATTAAGGGACTTGCAAACCATGGTACCTGTGCTTCTCCCAAAGCTGACTGGAAAGGAGGGGCCGGGGAAGAGCCAGAAATATAACCACAATAAAGACCTTAATGCAGACCAATGACCACATGGAAGGAAATTAGGTTGGGTGGTGCCTGGTCAGTGTTATACTAATGCCTCCTCACCTGAGTTTCTCCCCGCTTTGTCCCCGTGCGATCCCTTTGATCATCTCCTGGTGTGAGATTTGGAACTCATCCCCACGGTAGACGAGAGTCGCCATCACTGCCGCCTTAGAGTGTGTGTGGATCACTGCCCCAGCCCCTGGGAAAAGGAGCAACAGAAGCGAGAAGGTGGAAGAGGGGAGAGCGGGAAGTGGGAGGTGTGGAGGGGAAGGTGAAGGTACAGTGCTGTCGGTTTGTCCCCTACATGCAATCCTACCTCTCATTTTGTATGCAGCCATGAAGAGTGGAGTGCACTGGCTCTTCTTCAGCTTCTTGCTAGAAATAGAGATGTGTGTCGTGTAGCAAAGGATGACATCATCATGAAGTAATCACTGGTGAGTCACAATCTAAGGGTTGCCCAGTAACAACATAAACTCGGAGGTAATCCAAATTAAGTGTTTATGAAACACTTCACCCACCTTAGGTTTATGTCTATTTTAGTTTCTGCTACCACAGTAAGCAAGTAATACCAACCTTGGAGGGGGTGTAGCAACATCATTCCCTTCTGAATCACACACAAACAAGTCTTCAGGCTGCAACATGAAAGTCAAACTGTCGTTTAAATGCCTGGCTTAATTTACTCCCAATCTCTAAATGAGGATAAATGGCTTGGGAATGAGGTTAGGATGGCCTGGGAATATGGCTACAGCGATTTGCTGCATTCTTGCAACATTCAGTTAGAACAGCGCCAATGGTATTAACCAATCAAATTGCTCTATTCGCTGATTGGCTGATACAGTTGATGCTCTGCTGACTGGAACACTGCAAAGTGCTGTAGAATGGCCTGGACTACAATTGCCTGGGAATGAGGCTAGAATGGTCTCGGAATGAGGTTAAAATTGATTGTTTTTCTACCCTCAACACCATTCACTCCACCTTGTAGGTTTTCCGATCGAACTGGAGGTGGGAATGGTCTGGGAACCAGGTTAATCTTTTTGGCAAAACACTCTTCACTCACTCACATGCACAAGTGATTGCCAACAACACTACATACATCGAAATCACAGACAAACCTTCATTCTCTCTTTCTGCACCCCAGATGGAGCTATGTATATCTGATCCCTGGAAGAGTTAGAGAAATAAGTTCACAGCCTACTACCAGGAGTCCAGAACCCTCTCCTTCCTCTGTTCCTCTGCATTCCAGAGGGCCTGGCCTGAGACTCACCCATGTCTGACTGAGATACCTCCACCAGTTCCAGTCACCCAACCCAGAGTGTAGAATTGCCTGCAGGGAGTACATCGTTAGAAGAGGATGGGGGAGGGGTTGGGGAGGAGTGAGGGGGAGGGAGAGAGGCGGGGGATGGGGTGGGGAGGAAGGGAGGGTGGTGGGGGGGGGGGGGGGGGGGGGGGGGGGGGGGTGGACAAAGGGAGCGGAGGAGGGAGGGGTGGAGGAGGGAGGGGGTGGAGGAAGGAGGGGGTGGGGAAAGGGGGGGGGGGGGGGGGGGGGGGGGGGCAACACAAAGATTACAACACTGTGACCATACTCTTACCAGGGTGACCTGATGTACAATACGTACCTACAGAGTTCTGGGATCAGTATTCTGGGGTGCTCTTCTGGCTACAGGGACAGAGAGATGTGACACATTGAAGCAGTTAATCCGGACCAGGGTTGCACAAAACATGAGAGGGCTTAAGCCTGAGCAACTACAATGTACCGGTGGTGTAGGTTGTAGATGTCATGGGTTCTTACACACCCTTTGCCCTGCTTGCTCCAGCATGCAGTCCCAGACCCAAACCAACCCCAGCGCAGATCACTTCCAGTAGTGTATACTATGGGAAGCATATACGCACTGGATGAAAGGTCTGGGAACGAGACTACTCTTCATGGGAATTGAGCACAGTCCACAAACTGCAGGCCAGCAATGTTTCTAGACACACTGTGCAATAATGTCAGTACATAGTCGCAAAACGCCAATCTAAACAATGCAGCATGTATGATCTGATGTGGTCTCAGCCCCAGACCCAAGCCAACCCCCACGTGGATCGCTTCCAGTATCACACGCGGGGACTGGAAGTGATCGGCGCTGGGGTTGGTTTGGATCTGGGACCGAGACTAGATCCGACGTGGTCGCTCTGATAAGGGCTGTACTTACAGCTATGACTGGGGTTGCAACCTACGACCATCCAAAGCTACTCCCTTGCACTCTGCAACTCATCACTTTGCCATATCTGATTTCTGTCATATGTTTTCTATGCTGATTAGCATTCAGGGAATTGCTATGATGAAGCAGAATCAATATGTTTGATGACCAATTTACTACAGAGCTGTCCTGTTAGCTGGTAATGGTATTGTCATCAGACTCTCGTGCACGGAAGAGAGTCTGGTCAACTGCTTACTACGGCTTGTTGTGATACCCACCCCAACTATACAGTACACGATATATAGTGCATACAAACCACAGCGCCTACATCCATGTAACATTCAATAATTATTATACGTTAAGTAAACTGGATGCAAACGCTGTGATTCACATGTACTTATCACCCACCTTGGTGTCAGAACAGGGGGGGGGGGGGGGGGGGGGGGGGGTTCAATTTAACTTGTGACGTAACGTAGGATCACATTCCGAAAATCCACAGCGAGCGAACTATCCATGAACATGGATGTTGATCGGGCGATTGACGCCGCTTGTTTGAGACTAGGCTATTCTAACCTTCAAAAAGAGCAGGAGAAAGCCGTGAAGAACTTTGCTAGTGTTTTGAACATGACGACATAGAGCAAGTAAGCATTCCGTGATGCGCAATAATTTCAAATTGGGTGAACCAAAATCGAATAGGTAGGTCCCCAGACTTTACTTCTCCTCTCGGCGGAATGTAAAGTCTGGCCAGCGAGACTATCACCATATACCAGATCAGACTGAAATTCTGTGCACTACGGGTACACTTGTGACCTCGAAATCTCTTCAGAGGTCTCACGAGCTCTCAACTCCCTCACTGCGTCTGCATGAGTCTGGCGTGGCCAGACTAGACCAGCTGGGTCTGGCCAGGTGAGACTATAGTGTCTGCACGAATCAGGCGCAGATCATTGCTCTAGCCATAGCTATAGCTGACACACTGCAGCTAGCCCTGTGCTACAGGTGAACACAAGATCTGCATGATGTGCTCACACGTTTCCTCTGTCTCACGTAGCTCTGGCTACACCACTTGTCAGTGGCACTGAGCATGCATATGCATACTTGGCTTAGAAACTCCTCAAGTTCATACCTTCCCAATCAATTGATGAACAGCAAGTGACTCACATAGGTCTCTCTACGGATATCTGTGGTACTCAGATCTTCCTCTCCTCCTGCAGAACAACTCCTCTTCCTCGTAGCTGCATTCATAGTTATGGCTATATAATTATATAATCTATGATAATAGCTAGCTAGCTAGCTACAGTTTTTCCTCCGATGTCACTTCCTGTGTACTAATTGCTCTGATTTTCACCTTGAGTGTACCGTGCTAGGTACTGTATGTAGGAGGTATACTCAGATCAAGTCTCATAGCTATAGCCTCGTTCCCAGGCTCCTCCCCATGCAGTGAACCACACCCTATAGCTAATTACCTAAGTATTGTGCTAACACAGATGGGAGCTCGAGCTTGAAAACCACTTCGGCAACAGGCGCAGATCACTTTGGGATCAATATTCAGTCAGTCGACCCGGCGCCTGGGGATCCGGATCACAATACTGTCTGTGTGAATAAACGACCACACCTGGCCCTGCAGACAAAGCCCAGCTGTCCTCTATGGGAACAGCAATCTCACTTTTCATGTTACCATAGAAACAAATACAAAACATACCACAGTACATATTCTACACAAACTACGGATACTGCACATGGGGCTGCCTTGATTCTTATTGGATGAAAGTGGTTTTCAAGCATGACTGTAAATCCTCGGGCAGTTTGCTGACTATGGTCCTGATTTGCCCTTGCAGTGCTTGCAGCGTGTGAGAGGGGACAGAGGGGTAGTGCTTCATGGCATTCGCCTGTAGGGAGATAGATCCAAATGCTGTAATACTACAGGCCCGTAGGCACAATTTCCAGGAGGGGGGTTTGGTACTGGCACTGCCGAAGGCAGTGAACAGAGGTGCATAGTGCCGATCTGCCTAATCCGTGCATAGTGCGGAAAAAAATTTCACGGTCGTTTTTCAGTGACCTAGATGGGCTCTCGTAGCACCTTGACTGCTTCGCACTGCACTAGCTGCCACTGCTTCTGGTTTGCTTGCAATCCATATGACCGTCTCACTCACAGTGCACGTTCCATCACGTGAGTATTCTCTGGCGCGATATGTGCTGGTGCGCATGCTGCAGAAACTCTGCTTTGTTCTGATGACGGTGATTTCTCTACGGCTAGTCGACTACTTACAAAGAAATGGTAGAGTTTTTGAAGCTAGATGCTGTATAATTTTATTTTGGCCTGCCCAGAAGGGGGGTTCGTGCGAACTCCCTCGAACCCCCCCCTCCCTATGGGCCTGTACTATGTAAACTCAAGACCAACAATTAACTGCTCCCTCACCACGCAATCTTTCACTTGTATCAAGAAGTCAACAATCTCAACCTCTTCTTTCTCTCGCATCCAGAAATTCACGTCCTTGAGGGAAAATACATGCACGGTGAGTGTTCCCTTTCCACAGACCCAACCCCCTCTACTCTAGCACTCCATACTTGGAACTAGTGATCAAGGATGGAGACAGGATGACAATAGTTACAGTGAGGCAATACAGTGGTTTGAGAAGTACCAGGGGTAGCCTCATTCCCAGGCTCTCGTTCTCAAGAACAAGGGCCTGGGAATGAGGCTATACCAGAGGAGACTAGTTCTGCAGCTTGTCACCACTAAAGTTATCACCCATGGGCGGAGATTACGGTATATAGCAATGCCACATTCGGTTGTAGTTAGGTTTCTACATCTCGTGAGAACTAGTTGCAGCTACTTGGACACACTTTAGCTAGTTACAATGTAAAATGGCTGTGAGTTTTAGCCTTGGAAAACCTAGCAAAATATTTCCAAGCTATACGTTGCTGCACTCAGCCAATAACTTCCAATAGCCTCATTGCAAGGTTCTCTATCCACAAAGGAAAAGATAGCCTGGGAACGAGGTTATACTTTCATTGCTTATATTGAGTTCTAGTATATAAACACAAGTGCAAGTTGGGTGGAGGGAAGAGTGGGAGATATGGATATATACATCATGTGAGGTTTGCCTACCGTCTTGCAGAGCATGTCGAGGTGCAGAAGCCTCAGCTTCTGGTTGGCCTCCTCCTTCCGCACAGAGTACCAGCCGACAAAGTTAGGGGAGCTCAAGAACCGCCTGCCAAACAAGAGAATCCACATGTAGTCACAAGATGTAATGTGATATGGACACTGAGAGAATGTAACACTAACATCCGAAAGTGAAATTACTGCCACCACTATACAAGTTGGCAGTGCATGATGTACGTATGAACCCACAATTACAGTGCTAAATGTATTAACCCCGTAAACACTGTGTTTGATGTATTAATCCCTTAACCCCATAAACAGTATTAACCCCGATAAATAATATTGACCCTTAAAGTCTCATTCCCATATATACTTCCACAAGCGATTCCTCACATGACTCTGTCTATGTGTATGTTATAGAAAATGAGTGGCACCTGTAGAGTCCTGTCCAGTTTCCCTTGATGCCTGAAGTTAGGTGAGGACCCGCCCCCTCAATGCCCTTCAGGAACTGCTCCACATTAAATGTCTTCAGCTGAGGAGGAGGCTGTGTGTGTGTGTGTGTGCACGTGTGTGCAAGTATGAGTGTGTGTTGTGTGTGTGTGTATGAAATTATTATGCATGTTTGTAACGGTACAAATGTGACTACAGACAGTTGCTAGATGACGTACCCTCCATGGTGAGACATCTCTCTTCAGTGGCATCAAGCTGGCAAGATACCGCTCCTAGGGAAGGTCATAACAGCCAATGAGACCGCCTCCCTCTCTCACACACACATACTGTACACATGCACACATATCCACACACCCACACACTCACCCACCCACCAGGGGAATGATGAAACTAGTCGTCAGCTCCAGTGCATGTTTCCTGATCATCATATTCTGCAAAAGGCAAAGAGAACACTCACCTACTCCCCAGTAACCCTAGTCCTAGCCTCGTTCCCAGGCTTCCGAGAACGAGCCTGGGAATGAGGCTACCCTCCAAAGGATCATGTGCGCAAGTTGTATCACAACATGCATTGCCTACCCAATAGTATATACCACAGGAAAGCGACTGAATGAGACCCTTACCTGAACTTCCATTGGTCTTTTACCAGGTGGAGTCTGTCATCGTTACGCAACAAGAGAAAATAAATAGTTCATGAGACCAAAATCTCAACAGTGAAAGCACCCAACAACCGATCCCCATAGCAGTTTGGACAGTTGACTGCCTACCTTGCTTGCTACTATCAGCCTTGCAAATGTCTTATCCCTGTGTAAGAATGGCTTGTACTTAGTGTGGAGGCCTGCAGCAGAGGAAGAGGGTTAACACACCATTAGTACAGAGTTAATCTTAGGGGAGTTGATTAGAGGATTGAACCCCATTTCCAGATAATTAAGCCTCTCTTCCTTCGTTTATCCCTCCCCCAATATTACATGTACATGACACTTCATTATGTAGGGGGTTTAACTCCCTAACACTTTGAGTTACTGTACCTGGTTTGGAGTCGCTGGCATCTCCAGGGGACCGGGACCTGGGCACAGCCTTGGCCTCTTCTAAACAGAGAAAATGATAATGTCTAGTAATACCACGTACTGTACACAATAATCCACAGGTCACAAATAAACATCTGGGTTAAGAGAGAATCATGTTGAACATGTAAGTAAACCTCTACTATGCACTGCAGTCACAAGTCGGAGTGCGAGGATTTTCAGCAGTTGGTCAACAGTCACAGCGTCCTGAGAGCTGTTGACCGGATGAACGATATCGACCATGTGATCACAGCTGTGGGTATGATGCCTTCAGAAGCTAGCTGATCAGGTACAAGCCAGAGTGTGTGGAGTGTGTGGATTTTCAGCAGTTGGTCAACAGTCACAGCGTCCCGAGAGCTGTTGACCGGATAAAAGATATCGACCATGTGATCACAGCTGTGGGTATGATGCCTTCAGAAGCTAGCTGATCAGGTACAAGCCAGAGTGTGTGGAGTGTGAGGATTTTCAGCAGTTGGTCAACAGTCACAGCGTCCCGAGAGCTGTTGACCGGATGAAAGATATCGACCATGTGATCACAGCTGTGGGTATGATGCCTTCAGAAGCTAGCTGATCAGGTACAAGCCAGAGTGTGTGGAGTGTGTGGATGTTCAGCAGTTGGTCAACAGTCACAGCGTCCCGAGAGCTGTTGACCGGATGAAAGATATCAACCATGTGATCACAGCTGTGGGTATGATGCCTTCAGAAGCTAGCTGATCAGACAGCAACTAAACTGGTCCTAGAATTTTATTTCTCCCAGCACTGGCAACCACCACACAGTAATGAACTACTGACAGAATCAAAGGCTCCACTGGACTAGCCAGCACTCACCTGTCCCACTTAGATCCCCTACTCTGACAATGTGTGGCCAGTGCTCCAGCATCTTTGAGAAGAAGGGGTTTGTCACTCCCAAGATCACTTGCGGGCTGTAGAGAAAGTAATGTTTTGCACATTAGCCCCTCCCACTCTCAGAATGTTTTGCACATTAGCTCCACCCACCCTCAGAACACTGTTTGCATATCAGCCCCACCCATCATCAGAACAACGTTGCACATCAGTCCGCCCGACCTTCCATCAGCCCCACCCACCCTCAGAACAATGTTGCACATCAGTCTGTCTGACCTTCCATTGCACATCAGCCCCACACACCCTCAGAACAATGCTTGCACATCAGACAATGTTTGTGGCTCAGCCCCACCCACCCTCACACAATGTATGTCAGCCCCATGGCCCCCAATCCAATCTTAGGAGACTTGCATAGCCCCTCCAACCAGAGTTTGCTCCCTCTGGACAATGTTAACACATCAGCCCCACCCATCCTCAGGGTAGTGTTTGTACATCACCCCCACCCTCAGGACAACATTTGTACATCAGCCCCACCCTCAGGACAACATTCGTGTATCACTCCCACTTATGGTCACTGTTCTACAATGTAGACTCTAAGTACTACCCTCATTCCCAGGTCACACTCCCTCATACAGTATCTTACGGTGCCTGTGTTCTTGTGGTGTAGTGCTTAAATTCTGAATCATGAATGGTGAAGAACGGTCTGAAATCACTGGCATACTTCAAAGGGTGGATCAAACTGGGAGAGGAGGGAGGGAGGGAAGGAGGGAATAATAGGGAGGGAGGGAGGGAGGGAGGGAGGGAGGGAGGGAGGGAGGGAGGGAGGGAGGGAGGGAGGGAGGGAGGGAGGGAGGGAGGGAGGGAGGAGGAAGAGGGAGGGAGGGAGGGAGGGAGGAGGAAGAGGGAAAGATGTCAGAGAATTTGGAGCATTACACACTTCACAGGGAAGATATTCAAGAGATGCAGGCACGTAGTGATGTGTACTAGATGGTCTGGGTAATACAGCTGTACCTGACCAGGGCTTGTACGGTGTTGGCACACAAGGTTGGGGAGGATGCTAGCACAGCCAAGGGCTGGGGGGGAAAGGTCATTGCCATGACAACACAACCAACAGGTGAAATACTCTCTTGAATCCAAAGTGACATCAACATTAGCTGTACCTCATTTGTGATAACAAGCTCCCAGACCATTTCAAAGTTGTTCAACAAAGGCTGTAATGACCTGGAGAGGGGAAGAGGAGGGGGGAAGGAGGGGAGGAGGGGAGAGGGAGGGGGAGAGGGAAGGGAGGAGAAGCAGGAGAGGGATGGTAGGGAAAGGGGAGGAGGAAGGGAGAAACAAAAGTTCTGTGCAGTGAACCATATATCTGCAATCCGCAGGTATATTATTATCTGTGAGTGAACAGAGAACAGCATATAGAGATCTAGAGGGCATAGAATCTCCACCTTTACTCACTGGAAGAGGTTCAAGTCATGTACTGAAGGGATCACTATGGTAGCAGGCTACAACAGTGAAGTGAGATGGAGCAGTTTGGTGTGCGTGTGTTGGGGGAGGGCGGAGGGAGAGAGAGATTGACAGATAAGTTCTTCACATTGGATACAACCCCCCCACACACTGTACAACAACGAAACAAGAGGAGTCCACTCACAGATCTTCTTGCGATTTCGGCTTCTGTGACCCTCGCACTCCCAGGCTTGTCAGATTTGGTGGGAAGCCTCACCTACGCATGTGCATGCACACACGTCATCATATGTGTACATACACTCACTCACTTATGCATGAGTTCAAGTCACAAAATCAATGTGTGCTAATTAATGAAAATGCATGCATGCATTTACACAACAACCAACTATGTCGCATGGTTGATATGCTCACTGTAGGCAGTTCAGCCATCAACACAAGCCAAAACTGAAGATAGTCTAGCTGAGGAAAGGGGGAAGCCCTAGTGCCCCATCCATGAATCATGCCTTGATTACAAGGTTACACTGAACAGATCTGCAGATGCTTCATGGAGTTAGGGGAGGGAGGAAGGTGGGGTGATGGCACTTACATGAATCAGCTGTCCCAGGAGAGGAAGATGTAGTGTTTGTCCAGGTCTAGGAGGAGACCACTGGTTTATGTTGTAGCATGCTGCGATGGAGGAGGGGAGGGAGAGAGAAGAAGAAGAAAAAGAAAACCGATTTTGGCGGTTTGGCAACTTTTTGGTGCGGTACTTTCGCGACGGTTTTTCACGACACTGGGAGTCTTCTTGGCCAGGAAAACACTCGAAGATGAATAGTAAGTTGTCATAAAGGCTTATTTGCTGCCCGTTTTTGAGATTTGGAGAGATTTTGAAAGATTATTTATGTATTGGCATATATTGCGTGTCCGTTGTATCCCTACATATAGAGTCTACCGACTCTATGATGTCGTGCCTTAGAATTATAATTCATTAACTTAAAGTTGGTCGACAAATTTTATTACCAACGGTGAGACGGAGGCGACTGGGACACTAGGCGGATGAGTCAGTCAATGCTGCTACCAGTGGAGTCTCCCGAGGAACACAAGATGAGGGAGAGAGCCAGGCATGTCAAACATGTAAAGTAACTACAAGCCACTTAGTAGGTATACTTCCGCTTGCTTGTAGCTCGGCACTGGAAAGAGGTAAAGGACCAATCAACCTCATGATCCGGTATATCGTCTAATTCCGTACTTGTAATTGCCAATTGGAAAGTAATATGCACACTTGACAAGCTGGAGAACTTTTTTCAGTACTGACAATGGATCTGTATACAGTTAACGGCGACAGTCCGAGGACGAGGTTTGTTTACGTCGCCATAAATCCTGACAACTGTACTTAGTTTAATATAACTCGAGAGGCTATGTGGCTAGCAACGTGGTCTACACAGCAACGAGAATGGATTGACGATTATGCTGACAGTTTGTTCAGTACTGCTCCTGATTTGGTAGAGCAGGACGCTAAAGCCATGTTGCAAGGAAAAAAGGATGCAAAGAAGAAGTTAACACTGAGGGACAACGAGAGCAAACCCACATCCGATCAGCGAAGAATATCCAGTGAGTTTGTTCCGGAGGTAGCCCAAGTGAGGAGTATCGTGGTTGGAGCACGACAGCAATTGACCAAGCAACAGCAGGCAAATGGGGGGAACGCCAACTTAAGAATCAGATATCGCCCGAGTACCATGAATGTCAGACAGAACTTTTATTTGATTTGGAGAAAATTGGCAAAACGTATGATGACATCAGCAGCAATAAACTCCGCAGGAAAAGGGATCAACCTGTCCTTACAACAGATGAATTCTGTCAACTGATCGGTGAATTGTCAACGGGGTGGTTTAGAACAATGACGAAATCTATACCGATTTCCAAGAGTGAAGCTCAGGATGCAATTCAATGCGAGTATGACAAAGACATAAAAGTTTTACAGCTAGCTACACGTATTGTGATTGGTCGCTTCCAGAATCATCTATTATGTCCCAACAATCTCGCAGAACAAAGGGGATGGGAGACTTGGCGTGACCATGCGAAAGTTCTCGTTTCTTTCACGGTATATTGTGCTACTGTGGATGCTTATATTCACAAAAGGTATGGTAAATGTGGATTTGAAACACTTCACGAATGCAGACAATAACTTGTTTATATGGTATATACGTATGTTCTGAGTTTCAATAGTACATTGTACATTAGTGCTGTGATATTGCTCCTGGAATCAACACTGATTATTGGGGGTCAAATAATTGCCGATTATTGTGGGTTGAATAATTGCCGATTGTCCAATTATTGGGTGGAGAAATATGTTGTATATCCTGTTACTTATGGTTTGCTACAAGTTTGAAGTGCTTAAACTGACCATTTTATGTTCGCCATATTGTGCTCACCAATAATTGATATCTTGATTTTATCTCCAATATATTGGTTAAGATTTCTACATCGATCAATTATTCGATATATTGGTTATTGGTCACAGCTCTATTAGTGCTGTGATATTGCTCCTGGAATCAACACTGATTATTGGGGGCCGAATAATTGCCGATTATCCGATTATTGGTCAAAATTTGTGGAGGCATAATATATGTATGTAGTGATGCTTCGTTGAGCTCAAAATACGTACATACCACCAAGTATTACAAACATACACAATACGTTTAAGCTACGATGTGAGTTTCCTACGATATAATAATACACCATGAATACACAATAGTATAGTTTGCTTCAAGTTTATATTGCATATCACCATTTTCTGTTCCCTTTATTGTGCTCGCTAACATACTCACAAGCAGATTTCAATAATTGATATCTTAATTTTACCACCAATTATTGGTCTAAGATCTTTATATTGATCAATTATTCAATTAATTGATTATTGGTCACAGCTCTAGTATACATGTAACTTTCTGTAGTAGAAAAAAAATCAGCAGCATGAAAAAGTGGTACAAGCTCAGGCCGTACTGGCTCCCTACGGCCCTGAATGAGAAGACTTATCAAAGACTATGACGAGCGCAGCATCAACATGCTGCTTACATTGGTCTCTGGTGATTTCTCGCTTAACTGTCTCCTTTCTCGGTCAGCTTGTAGCCGTTGCTCTCTCTGTTCCAGACTCCCTTGATCTTGGTCTTCTGCCTTCTTGGCCGTCGCCTTTCTCGCCGGGCAGCTTGTCATCGTTGCTCTCTCTGTACCGGACTCTCTTGTTGCCTTCTTATAGTGGTTCCCTTTCTCTGGCAGCTTGTACTCTTGCGTTCTCACACTTCAAAACCTGCCTTCAAACTTCCTAGCCTAGCCATAATTTAGTCTGGCTTTTCTCGAGTAGCTTGTGGATGTGGCCAACATTCACGGGTGCTTATTCACCGGTATAATGTCATGTGTATTATTACAGACTAGTTAATGAGGGGCAATCGCACTCCTGGTAGCCGGTTGCTATTTGCTGGTCGCACAAGCTAGGTGTTGCAGCTCATTCCAATTAACGCACATGTCACGTGAGGACCATGCTCGGTCGATCAAGTCAGCAATGGCGTCCAAAAAATGGAAGACAAGAACTTATTACAGCGCTCACAACTTCGCCAGCAAGGTGAGTTTCGGCATGCAAGCGTCAGTGAACGACAGCGATCATACTTGTGTGGTCAGAATCTTTGTGGGGCCTTCGTAAGAGCTGTACTGTTAACAAGCTTTGAAGAGAGCGACTGAGCAATGGCGGCCAACGGCACTACAAAAGCGCTTGTATCTCCACCACCAAAATTGTATGGGAGGACAATACATGATAGCGATCACAGTGGTGTACCGGTAGTCAGAATCTTTGCAGGCCATTCCTAAGTAGTCAAACGTTATTTACATTATTACGTGGCGCAATTTTTTCCATACCCAGAGTGTAACAAAGTAATGACAGATGGGCACAGACGTATTTCTCGGCGTATTGGCGCCAAGACAAAAATTCCTGCATATAAAGCTGTACATGCATAATACATACAGTGTATTGTAGCAGCACAATTGGTTGCTAGTGTAAACACTATTAGGTTGCGCATTGCCAAAGTAAACTACCCAGGTAATCCATCCTGCTGGTTTCAGCAAGTGCAGTGTTACTACTACACCATTTACATTCTATAGGTACATGTATACTGAAAGAAATTGTGCCATGCAAAAAACGGGCTCGGACATGGACAAAAACATGGACACGGACGCGGACTCAAACTTAGTTTGATGTTGCAAGCCGTAAAACAACCGAAATGCCCTCCGTTATATTCCTAAGAGTGCAAGGCAAGAAAGTCTTCAGTGATCTTATGCAAGTACTGCTGTGTCAACTGTCGCTGTACCACAGTTACCATGCCGATTAGATCAGTGAGCAGCTAAGCAACCTGGAGTAAAAGTGAGACAGTAGTTTCCGTTCAGCTGCCATTGAAATTCTTTCAAAGTGGTTATTGGTCCAGCAGCAAACGTAACGAGATGTAGGGACAGCAGAATGACAAAAGCATGGAGACAAGGTACATGCAGGGATATCATGTTGTTTATTCCCACTTTCCTAGCAGCAGAAGCATGCTTGAGCTGAACACACAGCAGGCCTTAGCTGACAGTCTTCACTTCAAAGTTCAAAATTAATGTCTGTGCATGTGTGTGAAGAAAATGGCGTCGCACACGAAGTCATAGTTTCAGGGTGGGTGGTTTCAAGCACCTCGTTAGGCTTCAAAGTTGTGAAAAAGTGATGGGGTCATGCACTGCTCAATGTAAAATGCTGCTGTTCTGTGGCTGTTCTGTGGCAAAAACAGTTGTGAGGGAGTCATGCAATTTTGAACTAGCCCGTCATGAAGAGACAAGAAGAAAAACGATTTTGGCGGTTTTGGCGACTTTCTGGTTGGGTACGTTTGTCATGCTTTTAGTGACATAGGGAGTCTTCTTGATCAGGAAAACAGTCGAAGATGAATGGTACGTTGTCATAAGTGTAACCAAACTGTAACATTCACTAAGGCTCCTCATGTATGTGTATGTATGCATACAAATGGAAGGAGGGAAAGTGAGATGGCCAACCTACCTGCTTCCAGTGAAGGTAGACCATTTGTAAAATACTCAGGGGCAATCTTCTGCACCTGTGAAATGAAAGAACAAGGTACGCAATGAGAAGCTACATAGAATATAGTATGAACAACTGGCTGGTACACTGTACATGTACATGTAGCTTACCACTTGAGAGAAGAAAGTGATATAAGGCAGCCTTGTCAGGACCACAACCGACTGTGTGTATGTGTGTGTATTGCATGCGTGTGTACATGTGTGTGCATGTGTATGTGTGTGTGCGTGGGTGGGTATGTATGTGTGTTGGCGTGTGTACATGTGTGTGTGTGTGAAGAAGGGAGGGGGTTGTAGCTATATATACAAGAGAGGAGGTATTGTAGCACCCACCTTCTGGAAATAGCCTCGTCTCACGTCTGAGTCCCTAACTTGTCGGAAGTACACAAACCCATAGTAGTATCCCGGGTCAGGCTGTAAGGACAGATGACGATGAACCACTACCAGAGGAATGTCACCCTTTCCAGCCAGTAGCTACATGTATGCTTCACTACCCAGGAGTGTCTCCCTTTACAGCCTGCAGCAATAGTTCACTACCCAAAAGGGTCCTTTCTTTCCCCTCACCATGAGGACCAGGGGAGCGCCATGGTGGTCAATAGTGTGGTGCATCCCACTCCCTCCTGCACCAGGACCCGAGCATCTCACACGAAAGTGGAATTGAGTGTCCCCCATGCACCCTAGGTGTGTGTGTGGGTGTGGTGTTTGTGTGTGTGTGTGTGTGTGTGTGTGCGTGTGTGATGTATGGTGTGAGTGTGTGGTGTGAGTGTGTGCGTGTGGGTGTGGTGTTTGTGTGTGTGTGTGTGGTGTTTGTGTGTGTGCGTGTGTGCGTGTGTGATGTATGGTGTGTGTGTGGTGTGAGTGTGTGCGTGTGTGATGTATGGTGTGTGTGTGTGGCGTGTGTGATGTATGGTGTGTGTGTGTGGTGTGTGTGTAATGTGTATGTGTGGTGCGTGTGGTGAGTTGCGTGTGGTGAGTTGCATGTGTGTGAGTGTATGTGTGGATCCCATAACCCACAAGCTCGTGGAGGGTGCACATTGTGAGGGTGTAGATGTAGACCTCACCACAAAAGACTCACCTGAGTTTGAGTCGGGGAACGAGAGGTAGCAAACATTACTCTTTTCTGTATCCGACAGCTTGTAGTTGCTTGGCAACAGAGTCTGTGGGTGGGGGAGTAGGGTGAAGATGCACGGCAAATTACGTGTTTGTATAGCTTGCTACGGTAAAAGAGTACCTACATGTATGAGAACAATGTCAGATACATGTAACAACACAACATCGTGTTCAGGAGTGGGTACTCTAAAATGCCTGGGGGGCACTATACAACAGGAGGGAGTTCTGGACACGGCTCTGAAACTTTGAAAGGCACAACGTTTAGAGCATGCAGTGTGCAGAAACTCCTTCCCTTATCCCCCCCCCCAAGGGCACATACACACGCCCACACATAAATGGTACGCACCTCCAACGCCTGCCCCAACTCCAGGTCGAAGGTGACTACACACACGCAGCACACCCAGTGGGAGAAGTTGTCCCAAGAGACGGGCGGGCCTCTTTCTGAGCTGTCTTCGCGAGACAGCTGGGCCCTCATCGCAACTCTTTCAGCCATTGCTTTCTTTAGTAGTCCGAAGCTCAGGCTGGTAGTCCTAGGTTAATCCTTCTATCTAGAGCCCACCAAATGTAAATAGTCCGTTCTATTTAAAACGCACCACACTGTGACAGGCCGGCCATGGATAATATGCTATCGTGGTGACTGAGAATGGAGGAGTTAGAGAAACCCAGAAGAAAGAAGCAGCACTCCAAGGAACTCCTGCAACCACCCAAAGGCCCAGGTGTGTTAGGGTACATGGGGAATATGTCTAACAAACCAATCCAGTGCATGTTACATGCACTCTGCACTCTGCCCTAACCTGGTATCCCTTGATATTGCAACTGATGGAGGCAGGCCTGCACACCTGTGAACTCTCATGAAGTTGTGAGATACATAAACAGTTCTTTGAATTGCCTTGGAACCGGACCCTTATTTGCATTGGGTGTCACAATTAAAGAAATTTCGTCACCAGGAAAAATCGTTGCAGCGGCAAAATTTCCTAGGATATACGGTCTCTGTAGTATAACTGGTTGACCATATTTCCTAGGAATTATTGTAGCTCCCCAGGAAAAATGCCCAGGTGTGTTACGGTACATGGGGATCCTCGTAGATTATGTCTAACAAACCAAGCCAGTGCATGTTGCATGCACTCTGCCCTAACCTGGTATCCCTTGCGCATGATATTGCAACCGATACATGCAGGCCTGTACACCTGTGAACTCTCACGAAGTTGTGAGATACATAAACGGTTCTTTGAATTGCAGGTCTTGGAACCAGACCCGGGGTGTCACAGGAAATTTCTTCGCCAGGAAAAACCATTGCCGCGCAGCAAAATTTCCGGCCGCTCTAGTATAATGGGTTGACCGTATATTATTGTAGCTCCCCAGGAAAATGTGTCACATGCAATCTGTGTGCCCAAAAGCAATGATGACGAGATACAGGTACCGCTTAAAACAATGATAAAGAGCTAAAACATCAACATTTGTGCTGCCGGCAATGCCAAGTTATTGGTTGTTTAGTGTTCAGGTACTTGTTTGACACACCCGTTGATCGATGTTGTTCTTCCGATTTTGACGGTAGATCAGTCACCTTTGAAAAGAATCCAGGAATATGCTGGTAGCTCAGCAGTATGTTGTATTGCCCTTGGTGCATCCCAGTGATGCAGAAGCGTTTATGTTTGCATGTACCTGTGAGCGATGAAATTTACTGGGAGCTAAAATAAGAGAGTATACTAGAGTGACCGTATATCCTCCTCACCACTGCAATGTTTTTCCGGGCGCCGAAATTTGCTGTGATAAGGGAAGTGAGGTAGGGACTGAGCGCGTGCCTACATGTACATATCAAGTTGTCCACAGGTTGGAATGCTGACCTGACCAATCAGAATCGTTGATTACAAATGACGTCATGGAAATGGTTTTTCTCTAGGCTGTCTTAAAGTCGCCATCAGCTAGATATGGCGATTCATTCTGTACCCCCCTATGATAGTGATCATACACGTGGTATCACCATCGATCACTAATTCGCAAAACTCAAATGTAGGCTTGTAGTCTATCAAGCTAGACTATTTTCTTGCACAGCAGGAAGTTATGGGTGGAAAGTCTACAATTTCTGTGAAGCGAGACATGGGTTAGCTATAGCCTGTATGAGTTGGTGAACTTGGTCTATTGTTACGGTTCAACTTAATTTCCATCCTGTAGGAGTGATCCTTTTGCTTGATGAGGCAAAGAAACAGGAGGTCTCTCCAGGACCTCCCAAGACGTTCAGAGTGGAGAGGAGCTCTGGTGAGGCAGACAGCTTTATGAACACCCTGTGATTCTCTTGGTGCGGTTGAATATGGCCCAGGCTCTAGATTCCATCACTTTGCAGTAGTGAGATAATTGGTTATTGATAACACATTCAAGAGCGCTAATTGGTAATAATATTTGCTAATTAGGTCATTTATAGCACATTCAGCCCATGCTAACTTGGCAAGCTTGAGTGAGCCCTACACAGTTGAACATCGATCTGTGCACATGCAGTATAATAACGTCATTGATACAAATCTGCAATATGATAGTTCGGGTTTGTACTCGTTGGTAGGAGGAACTGATTGACGGGGAATGAGGCTGCATGAGAAACATGCAGAAGACAAAAGCAAAGAGCAACAAGCAATACCAGGAAGGAAGGGCCTGAAGTTATGGTTGACAATCTGTGCCACCGGACCCAGCTGGCTGTACTGCCAACAATGTGCTACGCAAAGTTTCTGTGACTGTTGTGACCTCGCTGACACTTGGCAACCTTTTGATTCCTCATTCTCTCCTCGGCGGCTAATATCCATGTGTTTACACTCGTCCAGCAGTGTCCTCAATTCACCTAGTTGGTAAAAATTGTGAGGTTACACACACATATGTACACACACACACACACACACACACACACACACACACACACACGCACACACACACACACACACGTACACACATGCCCATGTACCCTATGTGCAGCCTTATCCCAGGTGAGGTCCTTCCTTCCCCAGCTGAAGCAAGCAGACAGTGAACTGCAGCAGAAGCTGAAGGAGTATCCAGAGAGCTTGAACGTTGAAACTATAACCGATGGAGAACCATACATTCAATTGGTACCTACATAGATGAGATTTGGAACAGTAGTACCCAAGTACATAGGAGTGCATTCCCATGTAGAAGAGGCGGCGAAGCCACTAATCAGTGTTGCAGTTTGCAGAAGTTGATCAGTGGCATGCAGAGTGGCACTGAAAATTTTATGCTTGCCTCAGTTGAGTCCAACCCAGCGTTCAGCATTGCATTCAGGTTCAACAGTAGGCATACTGTTGAACCTGTCTACTGTTGAACCTGAATGCAATGCTGAACGCTACCAAGGGGGTTGGACTCAACTGGAGGGTTGCCAGTCTCAGGCAGGCTGATACACTAAAACCCTGTATGCCATGCAAACACAGCTTCAAAACTCCTTGTATACAGCAACAGGTCAAGCCTACATTGTAGCTATATTTGTATACATTATAGGAACGGGTGGGGGGGGGGCATGGACCCACCTAAAGCCCTAATTGCCATGTACAGAGAAATGTGTCTGTTGCGCTCGAGCTTCTCTCAGTTGATGGTTATAACTTTCCTCGCTGTGCCTGTGGTGGCCCGATGTGAGTAGCAAATCTGATAATGATAGCCACCTATCAGCAAATGACCAACTCATGACATTCCACCTCTCCCCACCCTCTGCACAGGACCTAGCACTACTCCCCTTCCTCTCAGATGACCAGAATGACCAGCTCTCATCCTCAGAGAGCAGCTCAGACAGTGATAGCGATGGTGATAGTCACAGGGAATGCGGTACCAGTGAAGGGCAGGCGAATCCCAAGTTTCCGCTCAAACTCAAAGCAGGAAGAACTCGGAAAAGGAAGAATGTAGGCATTGAAGAACTTGCAGGGGATAGATAGCAGTTTGTGTATTTCTTGTGCGCATAAATTATTGATCAAATGATACTCCTCCAACCCTATGTCAACAAAAAAAGTTCCTAAAAATTGTTATTCTCCATGCTTCTTGAAGAAATGAGAGGCAATCTCACAGTCCCGGCCTCTTTAATTTGTGACAGCTAGGCCATCAATCCCTATGAAACGTATCAGATAAATCTTTTGCTTTAGGATGTCATAACGATTTGGTGTGCTATTACATAGCTATGGTGTTTACAATACTAAAAGCATAACAACTACTGACTACAATATTATGCAATAGCCTATTGGGTAGTTACTATACAAAGACCCTTTAGCTCTACCTAGCTCTTCCATGCTATACACTCAAAACATACTAAAACAATAGCCTTGTGCCCAGGGCTCTGCCCAGATTTTATCTCGCAGCCGTGTTTCTCCACAGCTGCGAGAAAATCTGGGCAGAGGCCTGGGGACGAGGCCTCGAGGCTACATACATTCCATACAAAGGTTAATTCAGGTCACAAATTTAATGGGGTCGACTTCCTTTTTCGTGCCACCTTGATCACTCTGTTGCTTGCAACTGTATATGTTTGCTCAATACGTCTAGCTGCATGAGCTTCAGGCTGGGTGCAGTACTCGAGTCGTAGCTTAACTGAGTTGTCCATTTGTGTAAACCTCGGGGGAGGGGGATTCTCCATGATGTTCATACACTGCCACAAAGTTGAGCTAGGCTGATGTGGCCGCAGTAGAGATTTTCCTGTACACCCCCCCATACAGTATGAATCAAAAAAGAAGGGAATCCCAAACGTGCACGGTTGCAAATGCATGCACTTGAAGTTGACAGTACAGGGCCAACTCAATTCTCCATCTAATTCACCTTGCAAGAGATTGAGCTCTACTGAAATCGTTTTTCCATCAAAGGGATTGGGATACAGTTTCATGCACATCTTGTAGCCTTCATTCACATAAAATGGAGGGCTGGTCCAGGTGGGGTTGGCTGCAAAGTTGGACATTGTCATGGTGAGGTACGGATGTGTGGGACTCAGCCGAAGGAGGGATGACACACTGGCAATACAGGATTTGATATAATGAAGTGGTCCTTGCTGAGCAGGTGGAATATTTGGGGTCTTGAGCAACTCCTCAACACTCTCACCAATGCTTTTCATGGCAAATTCACTTGTGCCTCTGTGCAGCTGCAAATCCATGATCTGTTCTGACTGTTTCTGCAGCTGTGTGGATTGTTTCTGCAGCTGTGTGGATTGCTGCCTTAGTTGTGCTTGAGCCTGCTGGAATGCTGTCATGAGGCACAGCATGTGCGTCTTGTTTTCCACATCCAAATGACTATTGAGATTGTTTCTTTCAGGTCGCACCTTACAACCAGCCTCTTTGAAAGGACAGTCGACTGGCTCTTTGAGACACTTGCTTCGGTGCGCTACCATTTCTGATCGCTTTATAGTCTGGGTGCTGCACTTGTTGGGACAGCATAAGGGGTAGTCTGGACAGCGTAACAAATGAAAAGATGAGGTCAATGTACAATGTGCCCCTTCTGTGTTACAGTACACACAGTTTGAACGTCGTTGTTCACATTCCTCATTTTGGTGCTTTTGGAGCTCATTGTGCTTAAAGGTACGAAAACACTGTGAACATTTAACGTCACTAATGGAGCAAGCTTTCAAATGTTCTTCCAGTGAAGCTAATTCTCCTTCCCAATTGCATCCATTGCCATGGAAGGAGCAACGAACCTTCAGCTCATCAATTTCACGTTTCGACCTCTTGTCTAGAATGTGCTTGAAATTCACTGCCCTACAGTGGGGACATTTCTTTCCTTTAACAGACTTCTCCCAGCCCTCGAGGCATGAGAAACAAAAGTTATTGCCACAGCACTCGGTGAGGTGAGGTTCCCTCAGCATTCCCGCACAGATGACGCAGCCGAACTTAGGTCTATCAGGAGGTGGAGTGATGAATTCATAGTTCTTTCCTTCCTTCTCGGTACCGCCAGGTGTTTCCTTGACCGCGGACCCTTGCGCAGCCATGCCAGTCTATCGAGACCCACCCACCTCGCAGATCCTGGAATGCGCGCGCCCCCGACGTCATCTTCAATTTTGCACTACAAAAAAGATATCTAGATCGGAGTACTACGAGTCAGGAAGGAAGCTCAAGATGCGTCGTACAGGCGACAATCCAGACACCTTTTTTCGGGTGAACTTCCAGCAACTGATGATTGATAACCTCGACCTACCCTCCATCGTTCCGATCCTGAGTGCGATGGGATTGCTAACGAAACACGAGCAGGAGCGGCTGCTAAACGAGCTCATCCGCGGCGACAAGCGAGTGATGGAGTTGGTAGGAATGCTGTCCAAGAAAGGCTCAGGGTGCGTGAGGCGGTTCATGGAATGCTTACGCAAAGAGACTGTTCACCAAGGACACAAAGACCTGCTGTGCGCCATGGAGCAAAGTTTTGGCCACACACATACCCAGGAGGAAGTACCTTCTATATCTAGCATTCACCAAGCACCTCCTCCAGCGTGTAGTCTAGAAGCCCAAGCGCAGGGGCCATCCACACTTCCTTGCCTGGGCTCTCTGTATCACCCAACCTCCCACACCGGCCAAGGATCTCAGTATGACAGCCGCTTTGTTTTGCAATTGAACTGTATGTCATCCGCATACCAAGATACGATTTCCTGTCTCGCACAAGAGTTATCAGTTCGAAGCCTACCACTAGAATCCATGCTGAAAGTAGTGCAACAGCTGCTTCCCATGGCTGAATTCCATCCAGCCACTCAGATCACAGACTTCGTATCGCTGCATTCTTACCTTGTTGACAATGGCATATGCGGTCCCATTGACGTTGACTTCTTAGTCGCCTTACTAACAGTTCTAGAACAACATGATCTGGCAGGTCTGGTTCTGGACTATGCAATGAAGATCGGAAATGAAAACGTTTTCACTCCAAATTATCAGTCTGTCAATCCGACGATTGGTTCTGAAGAAAATTTCATTCTTTTCACAGGCTATCACCATGATGCAGCTAGAATTTGTGAGGTTTGGGACTTAAAGGAAACTCTCTCTAATTTATTTGGCATCCAGAGACACTATTTCTGGTTTGCTGGGTCACAGTTGAGTCCTTTTGTATTGGTTTGGCAGTTTCCGTCTGCCTTTGCTGAGCAGTGTACAGCTGTTTTGTGTGAAAACCAATCGCAACTTGTTTCACAGTTATCACTCAATTCTTTACCTTGCTCCTCTGTTCACTACTGGCTTCATAGCCACCAGTATACGCTTCTCTCTCAAGAAACTGCTGAAAGCCATCAGTCTCATCCTACCTCCTCCCTTGTACACGTACAGCCAGGTCTATCAACTACTACTGCAGCTGCAAGGGGATCGTACCATGGTCTAGGTAAGTTATTCTGAACTACCACAATGGAATGTTGAATCTTGCATGGGTTGTTGTAACCTAGGTTGGGTTGCTTGAGTTACAATTCTGCGAGTTGCATACCAATTAGATATCCATGCATGCATTTACGTGTTGGTGCATCTGGCCATGGGTGCAATAATTCACATGATGACGTTATTGGTTAGGCAAATATTCATTGTAGTTGCCAACTTTCTTGTATCACAGTTGTTCTGTGGGGCTGGTCAAAATGGATAGACAAGGGGATTTTAAAGGCAGGAAGTGGGTTAAGGCCAGATGACACCAAACTACAACTGAAGGATCCACAGTGATAACAGATTTGTTTACAAGGAGGAGGAGGAGGAGGAGAGCTGATAGCTATAATGATTTTCATGCCCTGTGAATTTTGTTTACAGGGAAAAGAGAGTGGGAGAGCAGGAACTACAGTACAGCCCGGGACAGTGGAGCTTGCCCACCTGAAAAGAGTGTGTTTTCACAATGACATGTACTAGTGTATACCTTGTATTGTACAAATACCCTTTCTCCAATAATGCATGCTGATTGAGTTGGTTGTCCATATATCTTGTTGCAGAACTAAAGGAACTGCCATGTTGTGCAGCTGAAGGTCAGCTAAGACCCATTCAAATTACTGACTATTGTGTTTGAAGTACTGCATCCTATAAGAATTATATCTGCATATAGGCCACTCACAGAGTTGCCTCAAGGATGCCAGTTTCGGCTCCCAATATGTTATGCACAGTTTCCAGCTTGAAGACGAGATCCACTCTTGTGAGTTACCGAGTAGTCTGTAGCTATACATGACAGTACGTATAAGGTAGTAGAGAGAGAACTAGGTTATGAATTAGGTTATATAGTGGTAGGTACGGTTATGACCTGCCTGGCCATGGATTTGTAAGGCTATAAGACATGCATGTGTGTACATGTGAAGATACAAGGAAATCTCAACTCATCCTTGTAGCTTCTGATCTGAGCAGTTTCCAGCCACAATATGAAAGTATTCCAACAAAGGAAGGTTAGTCACAAGTTCTGTAATGGTGGTTCAGAGGGCCGGGGTGAGCATGTTCACCTTAGCACTCGTCTAGCATGTGTTAACAATCCTATAGTGTGTTATGGTCTGTGATGGCCGAGCCAGGTAGACACTTTCAATTAGTGCATGCTACAAGAGTGCAAAGGTCAGCCTCCTCTGCCAGTGGTTCTTTGTCAATAGTGTGTTGCGTTACACATTTCACAGAGTATCGAGTTCTGTTAGAGCAGCACCATCCAGACATTGAGCAACTTTTGGATCTTCCAGCGCTGATTCCTCGACTAAACACTCATCACTTGCTGACACCAGGCCAAGCTGAACACCTCAGCAATGAGCACTACTCTCATTCCCAGAGAGTGTTGAAGCTGCTTGAGTACATTCAGAAGAAAGGGGCGGAGGGCTATAGAAGGTTCTTACGGGCTATTGAAGAAGAGACAACTCATATGGGCCATAAGGAATTGTACGCCATCCTAGCCAAGAGCAAACCTAGTAAGTTATAATTATTAGACCACAACTGAAATTGAAAATGGTAGGGCACTAATTTGAAGAGAAGGGAAAGACCCACTGATGAGCTTATTATGTGATGGGCCACTGAGCTTCCTGCTTATTGATTGATAGCTATGTACTGTACTGTGTAATGACTGTACAATGTCACATTAGGCTTCACCAAGGGCGCATTGAGCTTTCATTTCCTAGCTATCCATCCTAATAATGGGACTAATATGCGTATGTAAACCCATACAGTTAGTTAGAGCATGGGGGGGGGGGGGGGGGGGGGGGGGGGGGGACACTGTTGCCAGGGTTATCTGCCTGTACACATGTGCCGGAACCTCCAGTCAGCTAGCCTCACATGTTGCCAACATCCATGGTCCAATCAGGCTATAATGAAACATGCAGTAGTGTTTATATAGCCTCGTTCCCAGGCCTACCCCGTTCTTTCTGTTCTTCGCTTTGCGTTGACAATCAGCGCAAACTGAAGAACAATAAAAAATGGGGTAGGCCTGGGAATGAGGCTAAGTGTTTATAGGCATGCAGGCATCCAACTCTCAGTGTATAATCTATGATCTGCATTACCGAACGTTTCAGGTATTCTACCGCCTCATGAACTTCTGATCAAGCAGCTGAAGGAAGTCTACACGGATTCCAAGTGGTCCAAAGGCAAAGTGACTGGGCCCAAGCTAAAAATGAGCACCTTCATCAACTTAGCTCTAGTTAAGAAGAAAGGTATTGCATCAAACGACAAGAAAACAAGCAAATTGTTAAGAGACAGTTTGCATGGGCTGGTTGACGACATTGAAAAGAAGAAAGAATCCGTTCTGGTCCATGATATCTTTAATTATGGGAAAGATCCAGTAAAGCGAGTGTTAGTAGAGGGAGCCCCTGGAATTGGAAAAACAATGCTAGCTTGCTATCTCTGTGCTGAATGGGCCGAGGGCAGAATTCTCCAAGAGTACGATTGTGTACTATTTGTGCCGCTCAGAAGATTCCAAGGAAAGGTCAGTGTACCAGGATCTCTACCAGAGTATCAGTATGAAAAGGACCTCCGCATTTTGGACCTTGTAAACCTGTACCTGCAAGGAGAGGCAGGGTTTAAAGCCACTGAAGAGCTAATAAGGACCTCGGGGGATAAAACACTGTTGATTTTGGAAGGGTGGGATGAACTTGCTCCTGATTTGCGCAAGGACTTGTCTTTCTTTCACCGACTTATAACTGGGGATCTCCTCCACAAGGCTTCCGTACTGGTCACATCTCGTCCCACAGTCAGCTCACAGCTATATGACGACATGAAAGAGCGGCGGATTGAAGTTTTAGGATTTAGGAGAGAGCAGATAATAGAGTTTGTTGAGAAGAATGTACCTAAGAAGAAGGATCTCATTATTTCTCACCTCAAAAAATTCCCCAACATCCAGACTCTGTCACATATCCCCTTGACCCTGTCAATCATTTGCTCTGTAGTTAGACATGTCGGTGAACTACCTGCCACACTGACTGGGCTTTACGATCAGTACATCAGGAATTTGCTACTTCAGGGTCTCAAAAAACAGCCGGTTCCAGAATTTCAACTCTCAGGGTTAGCTGACCTAACTCAACTTCCGCCAGCTGCCAAGAACATCTTTGACTCCTTAAGCAAGCTTGCATTGTGTGGCTTTTAAGACAAGAAATTTGTGTTCCGTGCAAAGGATTTGGAGGATGTAGGACTGGGCCAGGCTCCGTTTGGGAACTTTGATGCCTATGGCCTCCTTTCCACCATGCCTTGCTACGCAGGAGCTGAATATGAGGTTCACTACCAGTTTCGGCACTTAACACTCCAAGAATTTATGGCTGCTAAGAGAATTGAAGCCCTTGATCACAAGCAGCAAATGGCCCTGCTTGACCTGTATCGAGATGACAAACAGTTTCAAGTTGTGTGGAAGTTTGTCTGCGGGATTACAAAGTTGGAAGATGAAGATTTACGCAAATCGATTGTATCCCAAACTCGGAAAGGAAACAACAAGGACGAACTCTTCCTTTTACATTGCGTGTATGAAGCTCATGACCCCGACCTATGCCTGGCTGCAGCTGAGCACCTCCAATACACCGTACAACTATCAAATTATCCTCTTTTTGCTACTGACTGTCTCTGCCTGTCATACACCATCGCTCAGGCTGGGGGGGAGTGGCACTTGAACCTGCGAGGGTGCAATATGGGAGGCGAGGGTCTGGACATTCTCAGAAGGCATCTTAATGAACAACAGCCAAGAGGAAGGCATCCAGTGAAGATTGCATCCCTAGAGTAAGCCACAATATAATATAGACTGACATACGGTGTTCAGTTGTTGGTGGTCTGTGATTATAAAAAAATTATCATTCCCCTGCCTGCACTGCAGCCTCGTGGTCAACTTCCTTCACCTTGATTCTGAACCCCGTGGAATAGAAGTTCTGGCAGACATCATCGCCGGAGATGTCCCTGTCACTGAAATTAGGTGAGTTTATACTTGCTCAACTATTATGGAATGCAAATCTTCGAATTTCTGTAGGGTAAATTCAAATGCATTTGGTGACAATGGAACAGCAATCCTTGCCAAAGCACTCTGTCGAAACTCATCTGTCACAGGCATGGAGTGAGTATGTTGTGTATCTCTGTTCATAGCAAGTTAAGATAGGGCCGCTTTACATTGGTGAAGTTGTCCAACTTTTCTCATGAATAATTAATGAGATGACATCATTCGCATGCAGTTATTGATCTGTTTACATACTCCGAAGGTGGCAACTGGAATCAACAAGCGGGCGTGTCACTTTGATGTAGCTATAGCAGCCCTTTCGGATGTCATATCGATATCGGTGCTTTGATAGCCATGCATTAGAAATTGAATTTTAGGGCATTTTCAAGCAGACAGATTTGTTGAAACTTGTGTATTGACTTGTTGTTACCCATTTATTTGTCAACTTGGTTCGGAGATCACTATACAGGAGCTTCCTACCTTACTGTTCTAGTGATAGCTATAATTTTACCTCTGGCCTGAAACTACATATTTTAGCTTCCGGTCTGGATGCTGAATGTTACCCTCGTGCAGGCTGATTGGTTCCAAAATATCAATTCACACAGGATGGGTACATGTGGAATTACTGCAGTTGGTGCTAAGGACATAGCCGATATGCTGCTCATAAACTGTGCAATCAAGAACCTGTTGTAAGTGTACATATGTAGCCAGTTTTGCTTATTAGTGAACCCACAGTGATATGTTCCATTGTGATACACCGGTTAGCTTGAGATGGAACAAGCTCAAAGATGAAGGGATGCGCCATTTGGCATCTGCACTGATACAAAATCAAACTCTGAAGGAGTTAAGGTACATTTAATAATTATGTAAAGTAGTTTATTTGTTGATTGTGATGTCACTTGTCACTCTACCACAATCATCTCAACAGCCTTGGGAATAATGGCATGGGACGTAATGGTCTGCGGTACCTTTGTGAAATGCTCAAGGTGAACAAAACCCTAACTATCTTGAGGTGAGGCTATAGATTGTGCTTAAGATGCTGTACTCACTCTAATAATTATCCAGCAATCACTACTATTGACTTGTCACTCTAATTATCAAGGGTTTTTGTGCTGCTTTACTGTTCCTTGAGACCATTGTTTGTCTTACAACAGGATTGATGGAAGTAATTTGGGGAGCTCAGATTGTGAGATGCTCACCGCAGTGTTTCCACACAACCAAACACTGGAGCTGCTTGAGTATGTCAATTACTTGATACCATGATCTAGTTGTTATAAATCTCATTTCCAGGCTTCTCCCTGCATGTATAAAGGGGTGTCTTTATTCACTGGAGAAGTGGACTGGACTGGCTGGAATGACATTCCCTTTTTATTTTTCGTGGTAGCCTGGAAGATTTCTCGTAGTTAACTCATGGCTATGTCGTCAGAGGTCACAGTCAATAGCTATACTGAACCAGAGATAATCAGCTACGTACAGCTTGACCTGTGACACACCATTCACACCATCTTCTAGCTTCTTTCTGACTTCCGTTTCCACTCCATCAGACCTAATGGTTGCTATTGATCCAGGCTTCGCTGTGACAGATCGTGTTGTAAGAGTTCCCATTAACGTAAGACGTTTGACATCTAACACTAGGAAGGATCTCTGCGAGCAGACCAGAGCTGGTCACCCCAATCCAGTCCAGTCCACTGTCAGGTTAACCCTTTACCAACCAAATGACGCATATATGCGTCAAGATGTCACATCTGGCAATGTCCTTTGGAGATAGCCTCATTCCCAGCCCTCCGCCCAGTCAGGGCGGAGGGCTGGGAACAAGGCTAGTGAGATAGGTTCAGTGTGAGCCGAAAGGGCGGGACAGGGGGAGGTGGGTGGGTACACCCAAACGGTGCAAACAGCATGGCCACATCTTGGCTTAGCCATGAATAGCTATATAGGTTGGAGCCAGGTGGGCCATTTCGGTTTAAAGCATAAAATTAATGGGACTAGATCGAAACAGTGCTGCTCTCACCTACGTAGGCTTGTATAGCCTCGAATTCTAGCGTTCAAGGCTGATTTTCTGCTAGAGTGAGTTACCATTGCCCACGCATCTTGATCACATACTCGTTAACGAGTTGATATGGTTAGAGTCACAAACGTAGAAAGCATGGCTATGTGTGGTTCTGTGTGAAGTTTTGAGGATGTGTAAATTGCTTGTGCTACGAATGTACCGTATAGCGGGAAAATTTGGCGGGCATTAAATTGCGATTTCAGCCAAAACCACGTACATTGGTGTATGTTTAAATTTGGCGAATTTTAAATTTGGCGATTTGATGCTCGGCACAAATGACGTAACGGCAATGACGTAAGCCTCAGCGTGAGGCGTTAGGCGCTCAGTGTGAACTGTACATGTATCAGTCGAGTGCGACCAGTTAGTTACCAGCTAACCATGGAGACCTTTGAAGTAGAGAGATGTGTCAGAGGCCATCAAGTTTTCCATACAGTTTGGAGCCCCACCGTCCAAGAGCGTCGACGGTATTGCGCTGTGGCGGTGATGTGCTTGAGCGTCCCTCACACTCTCGTTAATGGCTTGTAATGTAGTTCCTTTCCGGAGAGAGAGGAATCCTCGATGTCGCGTTCTCTTGGGAGTATACAGCAGCTGTGTCTTTTCTGAAATACTGGTACAGAGCTACCGTACGTACGTATGTGCATTACTAATGTGCGCGCGCATACCCGAGTGGCCGGCCAGCTGCAGTGGGGTTTAATATGGCGGAATTTGATTTGGCGATTTTTTTCCTGCACCGCCAAAATCGCCAAATTAAAACCCCCGCCAAAGTTTCCCGCTATACAGTATACTCTCCTTGCAGGCTAGGCAAGACCTTCATTGGAGACGCAGGCTTAGGCATAATCACTGATGGCCTCAAAGCCAACCCAGAGTGTGGAATCAGGAGACTAGGGTGTGTTCATTTTCAACCCGTTACTACATCCAACTCATGTCTTAGTCTCCACAGGAGAAACTAGCTGTAGATACGAGACTGGACGGGCACCGTCGTCGTCAAAGTTGCTCCGTGTTTGCACCGTCCACACACTTCCGTCGTGGGACCACTTCAACTTCTGAGTATTACGTTATTTCCTGCGTAGACCACACCTACGGGCACTCCTCTACGCAGGAGAATCGCTGAAAACGCATAGTACGAAACTTCAAATGGACTCGACGGGCGTGCGGACAGTGTGGATACGGTGAAGCTCTGATGGTTACAGTGCCCGTCTAGTCTGTATCTTCAGGTGGTTTCTCCTGTGCTCACGCCCACGAAAACATCTGGTGGTTTGAGTTACAAAAGGCGTGTCCAGCATAGGTGTAATTGAAGCGCTGATAGCTCTAAGAAAAATGCTCCTTTCTGTACTATTTGTCGTGTAGCCCTACCTTCAAGTAGTCAGCGACGTCCACTAACTCCCGAAACGTCGGCTGCGAACGAAGGGGCGGTGGACTTCTTCATTATTCCGGTATTGCCGTAAACTGTTGTTTTTCAAAGTTGGAGATGGCCAAAAGGTTCTTAGAAGCTACAAAGGGTGTCATAACCAACAACGAAGAAAGTTGTCGACCCACAATGATTAGTAGTAAATTACGTGCGCACTCTTCGATTTCATTGGCCATCTCAAATTCCAGATGGGAAAGGTGTTAGTGACAAGAAATCTCACTCTAACCACCAGACCTTTTCTGTGTGAGTTGCTGGGCACGAGACTACTCATGTCTATTGTGATCTCTCTTTTATTACAGCTTGCTGGGTTGTGAGATTACTGACAGTGGCGTGGCAAAAGTCTGTGAACTTGTGCAAGCAAATTTAGTGGAGACGCTCCAGTAAGTTCCATCTTGCCAGAGTAATTCAAGCACTCCATGGCATGGCCAAGCCTTAGTACCAGTGTGAGCTCATCTAGCCTTGTACCCAGGCCCCGCCCTGCCTGGCTACGAAGCTAGAGCTCATCAAACCATTATTATGATCAATGTTGTCATGTTGTACAGTTTTGGGTGCAATGCTGGAATCACAGACGCTGGGGCAGAATATTTGGCCAAGGCAGTGGAAGATAGCACCTCCATTACAGCAATTAGGTGAGCTACAAAAGAAAGGAATGAGATACCTATCACACCTAGAATAAAGAGCAACCGTGTACGTACTGCAACTAACCACTCATCCAGCACTTGGTGTATAACAGCCCGTTTACACTAGCGCTCTGGATCGACACAGCTTGAACTGGTTCAAATTATATATCTTGTAATGTAAACACGAACCGAACCGCCCCGATCTGCTCCGTACTGGACCACCAAACTCCATCGAACTGGGTCCAACCTGGAGCGCTCCCACCCCATGGAAGTGTAAACGGAATCGTAGGGGAGACTAGGGGTTGTCATGGTGTTGTATATCGAAGATGACTAGTCTTGTGATGTGGTCTGGGCATGTGACTAATCATGAACTTCGACCCCTAACCACACGTACATGGAGCGCTCGGGTGGCGTAGTGTAAACGCACCTCCCAGATTGATCTGCGTCGAGCCGGAGCGAATCTGCCCTTCTCGGTCTGTAGTGTATGTGGTTGCTGTGGTTGCTCAAGTCCCTGGTGTGAAAGTACAATGTCACTTTACCATTACTAAATTAAGCCTCTACTGCTCCAGTTTTCATGTAGCATTAATATGTAGCTAGACATTAGCCCAGTGTTAAAATATGTCCCAAGACTCCTATTTCAATTCTGCACCTCCTCACACTATTACTATTACTGTTATACCATTGTCAGGTTGGAAAACACCAAGCTAACAGAGGCAGGAAAGAAATGTCTCAAAGAAGCATGCCATCTGTCAAGGAGTAGAGTGGAGGTCACGTACACCCCCAACATACATTTACGAAGAAGAATGGAGAGCAAGACAAAAGACCAGTCTCTCAACTGTGGTAGCTCTTATTAGGCGGTCTCATAAGCATTGCCAGAGATTTTCGGTGTTTGACTTCAAAGAAGTTTGGGTTTTGTCCATTTTTGCCTACGCACCTATTATTGTTTATCAGCAGACTGGGTCAGTATCTGATCATGAACATCGTAAAACTAGGTGCATTTCATTAGTTTGGTCTGGCCATGGGCCATAGAGATGGTATCAAACTCTGATACCTCATCTGTATCATCCTCAGCAGCTAATTACATGTAACTTACTCACGCTCAGCCACTTATCAATATTCACACCAGAAATTAATGGTAACACGCCCTCCCCATCTGGGTGCACGTGGGGGCAAGGCTACTCTGTCATACATATGCAAGTGGACATTGGGGGGCGAGCCTGCTCGAGTGAATATGCATGCACGTGCAGGACATGGAGCAGTTGCATGCACTCTATGATGCACATGACTCATCGGAATGTGACTGAGCAATGAACAACCTTAATTGCATAAACCTTTCACGGTTCCTTCAACTGCTCTAGAATTTCAATTTTATTTTTGCATGTGCAAGTGAAATCCGCTGATTTAAAATTTCTGGTAAGTGGGCCGGTAAGTGGTCGGTCCAAGCATAGACTATCAAAATACTTTGGGACTTTACAAAAATGAATGATGCAGGAGGTGGGAATGGCCTCGGAGTTCACATCACAGTTACAACAGTGACAATACTGTAACACACAGAAACATATCCTACATCCACACAATCCACATGCGTGCACGTTTACACACACGCATGCCTTTGATCTTGAGGTATTGAGTCATGAGTCGTATACACAGTAGCGAGCAGCCTATGTAAAAAACAAGGATTTCAGGTTACTGAGACCCTGTAAGCTATGGATTCTTGTTTATATCTAGGACCAGGGAGGGTTAGGTAGACCACTTGCCTTGTGCCAGTTTGTATGGAAGAGATCTTCTCCCACACAGCCTAGTGATGAGGCTAGTATACCATACATTATAACGTGTACACACAGACTTACACTGCTATTTAGAAACCGATCATGACTCCATCAAATCTAGCATAGATTACTTCCAAGCCACTCTCAACCACTCAGAGTAGCCTCGTAATGAGGCTAGGGACTTCGGAACCCCACATCGGCTCATTAATGTATAATAGCATGATGATGTCACATCAGTTGTAGCCATACTTGAGGTGTAGTGCATCCAGTCAGGTCATCCCCAGCTCTGGAGAATTGCCATGGCCAGGATGTAGTGGAGAGGAGATCCACCTGCATGCTTCTCTGGGTAATTCCTGTGGGATGAAGGGTGAATAGGTTAACTGTATAGGTTAAGGGGTGAAGGGATGAGTGGGAGGAGCACTGGGTTGAGGGAATGAAGGATGGAGAGATGAGGTGGTGAAGGGTGAGGGGTTGATCGGCGAGGGAAGGGGGGTGCATGGGGGATGGAGAGGTGAGGGGTTTGGGGGAGGAGCATAAGCATATGGCCGACATGTTCAACTGTTGATTGATATGGGGATCTCAAAGCTTTCTCCTTGATTCCACAAAGACACCAAGTGCTGCAGCCATGATCTGGATCCAACCTATACAACACCAACAGTTGTCTACAAGCTATATGACAAAGGCTATAATATATTATTTCACAAAGTTGCAGATTAGCCAAGGGATGAGGGATTGAGGGGAGAGATGATGTGGTGAAGGGGTGAGGGGTTGATCAGTGAGGGGCTGAGGGATAGGGTGAGGGAGGAGTGCAGATGAGGGGTGGGGAGGTGAGGGGTGTGGGGTAATTGGTTGTGATGGGTGGAGGGGGAAGGGAGCATAAGCATGGCTGGCATGTATGATTGTATGGTCAGCTGTTCATTGTCAACTAGCTACATAAGAATATGACATGGGGATTATCATACTGGAAGCACGTTGAGAAGAGGCAAGTGGTACTCAGTGATGAACTAAACCTGGGGCAGATGTGTTGAACATCACATCAAGAATTAAAGTATGATGGTTTGAGTGACTGAGTGAAGATGATGAGCTAGAGTGATGATTAGAGTCAGCTATACCTTACCTATAATGGCAATTCTACAAGAAAATATACCCAGGGGATAGAAAATTGTAACTCTTCCTCCTTACTTTTCATTCCATTGCATTCCGTTTGTATGGGGGAGAGCCCGGGAATGAAGCTATATCAATTTCCTCAAAAGAAGGATGTTTGCCCAGGTGCCTGATTTCTTCTCTGGCAAGGTTGAAAGGAAGTGAATTTCGCTTGTATTCACCTCTGTTGTGCACGTGCACCAAGCTACAATAAAAGAACATTTATTTTAGGTAGTACAGGTGCTTTAGCATGATTGTAGACACTATCAGTGATGTGTAGACTATGTCTGTACCTAGGCATGTCACATGATACAAAAATGTTTTGTGTAGACATCGTGGAATTTATTTACTCACAAATTGTTACGAGATGGATCACCAAGTGTGGGCTTTAACTCCTCAGCCAGCCTTGTTTCTCCAACTAGTGGAGTTTGTAGAGCAGTGATGATTGCTGCCCAGCTGCAGTTTCTTGTCCTCTTCTTCCAAGTGTCAAAGATCACTGAGAAACACTGACAAGAGTTGCCTCCGTATTCTTTTTTCCAATTGTCGAGTTGACTAACAGTCATTCCAAGCAAAATGCCAACATCCCACCACTTATTGGGAAGGTTTGCTGCGACTAGGTTCATCAGGTCACACAGCTCAGGCTCACTCTCCATGGATGTTGCTCTGCTTGCATCAGTATGGTTGACTAGGGGGATTGTATTGATAATAAAGGGACATCAGTATTTGATGCATTTAACAAATTTAACATTATAAGCACTGTTTGCACGATAAGCCATCATTCCCACGACTCAAATATCTTTGAGGTCCAAGAGTCTCAAACGTATAGCTACAGTGGAACCTGTCTATAGTGGTAAAACTGTGCAGAAAACTAGCCTGGCTTTCTATAGCTAGCTGTGTGTAAGCAGCTACGTATGTATACGTACCATAGCTTTGTATCCAAGGGAGTGCTGTGGACGAATCAGGTACGTTGCTACACAGCCTCAAGGGATATTTAACACTTAGCTATAGTACAGTTGTCTGGAATTTATGGCGACGTAAACAAACCTCGTCCTCAGGCTGTCACCCTGGACTCGGTTGGTTTACTGCCAGACAACTTTACTATAATTCATCTGTTTTGTTTTTGTATTTTGACTGTTGTAAACTTACTGTCCTGGTGTCTTGTTGAGTGGTTTTATAAGGTGTCTCTGGTTAAACTATTGCGTTTTCCTTTTCTTTGAATTGTACGTTCCTAATAGTACAGTATTAGCTATTATACTGCAGGTTTACCATGATACCTGAAATTGCAGGTTTTAACAGCAAATCTATTTTGATATCCTCTGCAGTGCCTTGAAACAAGATGGGTGTGCACACGCATCGTGTGGCATACGCACGGATCTGAAATCTGGGAGGGTAAGTCCTTTCTGCATGCTTCAGCTCGAGCACTTTTGTATCAATGCTCCAGAAATCCACATCTGTAGCCTTAATCTGGAATTGTGAACAAATACACTCCCACATAACACAACTTGAATTTGCAATGGGTGCTAGTTAATATATGCACAAACCTGGTCAGCTGACTGCAGAGCTAGTATCCATTCACTGGAGAGCACCCTTTCTGGAAACTTAATCTCTATTTTCCTCTCACTTGGAGGTTGGTTGGTGAATATAAATTCCGTCGTACAAATCTCTTCGTAATCCTCAGCCACGGGAAACTGTCTCCTCAGAGCCTGCATGAAATAACCAAAATTAATGACCATTTTTTTCAGAGCACAAGTACATCCTTTACACAACAAACCTCAAGACAAGTCTTAAGGAAGTAGGTAACACAGAAGTAGACCTTCCACATTGTTGGGTCCGGCATGATCTTGCAGTAGCCCACTAGGTAGAAAAGTGCTTTTGCTGTGTCTTCACGTGTAACACCTCCACCAATACATAGTAAACAGAAGTGATTTGTCTGCAGAATGCCATATTCGTGTTTGAAATGTGTATTGCTCAAACCTATAGCTATTTGCTGAAACTTGTACTCCTGGTTACCATTTAGTGCATGTCCAGCTTTCAAAAAGCCAATTTGGAGCTCACTACTGTCTTCATCACCCGTGAGGTTGAAATAGTGTGGTAGTACAACCTCCACAGGCTTGAGGAATAGGTAGTTAGGCTGCTGCTGCACACACAACTTGACAATGGGGGACACAGGTTTAATGCCTTGGGGGAAATCAAAGGGGCCAGTGAGGGTAATTCCAACCTCAATGTTGATCGAGTCCCCTTCTGGTATGGCACCTTCTGGAATTGTGAAGCCAAAGTCATGAGCTGAACTGTAAAATACCCCCCCTGTGCTATCACACTGCACAATTTCAACAGGATCCATATATGGTACTGATGGTAGAGAGATCTCATTTTGGCTCAGTTTCTGTCCTTGAGAACATGCCAGCAGCTCATCTTCAACTGCTTCAGGCGACATTTTAGTTTCGAGACTGGCTGGAACTTCTTCTTCGAGTAACTTCATTTGCAGCTCAGACTCCATTGCAGCCCTGAGGGGTGTGGTAGTTCCTCCGACTGGTGGCTTGGAAGATGAGTGGATGGGAATCAAAGGGGGGATCTCAGTTTGTGTATAGTCTTGTAGTTCGTACCAACTGGGCGCAGATTTTTCAAAGTTTAAAGATGATAGCGGGAGACAAAGTTCACCCAGGAAATTGTTTCTCCCAAACCTGTTCTGGTTCCAGACTGTCAGCCAGATGGCACGCTGTTTCAGTTCCTCCTCCTCCTCGACAAGGTACTGCAGGGTAAAGTGAAGATGACAAAAGCACCTAAATCCCAACCTCACAACAATATTGGCAATTGAGTGATTGTGTTTCGCAAAACAGGAGGTGGAATACTGTTCCATTTCCACTGGACACCAAGGTTCAAAAGTAAAATGAACTGTGTAACAGAAGGCATAGGGAATAGCGTAAACTGCTGGTCACTCCCATATTGCTACTACACATTTTCAGTCATTCGCAAGGACCCTGGGCTGTAATACATGTTCCGCGTCCACCAAGGATGCAAAATAAGGGCCTGATGGAGGCTTTCTAGTTTCCATTGGACGAGACATCTATCAGTAACAAATTGAGAGTGTAACTAAGCTGATCAGAACGCTGCTTTCTAGCATAGCAAACAGAAGAACATTGTGCAGGGATCCCTTGAACATGTCATCACTCAAGAGGTCCTTACACCCCGTATTGCACTCCCCGTATTGAACGCCATCAAGACATGACTGAATGGGCGGTGGTGATTGGTCACTTCCGGGTTTGTGCATGTAGCAACCACACACGAAAATGGCGTATTGAGAAAGCTGTCGACTGTGTATCAGCACTACCAAGACATTGCATATTGCTGGAAATCAAGCACAAGAGCGGAGGTAACTTGTTTGTGCCTTTAGTCAGCTGACTAAACTACCTAGTCATAATTATTACACTGCCAGGAGTGCAATAATAATATATTGAGAAAACATGCACCACATACCATCAGTGTTTCATTGTACACAGGATTAAGTGTCTTCCTCTTAATCTCCGTCTTCCTCTTGGAGTACTTGCTCTTGTCTGGGAGCAGGTAGGTCTTGATGTAGGGGTCGGAGAATCTGTACCGTATATGGGGGACGGTGAGCCCTCTTGCTCGCTTCACATGGATCATCAGCTCCTTGTTTTTGTACTCGATGCTGAGCATCACGTCTCCGGTGATGTCATAATCTCCCTTCCTGGAACGTGAGAGTGTGATGCTGCTTACACTGGCTGTGGTGTCATCGTGCTTCAGCTGCTGTTTGTGTGTGCATGTGTGTGTGTGATGTAAAATTTTGGAATCATAAATCCCCAAAATGTATAACATGAAGTACAAGTTCTTTGACCTGCAGGAGGTCCAGTGCACACAAAATGGTACATGACATCATGCACTCTTAGTTCTACATTTCAGGATAAAGTTTAATTGTCAGTGTAGGCGGCTTTAACATTGGCCATGGAATTGCATTCAGAGGAACAGACTGACTGTAACCTATGACAGCACCCTTTATATTAATGTCCCCAGCCTAGGCCCAAATGTGAAAGACAAAGCCAACTGTACTCCTGGGATCAAGGCACCCAATCCCAGGAAGCTAGTGAGCATGTAGCAAGATCATCCAAATTATGGTGGAGCACCTTGTTTACTAGAGAACGTTTTTGTACTTTGCCAGAGAGCGAAGAAGAAGATTTGCTCTTGGCATGTCCTTTGGTTGAGAGGGTTGCCAACCCTATCCGTTCAGAGTCAATGTCATCTGAGCCCTTACGGCCTTTCTTAGGAAGAGAGCCACTTGAAGACTGCATCCTATTCTTCTGATTCTTGGAGTGAAGAGGGCTGATCTGATCGGTACTTTCATCCTTTGCTAAATCTGGGCTTGGCGCCTTCTGGGATCGGAGCTGGCATGCAGCTGCTGATGACTTCATACGCTTGTGTTCCCCAGGATGATCTGTAGAGGGCCTGAGTGTGTGCCACTGCTCCACCCACTCTCCTGGGAGGGCCAACATGGCCTCCCAGTGAGACATTTCCTCACCCATCCAATCCTTGGGGTCCTTCACACGGTCAGGATTTGGTCCAATACGAACGCACCCAATGAGTGTACCACAGTGGTCTTTGTCCCAGCTGCAGACTGTCACCTCAAGCGCTCGCTCTGAACGCAACTCCTGAAGGCTGAGGAAATTGTAGACGATATCTTCTTGCCACTCTGGATTCAAGCTGTTCCGGATGATCTTCGTCTGCTTCTTGGTACCATAATTCTTGATGGGCAGCAGGTAGCACTTCACAAAGCCGTTGGTTTGGCCGTTTGGTCCCACACTGGGTAGATCCTTAGCTTGCTTAATGCTGACATGTACGGTGCCAATTGTTTGGACGTTGGCACCATTACGTTTTGGACTGTTACTCGGAGAGTTGGGAGCAAACTTCAGACCCAGTTGAAGCATCCCACAGTATCCAGAGTCAAGCTCCTCCTCCTGTGTTCAGAACAGAGCATGCATAAAGGTAGCATTCACAGGCCAATCCACAGTGGTCTGGGAATGAGACTCACTAATGAGGCTAATGCACAAGTTTTCAGCATATTGTTCAAGTCCTTATACAGTATTGTTACAGTAATGGGAATTCTCACCCACTGAGAATTGCTAGTGAATAACACAAGTTTGGCTCTAACTGCAGCATTTAATATTTAGGTTAACCACACCAATATGTGATTCTAAGTCTGGACCAAGCATGCAAAAATGTGGCTAAAGGTAAAATGAAATGAGATTAAAGTGATCATCTGCTGCTCTGAAATATTCTGATATAAAGGGAGTGGTCAGTTTCACCCAAGTAAATCATGATATTGCACAGGCAGCTAAGTCTAGATCTGGAACTCTCATAATTATTATGTCTAGTATGATTCAGGGACAACAACTTGTTTTCATGTAACACAAATTTGATAAGAAATGCGAAATCATACTTAAGAGTATAAAAAAACATTACAATATACAACCCCATCTTGCATAAAGATGGTTGTATACTGAACTATTTTAAGCCATCATCCCTGCTTGTTTCCTAAGCTTACTTTTTTGCGATTCTGTTATCCCTACATTTCCAGACATTTTTAATGTTTTTTACACTTGTTTGCCTCATTATTCTAGCAGCAGCATTCACTCCGCACACAGAACCCAATTTTTGAGTTCAAAGTTCTCTGTGTTCAATGCATACAAATGAAGAAATTGGCGTCGCAGATGAAGCCATAGTTGATGGAGTGGGCAGTTTCAAGCGCCTTGTGAGACTTCAAAGTTGTGAAAAGGCGATTGCGTTGTGCACTGCTCAGTGGTAAAATGCTGCTGTTAGTAATTGGCGTACCATTTCTTTGAGTGGGTACTCGCAGTCTGTAGGGTTAGTCAGGTCCATTGAGCAAAGTGGCAGACGAACTTCTCCCAGAAAGTGGTTCCTCCCAAACTTGTCCCAGTCCCACATGCTCAGCCAGAGGGTGTGTGTGCTCACGTCGGTCTGTTGAACCTTGTACTGAAAGGAGAGCAAACAGCAGGTTACATTTCGAATTGTTTCTTACTGTAATTTTGCTTGGTTTCCATGTTCGAACATAATTATGTTCTACGTAGCCATAATTTGATCCACCCACGCACTACAGAACAGTGGCATAGCTAGGCCTGAGCATACCTGGGCCGGTGCCCGGGTAAAATTTGCAAGTGCCCGGGTAAAATTCAAAGCAGTAATTACTAATTAGCGTACACGTGCCACGGCACAGCTGTCACTGTTGGAATCATTCGACTGCTGTGCCTCTGCTGTTAGGAAGAAGAGAACTGCATGATTCAACCGAATCTGCCAGTGGTAGTTTTAGTAGCAGCTGTATACTGGAAGATACTGTCTATGAAAGCCCTTTCTGATAGTTAAAATCGTGCAGTGTAAAGTACGAAGGTGCTACAAGAGCCCATCCTGATAACTGACAAATGAATTTTCTGCACTTCACACGGATTGGATTGGCACTATGCACCTCTGTGCACTGCCTTCGTCAGTGTGCCCAGACTGTGCCCGGGTGACTCTGCAATCCTGGCTACACCATTGGCAGTGAATCACTTGTAGGGCTAACTTAGCACATGTGGGTTCTCGAAACTCGAAAAGCGTGGGAGAGTATGAAACACAAAAATGTTTCCACTGACAGACTGAGAAGCCTTCTAAACTCCAACTGTGCTGCCTAATGAGGGATGGAAGTTGTATGTAGGTTCTGAGACCGTCAATGTACCAACACATTTATCTGCATAGAAATACGTTGAACCGAGACTTTCACAGCTGAGACATATCCAAGCCAAGTATGCTAAGATATCTAAGCCAAGTATCCTAAAAGGTCTCCAAACCGAGTATGCTAAGATATCCAACCCAAGTATACCCCCCGGTATGCTGAAGTGTACTGAGCAAACCTTGAGGATCTCATTGTAGGTGGGTTTGGTCGTCTTCGTTTGGATGTCTGTTTTCTGCTTGGTCTGCTTGTTCTTTTCTGGGAGCAGGTTGATTTTGACATAGGAGTTGGAAGTCCCATCCTCCTTGAGCCCTTCGGCGCTGTGGACTCTCACATACAGCTGCTCTTCCGTCCGCTTGTACCACACGCCAACTTTCAGCTTTCCTCTGATGGCATAGTCATCCTGCCCGCATGGCTCACTGTACAGACTGTTAAAGCTCTCGGCACTCTCAGAACGATGCATGACGGTGACGTTGGCATCAGGAGAAACCACTTTCTCTTTCTGACGTTTAAAACCATTTTCCTTTGGTTTTTCTTGCACAGGGAAGTAAACGCTTTTGTTTTCTTGCAATGGTGCAGCCTCTGTAGAAATGACATGATTTAGAGACTGAAGGGCTGTTCTACTGGCAATCATGCATGCAACTTAGGTACAGCAACAAGCTCATACAGTTTGTTTTGAACTAATCTTCTGGGATGTAAAGGACTCGTACATCCTTCTTTGATGATGAAAGGAGGTCTGCTAAAGGGTGGAATGCCATCAGATTCCTGTTTCTCAATTGCAGGCACCCATTTAATAGTCTTAGACTTTGGGAGTGGTTGTTGCAATGGCCGGAGAATGGCCGGAAAAGGTGTTTATTAGGACAACTGAAAACACCATGTTCGTACAATTATTGTGGCTCTCTGATAGGTCAATTCCTAGCCAATAAGGGGAGAATTTACCACCAACATGTGTTTTATTGCTACTTATACTCCACTGCTCCAGGAATGATTGACACGTACGACGCACCTGTGAGTTTCTTCTTAGCCTCAGTTAGGACTTGCAGTGACTTGAGTATCAGCTCTGAGCCATACAGAGAGGGAGGAGGGCAGCTGCTGTACAGGATGGGCATGTAGTCTTGGGACTGCAGTTCTATCAGCCTATATGGGACAAGGGAAAGAACAAAAATAGATTTTTTTCGTCACGAATGTTTTCACAGATGGGCAGGATTGGGCAGGAACGTATTTGAAGCCCTTTCCTGGGAAGGGAAACCAGAAACCCTGGAGAGAAAAAAAACCTTCCTAGGTGCAGCTGGTAGGATTTGAGCCTGTGGCCGCTCACACCACAGTCGAGTGGTTTAACCGCATCACCATGCACACCATCACACCAAAACTGTGGTCAGGACTCAGTGTTACGTAAGTGCAGCAGAGGCTGCTGGTTCTGGTGTCAATAAGATACAGTGGACTTCATGTGTAATGTTTCAAACTGCCAGGCTGCTATTGTGGAACCAACCTGACAAGAACGGACACTGCCATGCAGCTACACGTCTCTGCCTGTGATGTTTCTCTTTCGTGCGATAAATACACCAGACTCTCTCCTTTCTTTCTACTCCCTTCCAATTCCAATCCATTGCACAGGGGGAGGCAGCCTAGGAATAAGGCTAGCTATTACTCAGAAATTGTATTCATGCAATTGCTGCTTGCCTCCAGACACCTGCTAGCCCTGGATTCCTTTCTCTTTGGGGAATTGTTAATGTACACTTGAGCAACTCCCCCGTCAGACATAATAACTGTAGTCATGTAATACACATTTGTGAGTGTCCTATTCAATCCATCCCAGTTGTTGGGTATGATGGTCTCTTTACCTCACATGATGAAACGTACCAGCTATAGGCCTTCTCCAGTTCCTACATAGTGAAGCTATAGGACAAAGCTATAAGACGAAGCCTAGCAGAAAACATGAAAGTTAGCTGTCATTGATTAGATCATAGCAGTTGAAGTCTTGTGTGTCCCCAGCTGTCTGTTCTGGCCTCTGGGAACCAAATCATACTAGATTAAATTTTACTCAGCACAACCATAACATGAGCTCAATTGGTATTGCAGTGGATAACACAGAGATTTGCAGTTACTAGAAGTTGGAACATTAAAAAGAATGCAATGTGCTGCAAAGTGCAGTCAGACGTGCAGTCAGACAGCACTGTTTAGAGCCTGCTGTATGAATTGCCCTCAATCCCAAGGTAAGTTCCCTCACATCCTGAGACCAGGTGTATGAGTAACCGATGCTGGCGGTGTCATGTGTGACTTGTATACACGGCTGGTGAAACCTTACAACATTGTTATGGAATATCTCGCACTACACTGTTCAGGACCAACTGTTACCCACGTACTTTGCCTTGAAGCAGGTGGTACAGTGGAATCCAGGAGCCCCCTCTGTTATCTTCCGGCACTGCAGACACACCATGTGCTTACACTCAGGACAGGTTGCGCCCTCTCCCTCGACAAAGGACTTGCCACAGCAGGCACACTGCTTTTTCTCTGAGAGCACCTTCTGAGTCCTCCGTCCCTGTTCAATCACACATTTCTGCACCCTAAAAAGCATTGTTGTACACATCAATCATGGTACCACAGTTTCTGAATCTAGCCAATCAGTTCAGAATGCAGAGGTAAATAAGTTGCAGGCATAGAGCATAAAGGCATATATATAGAGCATGGCAGGGAGTGCTCTATTTTAAGTCCAAAGGGCTCCAGACTGAGTGCAGTGTGAGGGAGTTGTAAACAGTAAGGCACAAGCAACCTGTGCTACGTAGTTATAGTTATAACCATATTATGCAAGCATTATGGTGTCTTAAATGTTATGACACACCCTGTGTGAATAAAATATAGTGCACCGATGTGTGTCTGTGTGCAACTAATGGAAGTGGTGGGCTAGGGGATGCAATCGGGGAGCTGCAGCTGAAGTGGATGCAAATGGGGAGCAGTAGCTGAAGCGGGAGCAGCACAGAAAGCTGCCTGGCACAGGACTGCATGCTCACATAGGCGAATGAGGGGGCAGCAGCTGAGTGAGCAAAACTATACTTGTTACTGTATAGCTATCACTCCTTGGATCATTAATAAAGCATTCCAACTTAAGATATTCCCTTGTTGTTAGTTGGTGTACTCCGAACTTCCCCCCAATGCAAGTATGCATAGTATGTGAGTGTAGAGTAATCCTACACAAACATGTATATTTAACAATAATGTGCACTGATGTCACGGAAACCTCAGGGGAGAATGAGTCCAAATTAATGTTAAACTTCTTGCTAGTGACTATACCTCTTGCAAGTGAGAGTCATGCATGGCCATCAGTAAACAGGAAGCCAAGGTAGGGTGATGGCATATTACAGTTCAGTATACAACCCCATTGTACATATCTTTCCACTAATGCATGTATAATGAGGGGGTTGTATACTCAAATGAAGAAAATGGTGTCACAGATGAAGTTATTGAGTGGATGATTTCAAGTGCCTCGTGAGACTTCAAAGTTGTGATAAAGCGATGGGGTCATGCAATGCTCAGGGTAAAATGCTGCTGTTTTGTGTGAAAACTGTTGTGAGGGAGTCAGACAGTTTTGAACTAGCCCGTCTGAAGAAAGAAGAAGAAGAAGAAGTTTGGCGGTTTAGCAACTTTCTGGTTCGGTACTCGAAGTTCGCAATGGTTTTTGTGTCACTGGGAGTCTTCTTGGCCAGGAAAATTAAGATGAACAGTATGTTGTCATAAAGGCTTACACGTTGACTATTTTTGAGATTTTGAAAAAGATCTTTTGTATTAGCTTGCATATCAGATTGCGTATCCGCTCTATCCCACCCTATCGAGTTCAGTTAATGGACGGGAAACTGTCCAAAAATTATAGCAGGGTATTGAATAAGTATTTGAGAGTCCAGGTGAGGAATAGTACATGGAGAGTCCAAAGGCTGAGCCAAATACAAACAGATGAGTCCATTGTACTGTAGTTATGATGGATTTATTGTACACTTTGACCTACCTTCCAGCGCGATCTCCATGATACAAAGACAGCTGCAACTGGCAATGTGAGGCACATGTGCAACTAAACTTTCCAGTCCAAGACAGGAAAATAGTGGACAACTCAACGATATTTCAGTGCTGATTATTTATCGAACACCGTTGAAACCACCCACTTACTCTTTCTCCACCTTCTGGAGTTCTTCATCAGCTTTCAGTACACGCATGATGATCATCTTCTCCTCCTCGGTTAGAAAGCTCAGGTCCAGGAGGGGTACTGGGCCGGGGGGAGAGAGTGTACGTACTGATGCCATCACTTCAGCAGTGCAATCAGGTAGTGATGTCAATTCAACTCAAAACCTGTGAGAATAGGACAGAAGTCAGTGTACATTGTCTCACCAAGTGGTGTAGTTACATAGTTATAGTGTCTTGGGGACTGTAGATAATACATAGTAAAGTACCAATGTATGTATGTGCCAAGACGTGTGTATGTAGAGGTGCAAGTGTGTGCATGCATGGACCAAAACACACATAATTTAGCAACCCAGTTTCTGCACATCACGGGAATATATAGCTATGAAAAAGTGGGCGAGGAGAGGGATGTCTATATAGCTTTATTTGTTCCCCAAAAAGCTGCATGGGTGGGGGATTGGGAACAAGACTAAGGGATGTCTGCAGCTGCTATTATTAATGGGTCACTTTACAAAACCAGTGAACAAGCCCATTCTCTGGAAATGCTCTTTCCAGGTAATGCATTTGTTTTCAGCAACTCTTTCAGCCATTCATACACCAACTCGCAGGATCAAAGAGTTATAATTATAATGGCCATGGAGGAGAGGAGGATATAAGTCTCATGGAAGGAGAGCAGGGTTTGGGTTGCGACCTTCTTGCACAGATTTCTGGAGTCTATTCTGGATGAGAGCAGTGCTGCCACTGTGACATGGTCCCTGGCTTCTTTCAGGGCACTCAGCAAGAGCTTTGACAAGTACCTTCAACAGGTACATGTACACAGTGACTCCTGGTATGGGTAAGATACCTAGCGGAGAATCTCCAGCTTTATGTCAAGTACTATAATTATACAAACAGCTCATCTATTACTGAATAGCTGTTTATGTGCTGTTTATGGGGTGCCGTTTGTGTCAAGGCTCCCATTTTGGTGAACATTAATTTTATTAAGACAGCAACGTTTGCAAGTGGAGGTGATGTTTGCTAAATATTGCATGGAAGTTGGTAACAGAATGTCGTAAATATCGCACTTGGAAGTAGGCATTTAGTAAGCATCGCATAGTTTCGTCATGCTGGAAGCGATGTTTGCAAAATATTGCATTGTTGCATGCTGGATGCGGTGTTTTAGCTAACTCGCATGGATCAAAGAGTAATGGCCATTGCATGTTTGCGTCTAGAGGCGATGTTACAAATAGTGCATTGTTCATGCATGTGGAGGCGACGTTTGCTAAATATCGTTGATAGGAGAGGTCGCAATTTACACAATATTGCACTTGGAAGGAAGTATTTGGTAAACATTGCTGTCCTTTTATAAATGTTGCGTTTTGACACAATGGCACTCCATAGTGCACCTGTTGCTTCTTAAGTGGCTGAAGCCAGACAATAATTTACTGAGGCATGCAGAGGCTGTCCAGATGAAGTCACTAAGGAAGCAGTGAAACAATTAACCAAGGTGATCTGGCTAGCTATATACTGGTATCTTGAATCTGAGCAAGTGTAACATACTTAACCGTCCCCGAATTTCCGGGACTGTCCCGGAAACTGACCTTTTGTCCTGCTGTCCCGGAAACAATCAACCGGAAATTATACACGTGGTCTAGGCGTTTACTACGTACAAGCAAGTCTGTCTGACTACTACTACCTGCAGATGAGTGCCAGTACCAGTGGGTCAGAACGGTTAGAACCGGTGTCCAAGAAGGCCATGCAGGTGGCATCCCGATTGGAAGCGCTATAATGTGTCCTCAAGCAGAAAGGGAGCCTCTTTCGTCCGTTGTAAATTCTCAATTCTCTCCAGACTACCCTAGGAATGCTGCTGTGCAGTGGATCAAAATTGTCCTGCACTAGACAGCAAAATCCTGCAAAGTTTTCAAAACTCAGGGTTGGGAAGTATGGTGTAAGTGCTAGGTCTTATTGTGCTAGAGCTCATCTTTTAGGTGACTATATATCCAGGTACACTAGAATATTTATTAGTGGTGCACACGTCAATGCTGTAACACTGATAGTGTTCTAAACCTGAACGTGCTTAATGAACATTCCACTATACATATGACTGGTGGGTTAGAATAACTAGTTTCTTGCATATGAAAACTACTGGGGCTGTGGTCTCTCTCCCACCACCACTTCCATGGTGTGACTCAAGGACAGTCATGCCATAATATGAAAATACAGGTTGACGCTTAAGTGTTATTGGGGTTAATTCAATTGCCAGCCATACGCTCCTAAAATTTTTGCTACCCTCATTGATCCTAGGCTTTGTCCAGAGCTAGATATTTTACTGCATTCTTGTCACGCTATTAGTTTCTTGCTACTAGAAACTAGTTATTTTCTTTGTACATAAGTTCCTGTAAGTTGTGGAACACTCTACCACTTATTGCTTTCCAGTTATGTACTATTACCGCTTCTAAACACAAACTTAAAAATATTCTGTAACCTTTTGTACTTGTACATGTACACTCATGCAGTGTCCTCGTATTAGCTCTTGTGCTATTTGACATGTCCTGTACATATTCAAATCTCATAAAGATAAAATGTCTTGTCACGTCTAACATGCTGTCCAGCACTCCAGGTGACCTGGCTTTGGGTGACTTGTAATGATGCAACCACTGTCAGACTGCACCCGGTATTACCTAACCATGGGAATAACTGTTCAACTAACTCACTTGGTCCATTTATAATAGGCATTTAGCTATATAAGCTTACCGGCAATGGGCATTAAAGTTACTGTAATAAGCTTACTGGCAATAGGCAAAATTTACAGAACTACGAAGCCACAAAGTAGTGATGCACGTACGTCATAGCTAGTGAGTACGAGACAAATTCTCTATTAGTAAGCTACATCCCTCACCAGCTTCGGCATCACAACAAGTAGACTCTCTTTCCGTTTTTCGCACGATGTCTGGGTGCGCACCCGAGCAAGTTACGAGACTTAGAAATAATTTGCGCATGCGCAGTTTGTGCCGCAGCACGAAAGTCTAACAAGCTACTAAGCTAGTAGCCTCGTTCCCAGGCTCCCCCCCAGCTTTTTGTCGCAAAATACCCGCCAAGAGGAAGGCATCCAGTGAAGATTGCATCCCTTGAGTAAGCCACAATAATTTTAGACTGGCATACGGTGTTCAGTGGTTGGTGGTCTGTGATTATAGCTATCTTTCCCCTGATAGCTCAATTTTATAAGGAGATAAATGCCCCTTTCTGTACTATTTGTTGTGTAGCCCTACCTGCAAGTAGTCAGCAACGTCCCCTAACCCCCGAAACGTCGGCTGCGAACGAAGGGGTGGTGGACTTCTTCATTATTTGGGTATTGCCATAGACTGTTGTTTTTCAAAGTTGGAAGTGGCCGAAAGGTTCTTAGAAGCTATGAAGGGTGTGTGTCATAACCAACAACAAAGTAAGTTCTTGTTACGTAACCCACAATGATTAGTAGTAAATTACGTGCGCACTCTTCAATTTCATTGGCCATCTCAAATTCCAGCTGGGAAAGGTGTTAATGACAAGAAAATCTCACTCTAACCACCAGACCTTTTCTGCGGGGACGCGTGTGAGCGGCTGGGCACGAGATTACTCATGTCTATGGTGATCTCTCTGTTATGACAGCTTGCTGGGTTGTGAGATTACTGACAGTCGCGTGGCAAAAGTCTGTGAACTTGTGCAAGCGAATTTAGTGGAGACGCTTCAGTAAGTACACACCTTGCCAGAGTAATTCAAGCACTCCATGGCCAGCTTAGTTACCAGTGTGAGCTCATCTAGCCTCATACCCAGACCACGCCCCACCCGAAAAAGAAACGTTTGGTGGGCCGGGCAGGGCTTGGCTACGAGCCTAGAGCTCATCAAACCATTATTATGATCAACGTTGTCATTGGATGTTGTACAGTTTAGGGTGCAATGCTGGAATCACAGACACTGGGGCAGAATATTTGGCCAAGGCAGTGGAAGATAGCACCTCCATTACAGCAATTAGGTGAGCTACAAAAGAAAGGAATGAGATACCTATCACACCTAGAATAAAGAGCAACCGTGTACGTACTGCAACTAACCACTCATCCAGCACTTGGTGTATAACAGCCCGTTTACACTAGCGCTCTGGATCGACACAGCGTGAGCTGGTTCAAATTATTTCGTAATGTAAACATGAACCAAACCGCCTCGATCCGCTCTGTACTGGACCACTGAACTCCATTGAACTGGGTCCGACCTGGAGCGCTCCAGCCCCAAGTGTAAACGGAATCGAACCCGTTAGTAGGGGAGACCAGGGGTTGTCATGGTGTTGTATATCGAAGATGACTAGTCTTGTGATGTGGTCTGGGCACGTGACTAATCATGAACTTCAACCCCTAACCACACGTACATGGAGCGCTCGGGCGGCGTAGTGTAAACACACCTCCCAGATCGATCTGCGTCGAGCCGGAGCGAATCTGCCCTTCTCGGTCTGTAGTGTAAACGGGCTGTATTCACTGCCATGCACAGCCCACTAGTTCAATATGTGGTTGCTGTGGTTGCTCAAGTCCCCCGATCATATATCACTGGGTGCGAAAGTACGTCACTTTACCATTAATTACTAAATTAAGCCTCTACTGCTCCAGTTTTCATGTAGCATTGATATGTAGCTAGACATAATAATTATAAGTTAGTCCAGTGTTAAAATATGTCCCAAGACTCCTATTTCAATTCTGCAGCTCCTCACACTATTACTGTTATGCCATTGTCAGGTTGGAAAACACCAAGCTAACAGGGGCAGGAAAGAAATGTCTCAAAGAAGCATGCCATCTGTCAAGGAGTAGTGTGGAGGTCACATATACCCCCAACATACATTTACGAAGAAGAATGGAGAGCAAGACAAAAGACCAGTCTCTCAACTGCAGTAGCTTTTATTAGGCTTCTGGAACTCAGGGGCGGTCTCATAAGCATTGCCAGAGATTTTCGGTGTTTGACTTCAAAGAAGTTTGGGTTTTGTCCATTTTTGCCTACACACCTATTATTGGTTTTATCAGCAGACTGGGTCAGTATCTGATCATGAACATCACTAGTTATTGTAAAACTAGGTGCATTTCATTAGTTTGGTCTGGCCATGGGCCATAGAGATGGTATCAAACTCTGATACCTCATCTGTATCATCCTCAGCAGCTAATTCCATGCAACTTACTCACGCTCAGCCACTTATCAATATTCACACCAGAAATTAATGGTAACACGCCCTCCCCATTACACTGCATCTGGGTGCACGTGGGGGCAAGGCTACTCTGTCATACCTTTATATGCAAGTGGACATTGGGGGGCGAGCCTGCTCGAGTGAACATGCATGCACGTGCAGGACATGGAGCAGTTGCATGCACTCTATGATGCACATGACTCATCTGAATGTGACTGAGCAATGAACAACCTTAATTGCGTAAACCTTTCACGGTTCCTTCAACTGCCCTAGAATTTCAATTTTATTTTTGCATGTGCAAGTGAAATCCGCTGATTTAAAATTTCTGGTAAGTGGGCCGGTAAGTGGTCGGTCCAAGCAAGCATAAGACTATCAAAACACTTTGAAGGATGCCAGAGGTGGGGATGGCCTCGGAGTTCACATCATAGCTACAACAGTGACAATACTGTAACACACAGAAACATATCCTAGATCCACACAATCCACATGTGTGCATGTTTACACACACGCATGCCTTTGATCTTGAGGTACTGAGTCATGAGCTGTATACACAGTAGCGAGCAGCCTATGTAAAAAACAAGGATTTCAGGTTACTGAGACCCTGTAAGCTATGGATTCTTGTTTATCTAGGACCAGGGAGGGTTAGGTAGACCACTTGCCTTGTGCCAGGTTGTATGGAAGAGAGAGAGATCTTCTCCCATACAGCCTAGTGATGAGGCTAGTATACCATAGCCTCGTCCCAGGCTCCTCCCCAGCTTTTTGTCGCATACATTTGTACAGTATGCGACAAAAAGCTGGGGAGGAGCCTGGGAACGAGGCTACCCTGATCCATAGATGCATACAATCTCCAGAATATCCTTATGACACATCCAAAGTGGCTAAGTATACCATCACACAACCGATCATGACTCCATCAAATCTACCAAAATGCATATATAGATTAATTTCTTCACTCCCAGGCCACTCTCAACAACTCGAGTAGCCTCGTAATGAGGCTAGGGACTTTGGAACACCACATCAGCTCATTAATGTATAATAGCATGATGATATCACATCAGATGTAGCCATACTTGAGGTGCAGTGCATCCAGTCAGGTCGTCCTCAGATGCGGAGAGTTGCCATGGCCAGGATGTAGTGGAGATCCGCCAGCTTCTCTGGGTCATTCCTGTGGGCCTGTGCAGGATGAAGGGTGAATAGCTACATGTAGGTTAAGGGGTGGAGGGATGAGAGGGAGGAGCATTGGGTTGAGGGAATGAAGGGTGGATGGAGAGATGAGGTGGTGAAGGGTGAGGGGTTGATCGGTGAGGGAGGGGTGCAGATGAGGGCTGAGGAGTGCAGTGGCAGATTTAGAAAGGGGGGTTCAGTCACGGGCACGCGAAGTGCGCCTGAAAATTTTGTGTGTTGCCACACCCCTACTGGTCACGTGAATGCATTCATGACACACGTCTGGCCTAGGCCTGGGTTTTGAAGTTCTAGGTGACTTGTCTAGCGCTGGAGACTGATCGGAACAAATCAAAAACTGCTGTACAACAGACGTAAGTTACTAACGTAAGTGTGTTTGAGTGAGTGAAGGTGATGAGTTAGAGTGATGATTATAGGGTCACGAGTGAGGATGAGTAAGGGTGATCAGTGAATAGTCTCAGAACCATACCCTCAGAAAATTAGAAGGAAGGTCTGGGGATAGGCTGGGATGGAAGTGTACCATGCGCCCAGAATGAAGGCACACGCCAATTGGTACATATTGCACCACACTACATGTAGTAAAGGGTGTTCTTGTCAGAAATTTGGCCCAAAGGGTACAAAACAATGACTGATGGATTATTGCGCATGCTCAGTTATGATGGGTGCATGGGATCAAAAGTGGAGCTCATGACAAGCTGGTCCACGTGTGAGTATAGCTAGCTATGCCGCCCAAGATGAAGAGCGGATTTGGCAGTCATGGTAACCTGGGTAAGGAAGGGTGCATGGAAGACTGCGAAGGGCATAGTGAGAATGCTGCATGGTTCAAGAAGATGGAAAAGTTGTTGGAGCTCAGCTGAACTATTTATTGGGCCAACAGAGGACTAGAAGTTAATAAGTGGTTTGAAATCAAATTCCATACATTCTACTCGATATACTTCCACTCCAGCTCAATTCCAGACCCAATCAGTGAGGGGAATTGGTGAGGGTGATCAGTGATGAGTGTGTGTGATGAGTAAGGGTGATGAGTGTGTGCAATGAGTGAGGGTGAGATGGATGAGGCCGAGGGTGATGAGTGTGTGCAATGAGTGAGGGTGAGATGGATGAGGCCGAGGGTGATGAGTGTGTGCAATGAGGGTTGGATGGATGAGGCCGAGAGTGATGAGTGTGTACAATGAGTGAGGGTTGGATGGATGAGGCCGAGGGTGATGAGTGTGCGCAATGAGTGAGGGTGAGATGGATGAGGCCGAGGGTGATGAGTGTGTGCAATGAGTGAGGGTGGGATGGATAAGGCCGAGGGTGAGGGTCATGATCGAGTGATGAGTAAGTGTGAGGGTGATGAGTGTGCATGATGAATAAGTGTGAGTGCGTGTAATGCATATGAGTGGAGGTGATAGATTAGGGTATAATGAGTGAAGGTGATGGGTGCGTGTGATGAGTGGAGGTGATAGATTAGGGTATAATGAGTGATATGGGTGCGTGTGATGAGTGGAGGTGATAGATTAGGGTATAATGAGTGATATGGGTGCGTGTGATGAGTGGAGGTGATAGATTAGGGTATAATGAGTGAAGGTGATGGGTGCGTGTGATGAGTGAAGTAGGGGAAGGTGATGGGTGCGTGTGATGAGTGGAGGTGATAGATTAGGGTATAAGTATAGGATCTACTACGTCGACGCGGAGGTTATGCGATTTATCCTCCGTGGGAAAGTTTGGCCGAGGCGAAGCTGAGGCTAAACTTCCCAAGGAGTGATAAACTGCATAACCTCCGAGTCGACGTAGTAGATCCGGCTTCTACCACACCTCCAAGTCAAGTTAGTAGCTGGATCCGGCTGCTAGACAGCTACAACTCAGCACAGCGTGGCGATCCTTTGATGTACCACGGAGGATAAATCGGTTATCCTCCCTTTTTGATAAATCGGTTATCCTCCGCTTTGATGTCATAGCGGAGGATAACCGATTTATCCTCTGCTGTACATCACAGGAACGCCCACGCACTGTGGTAGAATGAGTGAAGGTGATGGTTGCATGTGATGATAGATTAGGGTTATGAGTGAAGGTGATGGGTGCGTGTGATGAGAGAGGATTTGTACCTTCATCTGGCAATAGCACTATCTTCAGTCTCTGCATCAGTTCTTTTACTTCGGCCTTGAAGGGTGAGTTCTGGAAGGAGGGAGGTAGAAAGATGGAGATCGAAACTTCCCAAGAAGACATGACAATTGATTTTCATCTTCCCAAAAGCAACTACTGCTAAATTGGTAGCCTGGAGCAATGTTTGGTCAAGGGTTAATCATTTTCATTAATGTGTTGTCTGATCAAGTGCTTGTAACTGGGATCAAAATTAAATCAAGCTGTCAACATACTAATGAAAGGGTCAGGATTAATTCTGAGCGACAGAGATCAACAAATCAACAAACTCTCATAAAGGAGTTAAACAATCAAGACTGATCCGTCATTCGTAAATTTTGCAAATGGCCAGTTTGGAGCAAAGCAATGCGTTGAAGTGCACATTGAAGGCAGACTCTGAGTTGCTCAATAGCTACACCACTTTAAAAAACGTCCTGCTGTGGAAAATATTATTTCGACCTTGGTACTGGCCCTATAATCAAGGGGGTGATCGCTTCCAGTATTCCGCCACAAAATGGTCCGGGTACAGCCCATGTATATATTATACTGTGGAGTTGAATTATGTAGCGGAAGCCCAATGAATATGCAAGCGAAACCACAAGATGACTTAACCTCGTTCCCAGTCCCACACCCAGCTTTTCATCGCATGCAGTATGGAAGCGACGAAAAGCTGGGCGTGGGACTGGGAACGAGGCTAATGTGTGCCCATACATTCCTGGGTGCAGAACAAATGATATATGCTGTAACCCAGATCGTTTTCATGGCTGAACACTGGAAGCAATCACTGCGTTGATTAGGCTGATACTGAGATTTGTTGTAGATATACCATGGCAGTCCATGCCGCATGGCTTATAGAGTACTGAACCAAAGGGGTGTGGCCTGATGGTGAGGGGCTGTATCAACCATATGGCATGTGACTGCCATGCTATATGTACTATTCATCCTAAGGGCAGGGGCAGGGTGCACACACATTGATTGGGAGCACTGTGGCAACATTAGACGTGTCCTGTTGATACACGTCCTGGTAATTCAAGACGACAAACTCCACCGGTGCATTTACATGTACCCAGGGCAGTGCTATAATAAGAATACAATCCCTCCTAGCAGGCATGCATACTGTATGAGATAGTTGGACAATGGGATAAATGCCATCATGTACTGTGGCATGAAATGGGATACAATGCACGCATGTACTCAGGGCTGGCGCCAGCTATTTTGGAGTGGTACGGCCACTGCTGAAGGCAGTGTATAGAGGCGTGTAGTGTCGATCAATCCGTGCGAAGCGCGGGAAAAAAATTTCACCTTCATTTTTCAGTTAGCAGGATGAGATCTCCGTAGCACCTACGTGCTTTGCACTGCACTGTTGCCACTACTTTCCGTGACTGTCTCACTCTCGACGTGGAAAGGAAAATGTAAGTTGGCTGGAAGGGTAGCTACATCACGAGCATCTTGCTGTTTGAAGGTTGCCATCATGGCCTGTCTCCATTCTGTGTGTGTTGGTCTCGTCCCTAGACAATGAAAATCGATGCGATCCGAAACCAAGACTCGTGATAACATGGAGCAGTCTGTCCTGACCTTATGGTCGCGGCTTTGGCCGGCGGAAGCCTCAAGGTGGAAACTTTGGATGTAGCTAGCTACGCGCTCGTAAGTAAGAATTCCAGCAACGCCATTTTTCCTCCTCAAAAACTGGTACCAGCTGTACCGGTGGCGCCGGCCCTGCATGCACTTCCTCAGTTTAAGAGCTATAATAATTATTATATTGAATAGGAGCCTCTCCTCTCCTCCCAGACACCACGTCACTCACTCTCGTGATCTCTTTACTTCTTTATCGAAGGAGGCTCTCCGCACAGCATCTTCCAACTCCCTCATTTCCTCCTCAGTCTCCTCCTCCTAAAGAGTAGATTGAGAGCAGCACTGCATTTCTGAGATCACCAGGCACCAATTCAAATTGTAGCCACATGCACCCACAGAAGCACATGTGGATTCAGGTTAATCCATCACCACTTACACTTGGATACCTACACTTAAGACAGGTCACAACACATTCACAATGGTGACTAGGTTCATAACTAGCTAGCAAGACCATGGTGGTTATCTCTGCAGGGCTTTATGAACTCCCTAAGCATACAGTAGTGTTGACATCTTCCTCCCTGCCTTCCTTCTTTACTGGTATACTGTACCTATATCCCCTCTCCTTCTCCCCACGCCACTCTCACTTTACTTACCTTCAGGCGACCAGATGGGCTACAGACAGAACTAGTCTCATGCCAACTGTCACGGCAACAACCTTGGACTCGTTCCCTGACTCCAAACTTATTCCCAAGCGGCATGGGGTCTGGGCACCATAATTGCCAGTGGAACAAGCTTAAGCGTTTTGAGTCAACTACAAGGGCAGCAACAGAGGGTTTATGAACTCCCTGGAGTGTTGACATCTATATCTTCGTCCTTCCCTTCCTTCTTTACCTTCCCTCGATCCCGATCCCTCTAGCTCCTTCTCAACTCTACTCACTTTCGACCAGATGCCCATACGCCCAGCCTTCAAACTTGTTCCCAAGCGGCGTGGCACCCAACTTGCGTACGGAGTCAACCACAGCAAAACAGAGGGAACGCCATTAGCAGAGGGCCTACGTGATCGTGAGGAGGCCAACGCCATTGGAGACCGAAGAAAATCGACAGAGACAAAAGCACAGCTGCTATAATTTTCGCGCCAAAAGTGAACCAACCAGTCAAATACGAGCATTAAGGCCTACCGGCGCGCGCGTTTCCGGCCGGCTTCTGCGGGTATATAAGGAGGGCTCCGCAATGCCGAAGTCATTCGGGTTAGGTACTGCTCGGGTGAGGTTAAGGTGAGGTGAGCCCTCACCATAACCTTACCCTTGCTCTACCTTTCACTGCTTGGGGGGTGGGGTAGCCTGGGGGGTGGGGCAACCTGGGGGGTGGGGCAGCCTGGGGGGTGGGGCAGCCTGGGGGGGTGGGGCAGCCTGGGGGGTGGGGCAGCCTGGGAGGGTGGGGCAGCCTGGGGGGGTTGCATGGGGGCAAGGGCTTGGGTGGGTGCATGGGGGCAGGGGCTCGGGTGGGTGCATGGGGGTTGCCCTGGGGAGGGTGTGTGGGGCTGGGGTGCATTGGTGCATAACAGTAATGAATTCACCAAACAGTTGCATTATTACACTCCTGGTATAGGAAAAATTGTGCCGCGTAAATAATTACACTCCTGGTATAGAGAAAATTGTGCCGCGTAACTAATCTAAATAATCTAAATAAATAATCAAACCTCACAGCACGCAGGAAAGGTCTACAGAGATTCTGACTATACCGTTGTGATCGCTATCATGCAGTGACACTACCACACAATAATTGTGGTGAAACTCACCTTGGTGGTGGAGATACAAGAGCTTTTGTCGTGCCGTCGGCCGCCATTGCTCGATCGTTCTGTTCGACGTTGGTTGCCAGTACAGTTATACGAAGGGTCCACAAAGATTCTGACCACACAGCCGTAATCGCTGTTGTTCACTGACGCTTACATGCCAAAACTCACCGTGCTGGCAAAGTTGTAAGTGCTGTAGTAACTTTGTGTCTTCCCTTTGGCCGCCATTGCTAGCGATCGACAGAGCGTGGTTGCCACGTGGCATGTGCGTTAATTGGAACTAACTGCGATACTTAGCTTTCGCTACGGCGAGTCACAGCCGGCGTTGCAACGGCTACCAGGAGTGCGGTTGCCCCTCGCTAATATAAACAAATAAAAAACCTCCCAGCCTGCAGGAAGGACCTACAAAGGTTCTGACTAAACCTTCATGATCACTATCGTGCAGTGAGCCAACCGTACAATTTTGTTGCTGAAATTCATCTTGCTAGTGGAGTTGTGAGTGCTGCTTTTGTCTTCCCTTCAGCCGCTATTGCTCGAGCGCTCTCTTCAACTTTCAAAGTTTCATTGCCACAAAGACTATGACCACCCAGCGAGTTGCAACCGGTTTCATCGCGGCTACCAGGAGTGCGGTTGCCCCTCGTCAACAAAGCAGAAATAAACATATTAAATAATGTTTGAGTACTTAGGCTTGGCCTACAGAAATTCTGACTACACCACCAAGATCACTATCATGCACTGACCTGAATGTAAAAAGTTGGTGTTGAAACTCACCTTAGTGGTGGAGATATGAGCCTGGGGCGTTTTTAGGAAAGGCACACGAAGATTCAGACCACACGGCCGTGATCGCTGTCGTTCACTGACGCCATAACTCACCGTGCTGGCAGTTGTGAGTTGCAATACCTAGCTTGCGCTACCAGCAAGTTGCAACCGGTTGCAGCGGCTGCTACCAGGAGTGCGGTTGCCCCTCGTTAATTAATTAAATAATCTAAATAATTAAATAATCAAACCTCACAGCACGCAGGAAAGGTATAAAGAGATTCTGACTGCACCATCGTGATCGCTATCATGCAGTGACACAACCACACAATAATTGTGGCGAAACTCACCTTGGTGATGGAGATACAATCGCTTTTGTCGTGCCGTCGGCCGCCATTGCTCGATCGTTCTCTTCGACGTTGGTTGCCAGTACAGTCATACGAAGGGCCCACAAAGATTCTGACCACACAGCCGTAATCGCTGTTGTTCACTGACGGTTACATACCGAAACTCACCGTGCTGGCAAGGTTGTAAGTGCTGTTATAATTTCGTGTCTTCCCTTTGGTCGCCATTGCTAGCGTTCGACTGAGCGTGGTTGCCACGTGGCATGTGCGTTAATTGGAACGAATTGCAATAATTAGCTTGCGCTACTGCGAGGCAACCGCGGAGTTGAAACGGCTACCAGGAGTGCGGTTGCCCCTCGCTATAAGGAATAATACAAAATTTTCGGATCACATTATAGTTGAAAAATCAAATCAAGTGCACAAAGTACAATTATTTCCCTTTAGTGCCTCTAGGAGCCCACCTGAACAACACTAGAATTATGCTACATAATTGGAATTACTTACGGTGCTGGGAGACCAGGAATAATTACATTTCTGGTATTTACTTCACAAGCAAGTAACCCAATCAACAACGATGCACTCACCGCAGCCCCTTCCATGCACGCACCCCAGCCCCACCCCCCACTTGGGAATAAGTTTGAAGCGGCTTACTTGGCATCTGGGAACGAGTCCAAGGTTGTTGCCGTGACAGTAGGCTTGACAGTAGTAGATCAGGGAAGGGGCGTAATGTTGTCACTAGTACTGGCAGTAGGACCTACAGTACAGTGTATGACTTGCATGCTCACCAGTAGAATTTCACCTGCTTTGTCTCACAAACAAGCGTGTGTGTGCGCGTGTGCATGTCATGGTAGAGAGAAGGATTTGAGCACCCCCTCCCTTAATAATAACATGCAGTTGACAGGTATACAGATCAAACTGGAGAAAAAGATTGAACTACTGAACCCGACCATCACTGACCAAGTGAGGTCTTGTGCTTCGTCAGTTTACTTCTAGATGAACTAAACTTACCCAGGGGGAATTGCATGAAGTAGTTTTAGATAGTGTGTTCTGTTGATTTCATTCTGTTGCCGGTTCAAATTTATCTCCCTCCCTCCCGTTCTTCTCACCGCAGAAGACACTGCATCACCTGAGTGAGGAGTTGAGGATGGGGTGGAGCATGAACTGAGGGAGGGAAGAAATCTACATGGGCTTCAGCTCTGTCTGGCGGGTAAGGGGGGAGGGAAGAGATCCAGTGTTTCCACAACCGAACGTTGGAGCTGCTTGAGTATGTAAATTACTTTTCTGCATGCTATTCAGAGAAAAATTGCACACTTTCTATGGGAGTATAAATGTATGTCAACTCAATAGGGACCTTGATGTTGGCAGGCTTCTACAGGGTGTAGGCGTGTAGCCCTCATATAATATCAAATCATTGTTTGGCTATGTAAGATAGAGCCCTCCCATTCTACCAAATTGGAGTACTACGGCAGTGTCAATTGGTCTCAGGCTGCACCCTCTAACACTGCCCTCCATTCCCGCCAGGTGTTGAAACCGGCTCTTATGTGGTAACTGTTGTTATCTCTGGGCCTTCTCCCTGCATGAATAAAAGAGCAATGTTGTGTTAACGGTTGGGGTAGACAACTAACCACACATTCAGCACATGGTGTATAAATCACTCCCAGAGCGCACTACATGTATACAATACACCTACTAAGCCTCTACGGCTCTAACTAATGCATTTTCTACTTTCACTATAGTCACACTATTACTGTTACACCATTGTTAGGTTGGAAAACACCAAGATAACAGATTGAGGCAGGAAAGAAATATCTCGAAGAAGAATCCTGTCTGTCGAGGAGTAGCGTGGGCTCCCAACATATGTACTACCAAAACTTATCCTAGTCTCATTTTCAGGCAAGGAGTAGATGAAATCTGCCAATTTGAAAGTTGTTGACCAATATGTGATATGCAATAATTTTAATGACACACATTTTTGACCTGAGTAGGTATTTCCAAGTGTACGGCAATGTACACGCATATCCGCATGCATGCAGGCAATTTATGCTGAGTGCAAAGTACAACCAAATTATGTGTGCATAATGAACAGAATGATTACATTGCGTAAACACTATAATTAAAATTGAGGTTTGCTGTGCGTACACCCATAGCCTTAGTCTCGTTCTGGAGCTGGTATGGGAATGAGGCGATCGCGAGGTCCTACATAGAGGGCGTGGTCGACGTTATGGAGGCAGCAAAGGATCTGCTGAAGCGAGCTGTGGCTTTAGATTCCGCTCGGAAGCCATCTGAGGCATTGATATGCTACGAAGAAGGCGTCCAGAACTTGCTCAGGGCCATGGGAGGTACAGAGATGAGCTCATTGGCAGCTGGTTAATGACCAGCTGTCAAACCATAGTGTTTCATCTGTACACAGAACTGATTGGCGGAGCCTGCATGCATAGCCTATTGGTCTAGCTGACCCACCACTAGCTTGGCCAGTCATGGCCCAGATTACTCTATACGGTATTGCTCTGGGTGTTGCAGAGTGCAAGTCGGAGGTCGAGAGGAAGGAGATGAGGAAGAAAGCAGGGGAATATTTGGACAGAGCTGAGCAACTCAAGGAGATCCTCAAAGACTTGGAAGGTATAGTGGTCACCTCCGCCTTGTCCTTATTCCTTAGACCCTTGCAGTGGAGGAGGGTGTGTGGTCAAACTCACATAATGACTTGATGGCAGTAGGGGTGTCTTTAGTCTGGCAGGCCAGACGTTCGTGCCACGTGGGGTAGGGGAAAGATTGTCCGGTCACTATAGGCAGGTATCCGTGGCACAGTGGAAATATGTGATGTCATATCAAATGTCACGAAGGAATATCACTACAGTATCTGCACTGCTGTACTACGGATCAACAAGAAGTTTAATGGCTGTGTTGTTTGTGCCGTTCGGACATCTAGCTTGCAAATCTGTTCTTGTTCTCATTTGAATCAGTACAGATCATGTGACCAATCCAGTTCAATCAGATTGGTGCTGCCAACATTCTGAAAACCTGTCTATAGTGACCAAATGATGTTCTTTTCCCCTCCCACCGCGCGCTTCAGATGATGCCGCACGCCTTGCACAGGGAATTCACAAACAGCAAGCGCTGACGCATGCAGTGTTGATTTAGCTGATATTCAGGACCTGCGGGGGGGGGGGGGGTATTATAGCAATTTAGCACTGCAAGGGTCTGGCAGCACTCTGGCCAGTCTAGCCACTGGCCCCTCTCGGCTTGGCCGGTCAAGTGGGTGAGCGGCGATGCTGTGCCAAATCAGTACAGTACTTATCAGTACCAATACAGTTTTGTCCGACTTTTGTGCTACACACATGATCACCCCTGTATAATGTAGGCCCAACAGAGAGGGTGCACTACATCCAGATCGAGGAGGGAGAGATTGGACATAGCTATGCGAGGGTGTTTCAGGGCTGTCTGGATGGAAATGTGGAACGGGTTGAGGTACAAGATCCCTACATTAGAGCAAGGCACCAGGTGCACAACTTTGTCCGCTTCTGTGAACTAGTTTTGAAGAACTGCAAGAAGCTCAAACAGATTCAACTGAAAACTGGCTCTGGAGATGCACATGCAGAAGTAAGCAGCAAGATGTTTTCATGCAACCATTTACTTTCTACATAGATATATCCTTTTGCTGAGCATAATTGGTAACCATAGCGATGTTAGTAGCTATGCACTGTGCAGGGGCATAGACAGGTTTGTAAGAGTGGGGGGCTAGGATGTGTGGAACATGAGAAAAAGGGTGCATGTTAGAAGCACACCCAATTTTTTTTAACAACTGAAACCATTAAACGGGTTTAATCGTCTAACCCTCCCCTTGTCTACATAGTACATACACCCTTGCTGTGACTTTCATTTAGTCAGTGCAGGAATCCTCTCTGAAGGAGCTACAAGAGAGCTTGAGAGATCACGGAGTCTCACTGGAGGTTTCCTACTCCTCCACTCTGCATGACAGGGAAGTCAAGTGAGTTAAGAGTACGTAAGCATATTCTCGTACGTTCTTGGTCCTGCTACTGTAGTTGCATGTTACTAACTTAGAAGTGCTCATTCGCTGTTAGGCACACATGTTTTACTCTTGTCCCAAGCTACTCTTTACTAAGCACTGAAGTCTTCTTCCAGTGAAGTTCACATCCTAAATAGACCATTTCCACCTGATTGCCTAGCCTCGTTCCCAGGCCGTTCCCACAACCAGTATTTGATTGCTTGCAGTATGCAAATACGGTGGGGGAAGACCCCCAAGATCTGGTCACGTGCGCTGCCATCAGGTAGACATATTGTAAACACATGGGGGGGCGGTGCTCGCCGCCTTCGGCGGCTCGATGCGCCCTTGGTATTAGTCATCTGCCTTGCAAACGCTCTGACATCCAGCCTTTGGACGGACAGCACAAAGAAGGACATCGAGATTATTTGTTGGGCACTGCCCCCTGTGTGTCTACCATCTGTCCACCTGATGGCAGCGCATTTGACCAGATCTCTCAGGCCTACCCCCACTGTATTTGCATGCTGCAAGCGATCAAATACTGACAGTGAGAATGACCTGGGAATGAGGCTAGCAGATTTCCACTTTTTTATGAACGTGTAATATGAAAGTGATCCCATTTTTGTAGTTTTGCATATGTATGGATGTGTTGAAAGCCAGACCCCATGCAGCTCTTCATTTTGACTGTTTAGATGCTACACAATATCTCCTTATATGCACAAACTGCTAGGTTTAGCAATGGCTGGATCGTGAAGATGGGAAGGGGGCTGGACTATTTCCAGAAGCCCAAGGTAATACATGTATAAAGTAACCAAATGCCAAGACCTGCATAATGCTAATGAATGGCTATCCTCTCAAACCAACACTGTATGTTATTTTGTGAGCATTCTGCTCATAGTTGTGAGTCGCATGCAGACTGCAACTCGATCGATCGTGTTGATAGATTGGTAGCTCCATGAGACTGTATAATGTATTAGGGAAACCAATATTGTTTTGGGACCTTTTGAAATTCGTCCTTTTGATATATTGTCCCCATCTCGGAGGGTCCACTGAGGTTTTACTGTATATTTTATTCTTGTCTCTTGCAGGGGCAATTCACTATTGGCTATAATGACTTTGACCTTCGGCTATGCCACGAGACCACCATTGAAATCTTTCACAGACTGAACACCAAAAAACTCAAAAGCACACGGAAATAAAATACTCTGCACCATGAATGTCATTATTGTGGAAGTTTTGAAAATACAAACTCGGCCACTTCAACTGAGGATGTTTCAACAAATGAATGTGGATAACCTTTTTTACACAAATTGACATCTTTGCCAGGGAATCGCTTAGCCATATCTTCATAACAACTCTCCACGTTCCACTTGTCCCCAATACCATAGTAAAAGACGAGTTTGTCTATGTTTTCACGGATAATTTGTTCCGGCAAATCTGCTACTTCTTGCATCTCTTGGTTTGCCATGCACAAGATGTTGTGTATGCTCTTTCCGTCAATGTTCATCGTTGCCAGGGTGATGTGTTCTAAGTGCTCTAGTGGGGTAGTGTAAAAGTACTGTCCCACTACAAATCGTCGCACAATGTCTGGGAAGTAGGACAGCAACCACACTGTACCCGTAAATGGATAGCGAAAAGTAGTGAATAACGGCAAGAAAGATTTGCAGTTTGGAGTGAGGGCCATTTTCTCAATCGTTGGAAATAGAAGAATGACTTTTTTCACCTTCTCCGGTGTGATTTGCTTTAGCATTTTCAGTATCATGTAACAACCAATGGAGTGGCCCACAAGGTACAGCGTATCTTTGTCGGCAGCCTGTTGCTCGATGTACGCCATCTTGTGGTCTATCTGATCGTCCAAGTCGTACCAATTCCTACTTCCTGCTTCTCCACTCGGTTCCGGCCTTGCAAACCCCGGAGAATGGCCCGCGTGGGACACCACACTAACATCATAAGCCCCATTCCCTCGCTGAAACAACCGGGTAGCGAAGGGGATATAAAAATGACCCATCCCAGGGCTTCCAGGGACGACCAGGAGCAGAGTTTGGTTCCTAACGGAACTCTTCAGGGTGAAGACGTGTGTGGGGACTCCGTTTACGTCCTCCACCTGCATCTTGCCGTCTGTGGGACTTGTCTGTAGTCTCCTAGATCGATCCTGTCCTAGCTGTTCAACGTTGCAACATTGTCGAAATAATTTTGTCGTTCGTTGTATTAGATAGCCCTGTTCCTGGCCGGGGCGCGCGCGTAAGTACATGTTACTTTTCTGGACATCTTGGGACATAAAATGACAGGCTCAGAGTAATGAAGATATGCTCCGTCTGCAGATTTTCTAAGAGATCATTGCAGTACTGAATTGAGCCATTACAAGGACAACACAAATAAACATACACCATTAATCCTGCCGACAGAGATAATCTATGACTGGCCTGGATGTTCTACAGTTCTACTGTAGCCTTGAGCCCAGGCTGGTTTGAGATTAGTTTTACTGCTGTGGACACTGGTTGACATCAGGGTTCTTGACACGGACAACTCTTAATGGCATGGGAGGGGTGTTTGAGGTTTCCTTCTCACTTGTCTGTGGATTCTGTGGAATGGAGGAGAAAAATTAAAAGCCGGATACTTTCCTGATAATTTTACTAGTTATCATGTTTAGGGATGCATAATCATGTTGGGGGTTACAATAGCCTTGTTCCCAGGCTCCCCCTTGCGCAGCAACGAAGTGCGCAGGGTTAGGGGGCCTGGGAATGGGGCTATAGGAATACAATGACTGTCGTTTCGATGCTCTAACCTCTGAACCCAGAGACTTCCTGTCTCTCTTAGGAGATATCGATCTCAATACTCCTGTCTTCTGGCCTTCCCCCATTCCCATCTCCAGTCTCTGCTTGTTGAACTCCTTGTCCAGATCTTCAAGAATGTTGATTTCTTTCTTGGGAAGCTGTGAGCCTGAGTTGCCAGTGGTAGTGGTGGGTTCTTGTTTTGAGTCATTGGAAATGTCCAAAGAGGATGTGGGAGTCTCATTTGACAGTCCCCGGCTGGAGGTTTTAGAAGAATCAGCATCAGAGGTTCTTTGTGATGGGTGGCAGCTCCGCCTCCCACGTGACTTGAGCTGTTCCTCTAGGAGTTTATTGTCACCCTCCAGCTGCTTGCAGACAATGGTGACTGTAAAAGGTGAGAGTTCAGTCTCAAAAGATACTGGGGTCAGACAAGAGCAGGTGCCCTGCAATTTTGATGCTTACTGTAGAGTATGCATCAAGTGCCCACCCCCTCCTCTCCACGCAAAAGTTCTTGCACATGGGACCACTACTAAGGTCCCACCCATCACAAAAGTCTTGAGCAGCATACGTATTTCTAATTATAGCAAAATCTTTTGTGTAAGGTTTTGCATTCCGATCCCCCTGATGCAATGCAGTGGAAATACTATTTGGGGATTATCCCACCACCTATACCCTCTCTCACCTTGATCCATCTTTTCCATAGTCTCCTGCAGTCGCAGCTTCAGCTTTGTGACCTCCTTCTTGAGCTTTGCCTGCTCCTGCTCGCTGTGGTGCAGCTTGGCCTCCGCCTCACTCAGCTTGTTTGTCTCCCACAGCAGTTGTGTTCGCTTCATGTCCACCTCCTTCACCAGAGAGTCCTTGTCCCTCCTGGTTACATGTGCATGTGTGTGTGTGTGTGTGCATGCGTGCGTGTGCTACTCACAGCCTTCATCTAGCCTCGTGAAGGTCATGTGTGGTATATTTCACCCAAAAGCCAGTATGATGGTGGAGGCACTTTGAGCCTCCACAGAGGCTGCAGTTGACATTCACCATCATCTTTTAGTCATCAGTCATCATTCCTCACTCTGGCCTACTGGGTACCCTTTACTAATATACAGCAAAACACATCATCGTTGAGGCTGTAGTTGGATTACGTACTTTGTATGCTCCAGCTCTTGCTCCAGGAACTGGATGTACTCTCGCTTGTCCCCAAAGTTTGTGAAGGCAGCCATGCACCTCTGCTTCTCGTGAGAAGATCCGGTGTCAGCCTGCAGGAAACAGAATCTCAAACACACATGCAAACAGACACCTCGCACTTTACACACACACACACACACACACACACACACACACACACACACACACACACACAAATCCCACCTGTTGCCTCTCCAACTTGTGTAGCTTGCTGAGCAGGGTCTGTGTCTCACTCCGGCTCTGGTCCAATGCTCGCTGCAGCCTCTGAGCGTGAGCTGCATCTGCCGTGGTAGCACCGTACTGGCACAACAGTGCCGTCATCTCAGCCTGTGGGTGTGGATCATACATGCAGTTATACTAGAGACTTCAAATTGGGGAGGATGGTCACTGATATGCAATCAATCCCTAGCTGTGTAAACTGTACTGTAGGTGGGTGGCGTAGAATTGTACTGGTGGAAGGGTTAGCCTGCACAACCGGTGGGTGGGTGGCGTAGAATTGTACTGGTGGAAGGGTTAGCTTGTGCAATCTGTGGGTGGGCATGTGGCTGAATCGTACTAGGGGTGAAGGGCTGTAGAACTTGTGGGTGTGTGGTGTGGAATCGTGCTAGCTATAGGAGTGGAGGGCTAATAGTCTGTGCAGTGTGTGGGTGGGTAGTGTGGAATTGTATTAAGGGTCAAACGACTGGGGAATTTCCCTAGTCGACGTACTTTGCACAACTAATTAAGTACTAATAATAGAGGAATGACAGAATGCCATCACTTGGCTTACCGTAGTCGCGCGTTATTAGGCGCATCTCACTTATAGGCGCATATCTCCTTCCTGTGGAGTTATAGGCGCATGCGCCTAATAACGCGCGACTATGGTATGTGCAAATCAAGAAACCAAACACACTAGCACGTCTACATGCTATTGAGTAAGGTTGGTGCACTCAACAATAGACATGTATGTAGTCGACAGTCTTTGCTCAGTTGGCTAGTCAACTTGAATTAGTCAAATTAGCCTTGTTCCCAGTCCCTCTCAGTCTCTAAGGATGGCTGGGGTTAGAGTTCAGGGTTGCTACATGTAGTTCGAGTCCCACCATGCCATAGGAGATTCTCTCCTAGGAGTCGACTCAGTTCTACCATTAAAAAAATGAGTAGGTGTGTTCACACCTCATTGATGTAAAGCCGTCAGTCTTGGGGAACCTGGTTTGAACAGGTTCGCTCAGGCCCTCGTTAGCCGCTATTGTTGTAACCCCTCGAGGGGCATGCAATAAAATCTCTCACCTTCATCTTCTTCGTCTGCTGCCTCATGGTGGAGTGGGTCTTCACCAGACTCTCGTGCTTCACCTGGAGACTGATCAGCTTCCGCTCTGCACTCAGGCGACGGTCCTCAACCTGAGTTAGCATATGTGTGTGTGTGTGTGAGGGGGGGGGGGGGGGGGGGGGGTGTATGTATGTATGTATGTATGTATGTATGTATGTATGTATGTATGTATGTATTTACATGCACGACAAATAGTCTTGTGGATGTAGCCTCGTTTCCAGGCCGCAACCTGTCCAGATTTTGATTTATAAAGTGCTCGAGGTCCGGAATTCCCCAATTTGTCCCACTACTACCGGCATGTACAAAATGCCTTGGCCGGGTCTTGTGTACTGCAGCTTGGTCACACTAGCCCCACAATATCCTATGTCACCTAGTAGGCTAGTACTAATACTAAAGTGGCACACACCTCTCCAAAGAGGGAGTTTCCAGTGCTGTGGTGGTGGTTTCCCATCATCTCCAGCTTCATCATCTCCATCTGGGCATTGAGCTCAGCCTTCTGCTCCTTCACCTCCTGCAGGCACAAGTTATGAACGGGCAAGCGGAGCAACATGGAGTAGAATGCTGAGGGCATATTGCTGGCTTGGTGCGTGGATCACAGCCTGTTACTACTGTACGTACCTCCAGGAATGGCTTGTGAGTATACACCCAATAACAGGTCCAGGGAAGGAAAGGAGGAATCCTTAAACCCTAAACTCTGCCTTTGGCACATTCTACCTCCTAATCGGCCAAGTAAAAAGCCCCCCCCCCCCCCCCCTGCCAACACCACCCTCAACCGCCCTTCCCACCTCTAGCGCATGGTACCAGGAGTTGGCCTGGCGGCTCCTCTCCTCGCACTCCTCCTCCAGTGCCTCCACCTTCTGTGACAGGGCTGAGGTCTCCATCTGGAGCATCTCCACGTTGGATTCCGAGTCCAGCAGCTGCAGCTGAAGTTCCTCACGATGGGCTTTCTCTGAGGAAGGTGTGTGTGCGCATCAAAAATACACATAAAGTTCAGTATGCACTTTTACATTCAGGGCTTTGTTGTAACACATGCAGTGCATGTACGTAGCTTCACCCAACTACAGTGTATCAACTGTTATCCCAAGCCCAGTGGTTGGAATAGTCTGAAAATAACACTGAGTCATTATGTAAGATGTGTCCGTGTTACAGATTTTGCTTTTGACATCAAAAATACACATAAAGTTCAGTATGCACTTTTACATTCAGGGCTTTGTTGTAACACATGCAGTGCATGTACGTAGCTTCACCCAACTACAGTGTATCAACTGTTATCCCAAGCCCAGTGGTTGGAATAGTCTGAAAATAACACTGAGTCATTATGTAAGATGTGTCCGTGTTACAGATTTTGCTTTTGACAGGCAAGAATGCATGAATGTAGGGGAAATGGTGTTTTCATCTTGTCATGGAGATTCACAATTAGACAGCTGCTACTCCCTGATATTTGCTTACAAGAACCTTTAAATCTTTACAGACGTGCAGAGCTTAGTTTTTTCCCCATACATTCTTGCCATCCAGAAGTAAGCCCACAACACAGACACATCCTCGTACCCAGGTCTTCTCAACCCAGCGTCTAGGATGGGATGGCCTGGCTACAAGGCCAGACTTCCACGTTACGTGTGCAAACATGCGCTCACTGCGTCCACAACTAATCCACGAGAGACTGAAGCCCCACCTTCAGTGACGATCTGCTCCAGGTCTTTCAGCTCATGCTGAAGGAAGGTGGTGTTCCCACCGCCACTAGTCACTGGGTCCCTGGTCAGCTTCTCCATCGCCTCCTCCAGTTTCTGTACCTTCTCACGATAGTTCTTCACATGCATCTCCAGTTTCTCAATCTCAGACTTGAGGTCTTCATTGAAAGAGGTGACGTCGTGGACCTTCTTGGAGTACACTTCTTCCAGACGCTGCTGTTTAAGGGCATGTTCGTGCTCCAAGTGAGTCCTTGTGCTCTCAACCTCATGTTGAATTGCATCAATGTTGGACTTCTGACAGTTCACCTTCATCTGAAGAGAGTATCTTTCCTGCTCCAGCACCTACACAAATATAAAATAATATATGTGAAAGATTTATACTTCTCTCCCGCACTCCCCAATTCCTGTCTGCCTGTCTCTGTATATCTATCTCCCTCTTCTTTTGTTTCCCTGTATTGTATATGAACTGAAGTTCCTCTATCTACATGTGTAAGTCTTCGTCTACTGTACTGTGCCGTTTCCGTTTACTTTACTTATCGTTATCAGTGGGTTTTTGTAAAACGTGTCTCATAAGCTCTCATGAGCTGGCTGCTTCTGGCAGGTGACATTAAAGTTTGATTGATTGATTGATTGTATTATTTCCCAGGACTAACTCATACACGTATCATACCCATTCAACAGTGTACTTTTTTTTCTGAACAGACGTATGCAAGTAGTGATGTCCTACAGTTTTGTTGCTTGCACAGTATACAGTGAGATCCCTAAGGGGTGTCACTCCCATAGCCGGTGTAGTCACAATTAAGAATGGGGTCACAAAGTCAGGGGTCAAAGACAAGGGGAGGTCACGCCAATAGACTCCGCAGTCACAGCTGTGACCGCGGGTCAAAACTTTGACCGCTCTTTTGCACTGCTTGACCGTTGACTGTGCTGATTTTCGTGGCTTTGACTGTTGACTGTGCTTATTTTCGGGCTTTGACCGTTGACTTCACAATAGTATACGGAAAAATGCATAGCGACTCCACCCCTTCCTTAGTATATGGTACGGGTTGACCGAGCGCGGTTGCAGCTGTGACTGTGGTGGTCATTGGCGTGACCTCCCCTTGAAAGAGTATCGTCGTTAAGTGGTCAAGGATAAAATTTAATATTGATTGGGTCATGCAGTCAATATGCAATTCTAAGGGTAATGACGTAATTTTCAAATGGCCAAGAGCCTTTCAGCCATGCGGTCAAGTAGCGTACATGAGGGTCAAAATTTCTTGACCCTAGTCATAACTTAACTACGGTGTATATGGCCCTCATGGACACTAGTTTGGTTCCCAGACCCTTCTGCGTTTCGTTTCTGGGGCGGGCGGGTGGGGAGGGAGACGGACCCTCCCCCCGCCTACCCCAGAAATGAAACGCAGAAAGGGACTGGGAACCAAACTATATGGACACCTCAGTTGTCACTGTGACTTCACTACGGTGTCTATGGCCTTTGAATATGGACACCCTGTATGGGGGGGGGGGGGGGGGGGGGGGGTCCATTTCACCTCAATTTTCGCCGCGTACTCCTCGCCTATCTCTTCCAAGCGGTTTTGCAAGTCATGGTTGTTTTCCAGCAATCTTTTCCCGAACTCTGCCGCCTGCTTGGCATCCCTCTGCTTCTCCTCCAGGAGGGCACGCACCTCTTGGAGCTCACTCTCGAGCTGAGGCAGGCGTTCCAGTGCCATACCTGCCAGTCAAGCTCAAGCTGGCCTACTGGACTGTCAGAATAATTTATTGTCTGGTCAGATCAGCTGCGCGGGCTTTTTTAAATTTCTTAATAATTATTACGTAATTGATATTACAGGGAATTTCCCGTACTGCCACGCCTACTTCGAATGCACTATGTACTCCAAGCTCACTGATGCTCCACTTCTGCTGAAATGAGTGAAGGTCCCATGGATCCCAAGGGTGTGTTTCGACTTCTTCAGGAAGACTTCATCGAAAATGTCAACCTACAAACTTTGATTCCAAAACTGAACAGCAAGAGACTTTTGACAGAGCAAGAAGAGCAAGAATTGCGAATCGAAACCAAAACTGAATATGATCGAATCGCCCACCTCACGTTGATACTACATAGAAAAGGTACAGATGCTCCTAAAGATGTCCTGGAGTGTTTGCAAGAGGAGAGGTCGCACAAGCCCCATGCCGTCCTAGCAGCAAAAATGCATGACTTTCTCCAAGCCAACCACCTCAACCAAAGCCTGAGACACATTGTCCCGGATCCTATGTACACGCCCTCTCATCCCCCAACCATACGTAGTGTGCAGTCTTCTGCTCCATGTCCTGCATATCTACCACAAGTACTAGAACAGCCGCAAAGTCAAGGAGGGAATGGTCAATCTTCACTAAGATGTGGAGCTGTAATGCCTCCAACAGTACAGGCAAGCCATGACCCTCAGCAGCATGTAGTAGGTGCCATCTCCCAACTGGGTGCCTTCAGCCCCCAATACCAGCAGCTGATTGTCAATCTATCTGCTGAGCTTTCTCGCAAAGGAATTCCATTCCAGGACATTGTTGGTACTTTGGAAGCTATTCTAGCCAGTGAGGACACCCCACATCTTATTCCTGCAAGTGTAGGGGATTTTCCCTCTCTCTGCCTCTACCTGCACCGCCAAAGAAAGTGTCATGAATTGGACCTCGACCTGTTGTGCAAACTACTTGAAGAACTGGAGTTAGAAGACTTGAAGCAGCACGTCCATGGTTACGTCAGCAGTATCATGGATACCTGCCCAGTGCAGCTTCAGGATTACAACGTGCAGCCATCACAGGAGTACTTTCTTGTCTTCACCTGTCACAACCTTCATCACATGACTCTTGGCCAAATCTACACAATCAAAGATGCAATATCCAGCGTGTTGCGCATACCAAGGCACAGGTTTTGCTTTGTGGACTCCCAACCCGGATCAACCATTCTCGTTTGGCAGTTTCCCGCTGAGTTCTCAAAACATTGCCAAGCTGAGTTTGAAGAGTCATCAGTACATTCAACACTGGCCTCAAGTGATCTTTGTTTTTCATCAGTAAAACTGTGCTATTCAAACAACAGCGAGCCACAAGTCGTGTTTGCAATGCCAAGGAGTGTTAATGGCAGGGATAGTCCAGTTGAAAATGAGTGTGTTTCATCAACAACTGATGACCTAATGCCTCACCTTCCCGGACAACAACAGTGTACCTACCCTTGGCCTGGTACCTCTACCTGTGAGTTGATTAACCAGGCAGATGCTTCAGCATTGTGGAGAGCCCATCTCTCTCTCTCTCTCTCTCTCTCTCTCTCTCTCTCTCACACACACACCCACACACACACACACACACACACACACACCCACACACACACACACACACACACACACACACACACACACACACACACACACACACGCACACACACACGCACATGCACACACACACACACACACACACACATGCACACATCCATGTACATGTATGTTATTGCTATAATGTGTTGGGGGCGGCAGTGTGTGTGGTGGTGGTAAACTGCACTCCCCTTTGATTTCATTGATGTACATTCTTCCTTTGCATACACTCTCTAGTGGTAGGTAGCAAAAGGGGTGCTTCTACGAGCACGTGCAGCACTCCAGCTGAGTCACCTCCGTCAAAGCTGAGGCATGTCATCCCACAACTTGATGATCAGTACACAGAAGGGAAGGATGGATGCCAGCCACTGAGCTCTAGTAAGTACAGTCTGCATGCATAGACTGCCATTTAGCTTTTGGTGCCTGGATTCACTGATTGCTAAAAGAAGCTATTCATCCTTGTAGGAAGAAGGTCATTGCAACAACCAGAAGCTTGTCCCACTGCCTCAAAGAAGAGGGCTTTAGCCAACACCCGCCAACACCTCTGCCATGCAGGTAATGAACTGATTCAATATCTGCCTTCTGCAGAACATTGTGAAGTCTTGCAAAAGCTTGCAAAGCAGTACAAAGCTGTTATCCTTGAATTTAGTACGTAGTTTGGATTCGTTCAGTAGTTAAAATGTAGCCTCAAACCCATGTTTCAGACCTCTAGATTTGGAGCCAGCAGAAAATGGTCTACATAAGCACCAACCCCATGTATCTGCACATGACCAGATCTCCCAGTATCGTCGTTCCCAGGCCTATCCCGTTCTTTCTGTTCTTCGGTTTGCGTTGACAATAATACACGGATGCAGAAGAGTGGGATGATGCTCTTCCACATCCGTCAACGCAAACCGAAGAACAGTAAAACCGGGGTAGACCTGGGAACGAGGCTAATCTCCCAGGCCTTTCCTCTAGCTTCAAAGCTAAGTTTGAAAGGGTTGGGAACACAAAGCGGCTATGGTTACTGCCACATGACTGCATGTTGCCAGTTCTTTAGGCTGCTATAGAAACGTTCAACCTCATTATGTTCTTATACTCTGCTGTGTTAGGGGTTGGACCATATGACTCCTTCAGGAACACAAGTCCATCACAATTTGCTGATCAGTACATTCAGGAACCCACTTTCAGAACCCAAGGAGAGTCTTACCGTGGTATGTAGGTATACAGTTGTATCCCGCCTGAGTGAATCTGTAGTATAGTATTGTTGTTGTGATAGTGAGTTGTCATAGCCCTGTCCAGTGTCCACACACCTCCTCCTCAAAGTATTTGGTATACCATGCACTCTTAATTAGCTCTTTAGCGTAATTTTTCTCAAGGAATTCCAAATTCCTTTTCGCTCACATTGCTGGGCTCAAAACTACTCCCATGCACGTGAGGTCCACCTGGCTGCCAAGCGGCTGCAGGGCCGGTGCCAAGAGTCAGGACGCTCGGACCTCGCCTTCCGCACAAGGCATATCATGACAGTACTTTCAGCCATCCTAAGCAGATACATATAGGTCTAACCACACCTACCAAAAATATTGGCTTGATACACTCACCAGACAATAAAGTTGGTGATCCAATCTTCTAATTCTGGTGGCCATATCATCATTGGCTGTGGCTTCCCAGTGGTGTAGTGAAATAGAAGCTAAAACAGAGGTCACTGATAAGAGTTTCTGAGGTTATCATATTGCAGCCTTTGGGTGCACCCACCCACTATCCCCCTGTCCTGCCTTTTTTACTCACACAAGAACCTAAGTCCCATATGGACATTACCAGATCGGTGTGACATCAGGAAGCTAAATGTCTTTTGTCTATACCCCCTAAAGGGTTCTAAACGTAGCCTAACTTAGCCTAACTTAGCCTAATTAGCTAAGTTTTGACATGTCTACAGTGCTCCAAACCCACTCACACATAATGGCAGCTCAGGATGACGGGAGTGCAATGTTAGTTAGCTGATGACATGGATATGTACAGCTATAAATAGAGTGAGGCACCACCCACTTACATGTACAAGTGAATTGTCCCTTCTTCAGGTGTATGAACTGAAATGGCATAAAGTTTAGCACATCAAACAACTTGTACTCTCCTGGCCATATAGAGTTGCTATGGAAACACCAACCTGAGCTGGTACAGTGGATCAGTCTCTCAGAACTGTTACCCTACCTTAACCGTCATGAACTGCTAACAAGGCCGGAGAATGAAGTTCTCCAAAACAGTGCGATCACACACCGTGATCGAGTTTTAAAGCTGCTCTCCTTCATCGAAAGGAAAGGACCCAATGGATGCGAGAAGTTTCTAGAGGCACTCAATGATGAAACCTCTCATCTGGGTCACAGAGAGGTGGTGCGAGTTCTGACAACATATACTCAGGAGTCAATCTCAGGTGCAGAGATAATAAGGATGTGTGACTACTGTAGATTGTGCAGACACGTAATGTCTTTTTGTGCATGAGGTTTGTATGTTTGCCTGTCTGTCTAATAGTGTGGTTGTATTTTTCATGCTCCTGTAACTTATAGTGGGATTTAGTGCTTTGCGAGATGTAGCTACTGTACCTTAGCCTCATTCCCAGGCTGCTCCCACCGCCAGTATTTGATCGCTTGCCTTATGCATACTGCAAGCGATCAAATACTGGCGGTGGGAAACAGGGTGGGAATGGTCTGGGAACGAGGCTAACTGTAATATGTGATATATTGACTTACTGTGCTGTTTACTGTTTACACAGGAGATGCACTAGAAGAGAGTCCGTACCAAACACTCAGAAAGGCTTTAGAGGGAACCTATAAAAGCCAGCACTTCTACAGAAGAGCTGCTGGTCCAAATGTTGGGAAGATTGAGTTTATTCGCCTAGCTCTTGTCAAGAAGCAACGGGTAAGCGAAGATGAAAAGAAAACTAACCGGTTTCTGAAAAGCACCCTTCATGGCCTAGTAGACGATATTGAAAAGAAGAAAGAGTCGATCAACCTACATGCGATATTTCAGTATGGCAAACACCCCAGGAAGCTGGTGCTAGTGGAGGGCGCCCCTGGAGTTGGCAAAACGATGCTAGCCATGAAACTCTGTGAAGACTGGGCAAAAGGAGAGGCATTGATGGAGTTTGACTTAGTCATCTTGGTGCCTCTTAGGCGGTTTCAGGGAGAATCAGAAATCACCGTAGAAGACCTTGTGAGAATTTACTTGGGGAAGGGTGAGATTGCTTCTCAGGTGAGTCAAGAGCTAATCAAATCTGGTGGAGAGAAAGTACTGTTCTTCTTGGAAGGCTGGGATGAGCTTTCACCTAATCTCCGACGAGAGTTTACCTTCTTTTTTGATATCATCATGGCCAATCAGCTATCCCATGCATCTGTCATGGTCACATCTCGTCCGACAGTCACTGCTCCTCTGTATGATTACATGGATGAAAGGCGAATTGAAGTACTGGGGTTCAGTGAAGAACAGAAATTACAGTATGTACATATGCATGTACCAGAAAAAGAAGCAATCGTTCTTGATCACTTGAAAAGGTTTCCCAATCTCAATGCTCTTGCTCACATTCCTCTCACCCTAGCAATCATTTGCAATGTGGTCAAAGAGACAGACACACTACCACCAACTCTCTCAAAGCTGTATGATCGCTACATTTGCAACACCCTCTTTCAAAACCTGAAGCGGCAACCGATAGAAGAGTTTCGAACCCTCTTGGGTATCGGCAGTCTCAAAGACCTACCCGGTGAAGCACCAGCAATTATCAGAAAGCTCTGCTGCTTAGCTCTGAAAGGATTCCAAGAAAAATCCTTTGTCTTCTATGTGAAAGACCTTGAGAATGCAGGTCTTAATCCTTCCGGTTCCTTTGATGGATACGGTCTTCTTTCGACTCCGATCGAATCTGCAACAGCTGGACACCAGTTGCTGTACCAGTTTCGCCATTTATCGGTCCAAGAGTTCCTGGCAGCACTTCAAATCCAGGAGCTTGACAATGACGATCGCATTCCCCTACTGAGAGAGTATCGCCCAGACAAGCAGTTTCAAAATGTGTGGAAATTCCTCTCAGGAATCACAGAACTCCAAGATGAAGAGCTTCAGAAATCGATCGTTTCCGGCACTGGATCTGCAAACCGAGACCAGCTCTTCCTCCTCCACTGTCTCTTTGAGGCCCACAACACTGAAATCTGTCATGTTGCAGCCGAGAAGTTAAACCACACTCTCAATCTCAACAACATGATGCTAAACACCACCGACTGCCTGTGCACTGCATACACCGTAGCCAGTTCGGGTGGAGAATGGAAGATTGACCTTCGAGGGTGCAACATCGGAGCTGACGGTATGGAGGTGTTCAAATGGAACTTCATGGAGTGTGAATCTTCAGGGCTCAAGATTGCTACCTTCAAGTAAGTTAGCATACATTCACTCTGTTAAAAACGTGTGTTACTTTCACTACTTTGTGTGTTGCAGCTTGGTTGTCATGATAATCTTTGATGATCTGCATGGTATCCATGACAACCAGTGTGTAACTAGGGTAGTAACCCCCAAACCACTGACATGTGTAAGTGAATCCTGAGCATGAGGTAGTCTTATCTATGACCGTCAGGCAGGTCATGTGGCCCTGAATTTCCTTCAGCTTGTCAAATGCTGAAACAAAGCTAGAGTTGGTTTGATTATCAGAAACAATCTTGTTACTTCTGGTTGACATTGGTATACTCCTAATTGGTAATGAGTCCACTCAATTTGTCCTGCAGTCTGATGCACAATCGGATTGACGTCAAGGCTGCATCCCACTTGGCTGAGATGGTCAGGGCAAATGTTCATCTGGGAGAGATAAAGTAAGCAGCAAAGTCACTAATCTAGACATCCCCACAGTACGCCACATTTGACTAAGGTTCTAACCAGAGGCCGGATTTGGCCCATTGCATGACAGGAAGTAAATTGTCCATGGTCCAAGAATCTATTTCTATGATGCATGTATTTTGAATAGAATCTGCATCTTTGCAGTTTGGGTTCTAACAAGATGAATAACGAGGGTGCACTCATTCTTGCTGAGGCCTTAGCAACCAATGAGACTGTCGAGGCCCTCCAGTAAGTCAGTTCATGTGTGATCTGTATGATATTATTGTAATGGTGAACATACTTCTTCAGCTTCTCTCACTGCGGTCTCACGCACGAGGCAGCTGAGGCAATGGCCAACACTTTGAGGCGGAACAAGACTCTTAAAACCATTTAGTAAGTTCAGGTTCTGCCATGGCTGGCTTAGGCTTCATTCTATAGCTAAGTACTTACGTACATTCAACACCTCACTTCCTGTCACTCGCATAACGAGTAAATAGCCTACAGTCAAAGTTAATGCAATTGACTGCTCCTGTATTGTGTTTCTCATGTACGTGTTAGCTTCGGTTTTGAGCCCATTGGAGACAGAGGGGTGATTGAGTTGGCTTCTGCGCTGAAGCAAAATGATTCTATGGTGGACTTCAGGTACAGCTCTTGTCACACAATAACGTGGTCACTACGTGCATGTTACATGGAAATATCTGTACTGGACCCATACTACACTATCATGTGAAATGTTGAATTCACAGCCTAACAAACACGGAAATGGGTATTCAAGGACTACAACAATTTGCTGAAACACTGAAAGTCAACAGGGCTCTGGAAGTTATAAGGTACATCGTACATTGTAGTGCACTTGGTTTTCAGGAATGCATTTTGCATGTTATACAACATTGTGCATTTGGTATCTTGTGAAAAGGTTTGGTTGGTGTTCATGTAGCTGTGTATAATTATACTAATCTGCAGGTTTGATAGAAACAATCTCAGAGTTGAAGAATGTCGAATCATTGCTGACATCATTGCCCACAATGAGAAGCTGGTACTCATCGAGTAAGTACACATACAATGCACCTCTTCTCATGCACATGCATGCTGTAAAGAAGCAAGTGGAGCATTTAGACTGACAGCTGTGCATACTTCCTGAACGTCACTTATGCTACGTACCTGCTGAGTTTGCTGCAGGTACTGTGTGCTATACCCTCCCCCTGGCATTTGACATGTACTCACAAGAAGTGGGCTTTGTACATAACTTGCTGGGGAATCTGTGTCATTGTTTACGGACTGGGGATAGATTACTGACCACAATCTTTGTGGCATCATCAACACCTCTCTGCACACAGCCTCTCCAAGAACCCCATTGGAGATGAAGGTTTCTCCATCATCATGGATGCTCTGATAGCCAAGCCTCAAGACTCACTAAAGAAAGTGGGGTGAGTCTGTCATGGGTCAGTCTAGCCGCTAGCCCCTCTCCGCCTGGCCGGTCAAGCGGGCACGCGGCGAAGCCAACTGGCCGGGTGGAGAGGGGCTAGCGGCTAGACTAGTCATGGGTGGACCTGCATCTGCGCAGCTGTATTAATTCACTGATACACATACTGACATGCAGGTTATTTGGTTGTGAAATTACAAGCAAGGCTCTTCCGAAACTGGTTGACTTGTTCACAGTAACCGAAACGTTTGAAGGCATCCAGTGAGTGAGATACCACCATTTTATACAGCTACATGAATGCTACATGTAAATAAGCACATTCTCGTATATATCTACATAATTATTATGTCAGCTAACAATTCTATTTCAGGTTGGGGTGCAATCATCTGGGAGATGATGGGGCAGAACACATTGCACGAGCGCTTTCTCAGAATGCCTCCGAGTCAGTCAAGCAAGTGCTGTAAGTGATTGTGATCTCAGATGCATTTTAATTTGACTGTGCTGTGGAGTTATTGTTATTCTGCTGCTTGTTGTTTAGTCTTGAAGACACTGGGATGACTCAAAGGGGAAAGGACTTGCTAGCTGAGGTGTGTAAATCTAGGGAAAAGCTGGATGTCAATTTTCTACATCATGCACAGGTGGTGCAGAAAAGAAATGCAACAAATGTCACTTGATTTCCTAGTACAGTGGATGTCTTCATGTATAGTGAGAATTATGCATTGAACCAGTTGGCTCACGCATGCGCAAACGTAAACAGCTCGATCTAACCAGGAACCGGAAACAGCCAGGAAACTGCCAGAGAATTGCATAGTGCGCGCCCTTAGGGCGTGGTTAATTTTGAGATCCGCGCGCGCTTTTGGCACTCGAGATCCCCGAGCCCTGTTGTCTCGATCTCCTAGGATCCTAGCCCAGCACCTCAGGCTAGACATAAACGGCATCTGGCACTTGGCTGTGAGTTCTTATAAAGTATAGATGTACCGTATAAGCAGCTCAGTGATATGTGGCCTGACTGCACTGACCCTGATAGTTTATCAATCTTGATCGATTCCACATATAGACGCTAAGCGTGTTGTGAGGGTGTTTCAGGCTTGTCAAAAATAACGGTGAAAGCCACCATCAGAGACTTATCAGACTCCTATGTGGAGACTGTGGCCACACTAACATCACTGTAGGTAGTGTTTTTCATACCACAGGAATAGACATGGCCCAGTGACCAAATGATGCAAGGGGGTCACTCCCATAGACACTATAGTCACAGCTGCGACCGCGGGTCAAAGCTTTGACCGCTGTTTTCGGAGTTTTGATCGTTGACCACGCCGATTTTTGTCCGTTGACCTTTGACCGATCAGCTATTTGCCCTTGTAATACTTGCTTGCACATCGCCATAAATAGGGCGGCGCGCGTTCTTGACTGTACTTTTGAGCCGCTTTGACCATTGACTGCACCCGTTTGGGCAGCTTTGACCGTTGACCGACTGCGGTCGCAGCTGTGACTATAGAGTCTATGGGAGTGACCCCCCCTTGTGATGGCACCCGACCTGTGTATAATTCCTGTATCTTAATTAGGCGTGGAGAGTAAGGTAAGGGAGGGGATTTCTGGACGGTAGGGTAATTCCAGACATGGCACTTCACAGCCCATGGATACCACTCCAGTAGCACTTTATGTTAAGTGCAAATGCATACCTTACCTTCATACTTTCAGATGCCGTACAGTTTTCAGCAAACTCTGATCCTTGGCTAGAGATCAATGGAAAGCTGGGCCTGTCTGGAAATTCCCTAGTGGGTGACAGCTTTGGTTACTACGCTCAATGTATGGGTTCTGCCTTTATTTATAACCAAATACTTTATAGTAGTCTCGTTCCCAGACCCAAACAACCCCAGCGAAGATCGCTTGCAGTATCTCGCGAGATACTGCAAGCGATCTTCGCTGGGGTTGTTTGGGTCTGGGAACGAGACTATGTTTATAGTCTGTCTCCGCATTAGAGTGTCTGATTATTTGTGGTGGTCAAACATCAATCTTTATCCTGACAATCCTTTGGAAACACCCTCACCACAGGTGAAGTACGGCACGTACTCTTGTTAGAATTTAACATAAGGCACATGCACAGTACACATGAGTCCAGCATGATGACAGTTTCCATCCTGTCTTGCCTCCCTGACTGCATCTGTGTGTGTTTGACGTAGCTCATTACTCTAACATATATCAACAGCCTTGTGCAGTAGCAAAGTGCATTGGCACTGGGTCCAGACATCTTGTCGTACATTAACGGTGAGATCTAAACTAAAGTTACATTAGATGGGAAGGTCTTAGACTGGAAATGACCAACAGACACATGAAGAAAATCATAATGTATAGCCTCGTTCCCAGGCCCGTGTGCCACTTTTGGTTGGGCGAAAGATCGCGAAGGACCTGGTATGTTTCCTCACGTGCGTAACGTCGAGGGTAGAAAGGTGGTAGAAAGGACTTAATTGAATGTGGGCGAACTGGGGCTCAGAACAGCAACAAGAGCAAAGGTACAAGGTAACTCACCACACGTATCTAGCTAGCGGGGGGTGACTGTCATACACACCAAGCATTGAACGTGTAGTTGGTTGAACAATACGCAAAACTTTGCTTTTCGTTCTGAAATTTTTGCCATTTGTTGATTACGTAATGCTCACGTGAGGAAACATACCAGGCTCTCCCCGCTTTTCCTTACTGACTGCAAGCGACGAAAAGCTGGGCAGGGCCTGGGAACGAGGCTAGAAAATGTAAGGAGTGATTGTTACATGCCACTAGCCTCGTTCCCAGGCCCGCGCGCCGTTTTGGTTCCGTACTGCAAGTGACGAAAAGCTGGGCGGGGCCTGGGAACGAGGCTAGAAATTGTAAGGAGTGATTGTTACATGCCACTAGCCTCGTTCCCAGGCCCGCGCGCCGTTTTGGTTCCGTACTGCAAGCGACGAAAAGCTGGGCGGGGCCTGGGAACGAGGCTAGAAAATGTAAGGAGTGATTGTTACATGCCACTGAACCAACACAGTTACATAACGTGGTTTGCATAGTAGTGATGCACCGATAATCGGATCAGCTATCGGTATCGGGCGATAATGACCTTCCTGCGGGGTATCGGTAGATTTGCCGATAACTGGGCCGATAAATGATGCGTTCGTGTTTATGCATTCACAGCCTGGTAAGTGTATTCATTTAACCACACTGACTAGGTCATGAAGCAACAGCGAAACCCACTGCGTGAGTGTTAAGTGGGAAGCCTTGGCTGTGGGCAGGAAGTAAGCCAAATGGAGCACAATGCCAGTGTTCTCCTGGGCCTTGAGCAGGTGCAACCACGTGTTAGCATTGTCAGCTTACAATATCGGATCGGTTATCGGTATCGGCCTATATCGGCCATGAATAATCGGTTATCGGAATATCGGTTATAATCCCTTATCGGTGCATCACTATTGCATAGCATGGTTCGGTATGGTGGCTGGGGCTGAGGCTATATACACACTTCACACCACAATAAGTTTCATGGTATAAAATGCTGAGCATGGTATTATATATTAGTTTGCTATTTGCTCTGGTTTGTATAGGTGAGCAAGTATGGCAAGGGTCTCCTTTTCAGCCAGGTATGGTGGCTATACCTGCCATTTTATCTCTAAAGTCCCAAGTGAGCTGATATGTGCGTTGTGCACAGAAGCGCTTAGAGATGCTCGACTCACTACCTGCTGTGGGCAGCACTACTGTTTATCTTGCTTGAAGGAATGGCACTCACGCACCACCAACCCCACTTGCCCCCACTGTCGAAAACAAGACTTTAGTCACTTCGCTGACTTAAGTGTTGACCGCAAAGTGAAGCAGTTGCGAATTGGATGCAAGTATCAGAGGAAGGGATGTGCATGGAGGGGAGAGTTGGGGGAATTGAATCAACATTTCAAAAAATGCCGTTATAACTCAACACAATGCCCTAGAGGGTGCGGAGAGAGTGTCCAGCCGCAGGATTTGAGTGTGCACTTCATGAAACGCTGCGTACTGCGAGAGGTTCAATGTGAACACTGTGGAACAAAAGTGACTCATCATGACATCACTACTACCAAGCACTACAACGTATGTAGGGACTTTCCCTTGAAGTGCCCGAACGCATGTAGCTCAAGATTATTCAAGCGCTCGCTCCTCAGCAAGCACCTAATCCATGGCTGTCCCTTACAGCAGATTGACTGTCAGTACCAGGTAGCCGGCTGCACGGCTAGGATCCTAAGTGTTGATCAGAAGCAGCACGATGCCACACATGTGCAGTCTCATACCGACTTGTTACTGGGAGCCTTCCAGAACAGCACCAAGGCTCTTATTCACGAAGCTGGGCTGTTGAGCATTGACGCTGGCAATGCAAGCAAAAAGGTTCCGTTGGAATGCTTAAAAACTATTGCTGGCGTGTATGATTCCCAGTTGAAAGAAGGTGGCCCACCGCTGACACTTCGAATGAACAATTTTTCGAGCTTTAAGCAGAAGGACAAGATCTGGCGTAGCTTCACCTTCAGTATTGGAAGCTACAAGATGTTTGTTGCAGTGGCTGCAAATGGAATCGAAGTTGGCAGGGGAAGCCACGTGTCAGTGCTCCTGCAAGCGCACCACCACGACCAACACTTGTGCTGGCACGAGGAGAAACTGACAATTGAGATCCTACCTCAGAACAGCGAAGCCTTAGTCGATACGTCCCTGTGTGTGGTGAAAGGGAGTAACATCCCATGGGACACGTTCAAGGAGGGCGGTTTACCAGTGACACTGTTTGCGTGTCCCAAGTTTGTGGCACACACTGATCTACAGTTTGGGATGCTGATGCAAGACTCACTTGTTTTTAGACTGAGCGTTTGCACACCCACACCTAAAAGAAAGTAGTTAACTTACTTAGTCTTTAGTGTGATCTGGAAGCATTAATATTTTTATTTTGTTATAATCATATATTTTTGGCACATAACTATAACTAGGTCAAGTGACCATGAATGCATGAGGTATACATACAATAATTATTGTATACATACAATCCACTTGCATGATCAAAAGCATGCATACCAACTTTATGAATATGTAGACAAGTATGACAATATTAATCATATAATTGCATAAAACAATAATTATTATGGGATAATGATCTAGCTAGATATCCGCTCGATCCATGCAGTCTTAATATTTTTCAGCTGCTTCGATCGTGTTCCACATGCAGACCACAGATCGATCAACATCTGCAACACAGATTGGCGGCTTCACTCACTCTTCTGCCTATATATGGCCCTTAATGAAAGCAATTCCTACACCTATATAGATAGCAATTACTGTACATCTTTTACTATACTAGTGCAATTCACCATATCATAGCTCTGACTGCTATGCAGGATTTTCAGTTAAGACATATTACAGCAGGACTGATAAAAAAGAACTCTGATATACATAACAAATGTATAATATCATGTAACGTGGTAGTATGTTATCAAGTTATGGCTATTGTAGATTTCCTACAGAAAGGGCAGTGTCTCTTGGCTAGCACCTGGAGCTCATAATCATCAGCGAGGAACATCTACAGCAACAAAATAATAATATACTAACATCATTGAAAACATGAAAGTACTAGGGCCTAAATGAATTAGTCGACTAATCACTGAACATTCTTGCATGCCTTATGCTCATGGTTGTGACAAGATGGCTGAGAGCTCTGCTAGTTCTCGCTCAAGCGCCATACAGCAAACATTGGTCTGGCGGTAACTAGCCAGGTCTGCCGGACCTGTTCCGCTGCAAACACAGAAACTGTAGCCAAGCTGGCTGAAGGTGTCCAGCAAGATCATTTAGTAGTCAACTAGTCCTCAATTAGTAGTGTAAGCAATTAGTCGACTAGGGAAATTCCCTAGCCATTGAAGCTCTACCATTTCTCAACTCAAATGCCACTAAATGCACCTTCCTTCCACCATAAATGCCAAACTTGACATGTCCCCTGTTTGACGAGGGTCTTGGAGAAGCTTCCCAACACCACTGCCTCTGGTGCGGATGAGATCATATACTACAATAACGTTCGTTGGTAAAACAGCCTTGGAATAATTGGTTCCAAATTCTAGCTGAGCTACCATAACAGCCATTAAATAGCCACACAGAGTGCCAGCTGACTGCCAGTACCAACATGCTCTAACCTCGTACCCAGCCCTTCAATCGAGGCTACAACATGCTCAAGAGGAAAAAGGTGTTCCTGAAGAGTTCTTCACCCTGACCTTGTTGCAGCTGCTGCAGATTGTGATGGAGATGTCGGGGATGATGGAGCGGTAGTACTGGTTACCCAGGGGAGCTCCCCACTGCTTCACGAGTACCTCACTATGGTGGAGAGACTCCAGGACAGACCTCCCTACCACCACTGGAACAAAGTCCCCTCCACCCTGGAGGAAGAACAAGAGGCATTGAAGGCAAGTTGAACTTCTCTGGTCTAACATAGTATTTGTCACTACAACAACCACAACCCCTTCAGGGTTTCTTTTAGGGGGAGGTGGGTTGAAGGCAAGTTGAACTTGCTCCCCCTTGAATCTTTACTGCCCCCCCCCCCCCCCCCCCCCTCCCCCCTTGAATGATACCAAGAAGTATTATGTACGCAAAGCTATTCATGCCTCCCCCCCTTACCTCGCCACGCTACGGTTCCCCCCCCCCCCCCCCCCCCCCCCCCCCCCCCCCTTGAACAATTTTCTAAAAGAAACCCTGCCCTTGTTCACCATGTTGATAGGCTATTTCTCAGCAAATCAGACTTACAGCATCTGAGTTATGGCCTCCCAACATTCCCATACAAATTTTCCATTGGAGGCACCCCAGTAACTTCTCAACTGAATAAGACCTACGTATTCTTGAAGATAGTGTAATGCACTGTTTCAGGTCGGTGTAATCGGTGAGAGTGAAGACTCGGGGTTAGTCTCCCTACACATGTAGCAGATCCCGTTGAGACTAGTAGAAGGAAGGGATGATTAACTGTACGGTTCAACAATACCTCAAAGTTGTTTGCACTAAAGGGGTCCTCTTCCTCTCCTCCTCCCTCTCCAGGTAGGTCTTCATCCAGTTTGAGTGTTTGTGTGGCTGGACAGGGTTAAGGAGCAGCTCCACCATACACACACACATACACACAGGGTGGCTGGTGGCCAACTGGTTAAAGCAATCGACTGCTAATCGCAAAGTTGCTGATTCGAGTCCACTTTTCATTATCTCCTAGGAGTCTACTTAGCTCTACCCTTAATAATGAGTAGGTGCATTCTTTCACCTGCAATAGTTTACACTATATACATCCTTCGGAGGGGATGTAAAGCCGTTGGTCCCGGGGTACTGGTTAGTATTAGCATGCAGTTGCTAGTTCTGTTACCGCGTTGGCCACTATATGGTGGTTTCTCATATAGAGGGGGGAAAAAGACTCTAGTTTTGAGCTCCAGCACATCAGGATACTTCCTTCTCGGCTCTCTCTCCACTTGCCTCCCTGGTTCTTCTTCCTAGGGGGCTCCTTGTGGATCAATCTTAATGCCTCCTCATCACTAGAGGAAGACAAACAGTGAGAAGAACACTCACTGTGCGTACACAATCTTAGCCTTGTTCCCAGGCCATTCCCACTGCCAGTATTCGACCACTTGCAGTATGTATTTGCATACCGCAAACGATCAAATGATGGCAGTGGGAATGGCCTTGGAATGAGGCCACCATAATCCCAATTCTGGATCACAAAAGGAGTTCAGATTATGACCATTCATGTGTGCATGTGCAAGTTAGCCGTTCGTACCTGATCCCTTCTTCCAAACTGAACTCCACCACAGGTAGTACCTCTGAGTGTACAGTGGAAAGGTTTGTGTGTGTAATATACATGACTGTATGGGGCTATGCACTACATGTAGGGCTTCAACAGTGCTAGTGCAGTAGAGATGAGCCTATTAACTCTAGCCTCGTACCCAGGTCTTCTCACCGCAGCGTTTGTCGCTTGCAGTACTGACATGAGTTGCCTCACACTGGGTTGGTCACTATAAGCACTGTACCTAGAGCTGTGACTGGGATCACAATATGTGTATGTAGGTGTGGCTTACCGTTATACTAACACACAGCCACGGTACATTTTTGCCGTAGTCACAGGGTCACCGAAGTTTAGCAGTGTGGTAACGTGGTCACAGATAGTTTTGGATGGTAACAGGCTGTAATCCCAGTAGCCTTGTTCCCAGGCCATGTGGGAACGAGGTTATAACCCCAGTAGCCTTGTTCCCAGGCCACGTGGGAACGAGGTTATAACCCCACTTGCAGTTCTAAGTACCGCACATATGACCACACCTTGACTCTGACTCTATGAACACCTCACTACTAGGGACAGGTTATTCAAAACTGCTTTCATTTGCACATACCAAATGACACGAAGGAGTACTCAAAAGATTGCTTGCAGTTTACACACTGGTTGCCAGTGCTGTTTAGTAGTGGGTTAGTGGTAGAGCACCGGTAACACATGGGAAGTAGGTCCTTGTGTGTGTGTGTGTGTGTGTGTGTGTGTGTGTGTGTGTGTGTGTGTGTGTGTGTGCATGTTTGTGTACGTATGTGTGTGTGTGTGAGTTGGAAGAGGGTAATAGGTAGGTTCGTATGAAGGGCCACCTTCACTCTTTGGTATGTGTGTGTTGGAGGCAGGGGAATCACAAACTCTACCTCTTTGTCTTGAAATGGTTTAGCTCGGATGGTGACACTGCCCAGGTCTATGGTCTCTTGTAGCTGAGGAGGAACTCGGAGGGACTAAAAGGAAAGGGCAGTTCCCTATCATGTATGCTCTGAACGAGTACCGAAACACAACTATACACATTATACCACAGAGTAAAGTAGCCACCTGCAATTTGTCGAATGCATGTCTTGCCAGTTTGTATGCTCCCAGCAGCTTGCTTTGCTTTGCTAGTGTGAATAGGATTGCACTGTATACATGCAGCTAAGGAAAACAACAAAACATGAATCAAACTCAACCTTATGTATGTTTTCATGGAGGCAGGAAGTTCAGGAACCACAACCTGCTCATACACACCACACACAAGCACACGTCCACACCCACACACACACACACACCATAAGCCATACACTATGGGAAAGATACACTTTAGAGACTCCTGTGGGGCACTTCTTAATTGTTTTGTGAGTGAGGAACCGTGCCATGTTGTGCATGGCCTCTGGTAGGTGGGAGGTGAAGGGCTGCTCCTGTGTGTGTGTGTGTGTGTGTTTGTGTGTGTGTGTGTGTGTGTGTGTGTGTGTGTGTGTGTGTGTGTGTGTGAGTGTATGTGAGTGTGTGTGTGCGCGTGTGCATGTGTGTTGTGAGTGAGTGTGTTTGTGTGTGTGTGTGTGTTTGAGTGTGTGTGCGTGTGTGTGTGTGTGTGTGTGTGCATGCGTGTGTGTGTATGTGTAGGGGGAGAGGGATTAGTACACATACATGTACATGAAGGATGGATGCAGAGTGTAGGATGTACAAGCTCACCACAAAATGGTGGACACTGTGGTAGACGTGGTACACTTCTGCCAGACTGTGGTGGTGCTGGAATCGTGCAATCTGCTCTTCAATAACCAGGGAACTCCCCTCTGAATCTGCATAGCCAGAACCAATCAAGATTCTCTTGTGTCCAATAAATACATCAAAAATTGCCGACGTTTCAACTAGAGTGCTAGCTAGGGCACAGCAACACTGTTTTAGTGTTAAAGGTCCCCTGTACTCTGCAGTCAAAACATCAGCAATTTTGATGAGCGTTTGCTGAAATTTCAGGTTGAACTGTTATCTCCAATTCACATACTGTGTAGTGTATGCACAAGGTGCTCACCTCGTGATTCCCTTCTCGCAGCCTCCAAACTCGACTTTGCCAGCATCCAGTAATAGTAGCCAGCATCATCAAACCTGAAGATTGAAGAGCAGAGCCACTGACATGATTAGGAAGTCTGCAACCAATTCGTCTCTAGTCTCGGCCCCAGACCCAACTGGAAGTGATATAGGTACACACTGGATGAAAGGCCTGGGAATGATCCCACCTGTTTTGTTTGACGGCATTCTCCGCCAGTTCCTCTAGTAGACGCACCGCCTCACTCTGTTTGCCTGCCTCCTTCAGAGCTGCAGCAATAGCAAGTGTGATCTGCATTGATCAAACACTTTGCAACACCCACTGTGTAGCTACTTCAACTCCGCCCACTAGATGGCAGCAGTCCTATAAACATGCTGTGAATATTGCCAACCCCACCCACTGCAAACTGGGACATTGACACTCGCCTTCTTGTGCCTGATCAAACTTGTCATTTTCAACCAACCAGGTTGCATATGGAATGTAGACGTCATTCTGTTCGGATTGAGAAGTACTGGATAAGTCATTGTATTCACACTTGCTATATTGCAACAACATAGTTATACATGCACGTGAGAATCGTCCACTACTGACCTTGTAGTCCGGTTTCTTCCTTGTCAACTCAAAAGCCTAACAAAGTTAGCACATAAGAATGGATTACGTCGCTATAGGACACAACTGCAGACATGCAGTGAGTGCTAGTTTGATGCCCGTCAGTAACACTAGAAATGACTAGAGCTCTTTAACTTGAATCTCTGTCTATCATGCATGCAGCTGTCCGAGTGGATGTACCAACGTACATTGTCCCACTGATGAGTGTCCACGTACAGGGTCACCAGAGCCTTGTGGTCCTCCAACTTCTCGTACACTTCAGCTGCATAGGCATACTGCAGAGGAATGGGATGAAGTCAGGATACTGTTACTCTGTCTGTCTGCATACGTAGTACGTACACATGAGTAGCATGAGTATGCAGGCAAACTGACGAACAGGAAGTCATGTGCAAGAGAACAGCCAGGCAGGGACTGAGCTAGACCATTCTCTTGATGATGGCGAGGAAATTGTTGGAGGAGACTTTCAGTTTAACTCCACCCACAACTTGCAGCATGGTGAGAGAATAGTCTTGCTCAATAGACTAGGCACACACACACACACACCACTCGCACACACCCACACCACACACACACACACACACCCACGTACACACACATGCACACACACACATGCACCACTCACATACACCCACCCACGTACACACACACACCCACTTACTCACACAACACATACTTACACATATGTACACAAACACACAACACACACTCACACACACACTTACACCACACACACACACACACACACACACACACACACACACACACACACACACACACACACACACACACACACACACACACACACACACACACACACACACACACACAACACACCAACTCATACAGGCAGGGAGACATGCAGACACTGCACACCTGTCCCAGTTTCTTGAGGTAGTGGGCACACTTGTTCAGCATCTCTGTCTGAGACTTGTCCAGCTCATGCACCAGGCCAAGCAGTCTGCAATCAGTGTACGTGCAAGTGTTACTCACTGTAGATGTCTCTCTCTCAAAGTAACATGATCGAGGCAGGAATCTGACTGACTGACCTGTCCACCCATCCATTCTCGCCCATGATGTCCAGGGCCTTGGCGTACTCCCTTGCTGCCATGTACATGTCACTGCAGGGAGAGGTAAGGTTGAGGCAAGAGACTGAGATATGTATGAGCTTGGAAGTCCCTCTTTGTCTTCCAGTGATGTGCGTAATGGAGTATAAGTGTGCTACGTATATAGCCTGGAGAGAGCCCATGAGTAAATAACCACAGTTGAAAGGTTTGGATCTCAGATGTTAACTGAACACTGCTGTGTTTCTTCTGTCCTCAGCTTCTAACGCAAAACCTAGTCTTTGTCTTGCGGTCTCCTGCTCCTCCCTCTCCCTCCCCCTTATCCTCCCTCTCCCCTCTCTCTTGTCCTCCCCCTCTCCCTCCCCCCTCTCCTTCCCCTTATCCTCCCTCTCCCCTCCCCCTTGTCCTCCCACTCTCCCTCCCCCTTGTCCTCCCTCTCCTTCCCCTTATCCTCCCTCTCCCCTCCCCCTTGTCCTCCCTCTCTCCTCTAACCCCTCTCTCCTCTAACCCCTTTGTCCTCCCTCTCCCTCTCTCTCTCTCCCCCCCCCCCCCCCCCCCCCCCCCCCCCCCCACCCCCCGTCCTCCCTCTCCCCTCCCCGTTATCCTCCCTCTCCCCTCCCCCTTGTCCTCCCTCTCCCTCCTCCCTCCCCCTTCTCCATCTCCCCTCCCCTTACTCCTCCTCCCACCCCCCCTCCTACTCACCATGCAGCCTGTGGGTCATTAGTGGTCCTGGCCCAGTCAGCCTGTTTGGTGATAAGGTCCTTCACGTTCCTCTTGTCGCTGCCACCGAGGAAATCCTTGGCTAGGTTAAACTGACGGAGGTCGGTGAACATTTCCACAGCCTGTGAGCATGAGCGGAAGGGGGAGGGTGTGAGGGTGCGAGGGTGTGAGGATGGAGAGGATGACTCTCACCTTTTCCTCCTGTCCTGCCTTCTTGTACAGCTGAGCCGCATCCTGGAACTTGCCCTGAGAAGCAGTGAAGAGGTCAAGAATAATTAAATCTTGCAGCTATTCACTCTTGATCCATGCAAGGGAATGAAAGTGCTCACAGATTACTGGAGATTACTATAGAGATTACTGGAGATTACTACAGAGATTACGGAGAGATTACTGAAAATTACTATAGAGATTACTGGAGATTACTATAGAGATTACTAGAGATTACTGAGAGATTACTGGAGTGAAATACGGAATGAAAATGCTCTGATTACTCACTGCAGTTATACAGCAGTGTCCATGCATTCAAAGATGTTAATTGGTTCAGAATGTGTCCACTCACCTGGTGGGCAAAGATGTCAGCAAGGAAGACATAGTTGTTGGACTCCCCCTTCTTTTTTCTCTCCTGTGGGGAAGTGCAGTACCAATGAGTCCCACCAGAGGGAGAATCGTGACCTAATTAATCTACCAATACATGTACCCACAGGAGCTCATAATTCTATATACCACGCCTACATAATTATGTGCTCCTATCATTTGACCCAGTGGGATATAGTGCATGCAGAACTGTATAGTATGTACCTCAATGTTGTGTATGAGCTCCAAGAACCTCAGGTCCCTCACTCGAATGAAGGCCTATGCACGACGAATAGTGTTTAACAATTATTTATCAAAGGTTCTATTATGTACAGTGCTGTACCATACCTTTTTCGCTACATCCAGGTCCATCCCCTGCGTCAAACAACAATGATAAAGTGCTGGCTAATGTGACTGACTGCCTTCAGCAAAAGTCAACAACTACTGTAATTTTAGAGTAGACTGCCTCAAAACTATCATCTCTTGGCTCCCTACCAAGGTCTGAACATCAGATAATTAATTGGAGGAGATACTATATGAAATGAAAAGGAAGCTTATGCAGCCGAGCTCCGTGCTATTCCACTCCTACACACGGACAAACCTCCAGTGCTTCCAGTGCTAGGATCCTCCAGTCTCCTTCAGTCACTCCCAAACAGGCTATCCTGTAGGCATCCCTGGGAGAGTTGTACAGAGAATGGATGAAGTATGTGCATGCAGTTGATAGTTGTACCAACACCTGGACTTACTTGTAGAGCTTTCTCTCCAAGTACTGGATCATTGGCGCTGACTGCGGAGGGAACAATGCATGGCCGTAGCCAAACAGCATCAGGTTAAACAGCAGCTATATATATATGTTCCGCGCAATTTAGGAAGTTGCGCAATCTTGAGATTCACTGCGCAATCGGCATGCAATTTCCGGATTCCCAGAATGCGCAGTGCAATCTCGAGATTGTGCAGAACATATACATGTACTCACATGAAGGACATTGCAGGTATGCGTATAGTGCCCAACAGGGAACAATATGTTAATACAGGGCTCCCAGGCCTTCTGAGATTACGCAATTGGCCATGCAATGCAGCCATATTACCAGGCAACCCCTACACTGCCTTTCTTTCCTAGTACGGACTTCACATGAGAGCAAGAGGAAAGGTAACGTACGTACAATACTCATACAGTGTTACTTGAGCATGGAAAGTTTGCCCTTACAAAAATCTTTAGCTGCACCACGCAAGTGGCATATATGCTGCTTTCAGTGCAGCATATATGCAGTTATACATGCAACACATGGGTGAACTGCACACATCCTTACTGCACACGTGATGTATACACTTTGGCTGCACGGGTGTGAGTTGCAACTGTGCTGCACATAAGTACTATGCATGCATTTGTCCGAAGCAGTGACCTTGACCGGAATGGAATTTGACAATGCAATTTTGGCGTCCCTGGGACTCTCTCACCATGCAAGGCTGTGGAATGTGATGCCATTTACCCGGAGACGAGCAAAGCGACATACACTTAGTTTGTCAGAGTCTAGAGGTAACCCTTCGGCCACAGCACTTTGTATCGCTACCAGCTCTTCAGTTGCAAGTTGACAAGACTCTTCCACATTTACAAGAATTTTTGCTTCCATGGATCTCGGTTCAAATGTTCTTACAACTTTTTTCAAGAGCTCGGGTTCATTTGGGATAGCAGGCAGTTGGTCTGGTGGGGGAAATGCTTGGATCATGGAGAAAAGTCCTTACACACTGCAGTCCAATACCCTGTACATGCTTTAGAAGTAGCCCATTTAGTCCTTCAATGAATACGTCCATAGAGGCCCAAGCTCCCTGACTGTAGCTGCTAGGTGAAGCAGTCCACGTAGGTTAGCTTATCTGTTGATCACCATACAATCTCTTGCAGAAGAGGTCCAGCAATTTCTCTGACTCAAGTATATCTTTTGGGAGATGGAATTTGCTGGAAGCTTTCTGATGGAGACCACAAATCAAAATGCTGAAAGTTTTCATCAGGTAAAACACCTTGGAGAACAGGCAAAGAGTACCGGTAGTAAAGAAGGATAACCTGTTCAGAAGCTTACAGTGCTTTCGGTCACTGAGTGGCCTTGGAGCCCTTGGATCTCAGCTGGCAGCTTGATTGAGAGTAGCCGTCTAATACCAGCCTCTGTTCTTAACCACAACCTCACTAATGAAGCTTTAGCTGACCAGCTTTCTCTTCTTAACATTGTTCTCGTGCAACCCAACCTTGTCCCACCCTCTGTATACAAATTCCACAAGTACAATGTATCTCCGAATCACTAAGGCAAATTCATTCCGTCATTACTACTGCTCCTCTTGTGAGAAGCCACTTGATCAATCATCTGGTATGAGGTGCTCAAACTCCTCTTGTCAGCACATATTTCCCCCGAGAACAGAATATCCCATACTTTCTGGAACTTCCACTGGAGCAACAAATACGGGCTCTCTTCCAAAGGCCATATCTCTATCACCAAATCCAACATCGATTCAACCGAACAAGATAGGCACATTGAAGATATTTATGATGGGCAGCTTTACAAAGAGCATTTCAAACCTGGTGGAATTCTGTTTTCTCCTGCAAACCTTTCTTTACTTTGGAACACTGATGGAGTACCTGTCTTTAAGTCATCTACTTATTCTGTCTGGCCACTGTATGAGTATGTGAACTGCCTTATAAGCTCAGAATGCAAAAACAAAATAACCTCTTACGTAGGAGGCCTTTGGTTCGGCTATTCAAAACCAAATATGCAACATTTCCTTAGACCTATGTTGAAGGCTTCAAATATCAAGACCTGAGCTACAAGGTACACTGGTACAAGCGTGGGGCAATCTTCAGAAATTTGTTAGCAAGATCATTTTACTTGCAGGTACATGTGACTTACCTGCCAAGTGTTTGACAGAACTTTATCCACAGCATTGAGCTTTGTGGAAACAATGCAGAGGCGGCGCCGCCGGTCCGGCTGGTCCGGCTTTGGCCGGACCACTTTTCCAGTCGACCTGATATCAAATGCATTGAGATGCCACGAGAGCGCTTCTTCATAGCTAATATGACTGATCGGCGCGCTGATCGGCGCACTGATCGGCGGACTGATCGGCGCACTGCGCCTCCGACGGACACGCCTTTTGTGATGATCGGCCGTACCACTTCTCCTATGCCGCTGCCGCCCCTGCAATGACATCACTGGAAAATCTTTAGGCGGACTCATTAATTATGGTGCGTGGCTGACGGACAGACATATCAATGCGGCTAACAAACTTCTGCAGGAGCAACATCCACTTCAATGGGTTCATGGGGTGTAGCAAGTGTTTACAGCCAGGGACACTGGGTCCAAGATCACACACCCACATATACGTATCCTTACATTTCAGATATCCTTACATTTCAGAGAACAATTCTGGTCCTCTGCGGTCAAGGAAACAAACAGCTGAAGATGTCCAACACTACCTGGAGACAGGCTCCACCAGGAACGGTGTGCTCGGACCATCTTGGTTTGGGTGCTTGAGATACTTAGAGGTATACGTAGCTATTGATTACATGCACGGTTTGTCTACTACGTAGGAGTCATGCGTCGCTTATTTCACCTTTGGCTGAGTCCTGAGAATCACAAAAAAATTTTGCATTGATCAACTGAGTTCCTTAATTGAGCCGTGTAGCATACAATGTTACTGTCATGGTAACAGGTGATCAGGTGAGAACAAGCGTGAGGTGTATTAGCTATACTACATAACACTATCTAAGCAGGCCGCGCATGCGTGCATGCAGCTGCCGTTCCCAGTGCAGGGGAAAAAGGCAGAGACCACCAGGACCCTCGAGGAAGAAATTGCTGCGGCTATTCGTATCGATGATGACATCAGGAGCTTATGAGTGCCGCGTGACATCAGGAGCTTATGAGTGCCGCGTGACATCAGGAGCTTATGGGCTCCTGATGACATTGATCTCAGTCTTATTGACGACCCACCACTGCAACCACCTATGCCATCCATGCCACCACCACGCCCACAGATCATGCCACCACCTTTGCCATCCTTGCCACCACCATGTCCACAGATCATGCCACCACCTTTGCCATCCTTGCCACCACCACAACAGATCATGCCACTGCCAATGAGACCACCACAGCAAATCACACCAGCTCCATGAACCATGCTACCACAGCCATTCCTACCAGCACCACAGCCATCATCTGTGCAACCACAACTGCATTCTGCTTGGGGCATACATCCTTCATATGCCCCATTGCAGTCAGAGTCATTGCAAGGAGTGGTACAGGAACTTACCCAAACGATTCAATCCCTCACGGAAAGAATCAGCTCATAGGAGAGGCAGGAAAGCAATACCTCAGGGTCTACAAAAGGTCATTTCATAATTTTGCTATCTTGTATGTTATGATGTTAAACCTTTTCTCTACTTCTCCATAGAGCTCTACCACCTTGGAGGAAGCATTTACATCACTCAGAGCCAGTATGGCACTCTCAAGTGCTTGGCCACCACCCAAACATGGACATACACCCTCAGGAAACTCCTCCTGATGGTGTACAATGACGAAGTGCTGAGTGTGCCGTGGGTAAGAAGGGTGCAAAATATGAGCCGCTTGACCAAGAAGAGTTGGGGATCTTGAAAGGTACAACATTTTATTACACAGTTACATTTGGAAGGCATTGTCTCTGCAGGGTTCCTTCAAGGCCTCTACCCAACCTAATGACAAAGTTGCTAGTGAACAAGTGAACAGTGCCTGCATGCTGTAGCGCTCGGCGCAGAAGCTAGATGTAAATGTACTCATCAACTCTGCACAGACAAAATCATCAATCGTGCATACAATGTGTGCAAGATATGTCCCTCTCGAATGCTGAATGAATCAATAATGCAGTGACCATTCTGAGCGTAGTGGGCACATGTGTGGCATGTGTCTGGAACACATGAATACATACGAGTGTGCTGTGTGCAGTTCACATCCGTTGCTCACGTGTGGCACGAATGCCACATGTATGCAAAATGAAAATTTAAAGGTTAAGCTGCATGTACATGTATGCAGCATGCCCTCCCATGTCTGCTCACATCTTGAGCACATAGTGCATACAATGTTGAGGTATTATCAGAAGCCCATAATGGGAATATATAATACCAGGAGCTTATGAGTGCCGCTTCGTGGCGCTCATAAGCTCCTGGTATTATATATACCACCATATTTTGCACACATCATGCAAATACGCCCAAATTTTAGGATGCTACACATATACTACATACATGCTAGATAGGAGGCTAACATGAGTGTTATACATGTATGTGCAACTAGGGAGTCTACATGTATTGCATCACACATGCAGTATTTTTGCAAAGGTGGGGCCTTGACATGACAGCTTTCTTCTGGGGTGTATACAGTGTGAAGGTAACCAATGAGAGTGTGTTCATGTGACTAGCCTCATTCCTAGGCCTTTCGCAACTCCAATGCTCGATCACTGCATGCAGAGTGTGTAGAGTGACTCACCTGAGGAACGTCGATCGAAGCCATGGAGAAGAAGTGAAGGCAGAAGATATTGGAGCCACTGAAACCGACAACAAACCCCTAGGACAAGGAGTAGAGAGTGGAGACAGCACGTCACACACGAGGGAGGGGGAAGCAACAAAGTCACACACGAGGGAGGGTGAAGCAACAGAGTCACACACGAGGGAGGGTGAACAACAGAGTCACACACAAGGGAGGGTGAAGCCACAGAGTCACACACGAGGAAGGGTGAAGCAACAGAGTCACACACGAGGGAGGGTGAACAACAGAGTCACACACGAGGGAGGGTGAAGCAACAGAGTCACACACGAGGGAGGGTGAAGCAACAGAGTCACACACGAGGGAGGGTGAAGCAACAGAGTCACACACGAGGGAGGGTGAAGCAACAGAGTCACACACGAGGGAGGGTGAAGCAACAGAGTCACACACGAGGGAGGGTGAAGCAACAGAGTCACACACGAGGGAGGGTGAAGCAACAGAGTCACACACGAGGGAGGGTGAAGCAACAGAGTCACACACGAGGGAGGGTGAAGCAACAGAGTCACACACGAGGGAGGGTGAAGCAACAGAGTCACACACGAGGGAGGGTGAAGCAACAGAGTCACACACGAGGGAGGGTGAAGCAACAGAGTCACACACGAGGGAGGGTGAAGCAACAGAGTCACACACGAGGGAGGGTGAAGCAACAGAGTCACACACGAGGGAGGGTGAAGCAACAGAGTCACACACGAGGGAGGGTGAAGCAACAGAGTCACACACGAGGGAGGGTGAAGCAACAGAGTCATACACTAGGGAGGGTGAAGCAACAGAGTCACACACTAGGGAGGGTGAAGCAACAGAGTCACACATGAGGGAGGGTGAAGCAACAGAGTCACACACAAGGGAGAGTGAACAACAGAGTCACACATGAGGGAGGGTGAAGCAACAGAGTCACACACGAGGGAGGGTGAAGCAACAGAGTCACACACGAGGGAGGGTGAAGCAACAGAGTCACACACGAGGGAGGGTGAAGCAACAGAGTCACACACGAGGGAGGGTGAAGCAACAGAGTCACACACGAAAGAGGGTGAAGCAACAGACACACTTAATTACTCATAAAGATGATGGATGTGTAAGTGTGTATGTAACTATCACAAATGCTCTGTACACACATGCACTGTGTGTACGTCTTGAACTGAACACTGTAGTTGTGGAAGGTGTGTATGTACGTATGGGGTACGTGTTTGACTAATACTATTCACGTGCCTGCTGTCTCTGCTGGTGGATGGGGAAGTTGCTGGCCTTGATGCTCAGCATGCCTCCACCGCTGAAACACAGCATGTCCTGCATGGAAGAGGAGGAGAGAGCAGCACAGTATCTACAGCCTCACTTCAGCTACCCAGGCTAGCTGGACGGAGGTCCTCAGTCACCAGGAAACACTACAGAAACAGGTTGCTACATACATGTAGCCCCGTTCCCAGGTCTTCTACAGGCCTTCCACACCTCCAGTTTTGATCGCTTACAGTAAGCGATTGAAATTTGAGGTGGAGAAGGTCTGGGACCGAGGCTAATGTACAAGTACATTTAAGAATGTTTAGTGTGACTGTACAAAATACACCCATGGGGACTGCACTGCAGGGGTGTTCGAAGGGCACGTTTATTCCAGCAGAGGTGTAACATCAACTCTGTTCCAACTCAACCACCCCTAGAGGGGAGTTTGTATGAGGCTAACGCAGAACACTGGTCCTCCGCACCTCACAGTGGGTGTTCCATGCGACGCTGCTGGCATTGGGCTCCTGGAAGAGCAGCTCTTTGGTGAAGAGGTCGTACACCAGCAGGGTGCTGTTGTCATCCACTACTGCCAGCTTCGACCGGCTATGTGTGTGTGTGTGTGTGTGTGTGTGTGTGTGTGTGTGGATTTTCTAATTTTGCGTACCACAATCTGTCACTATGGAATCGGATTTTGATTACAACATTCTTCCGCTACTTTTTCTCCATCCATCTCCCCTCCCCTCCTATCCTTCCCATCCCTCCCTCCTCCCCTCCCCTGCCTTCCCCTCCCCTCCCTCCCCTCTTCATTCTCCCCTCCCTCTGTTCCTCCCTCCCTCCCTCTCCCTCATCTCTTCATTCTCTCTCCCTCCCTTCCCTCATCACTCTCCCCTCCCTCCTCCCTTCCCTCTCCACTCTCCCCTCCCCCTCCCTCCCTCCCTCCCTCCCTCCCTCCCTCCCTCCCTCCCTCCCTCCCCTCCTCCCTCCCCCCCCCCCCCCCCCCCCCCCCCCCCCCCCAACTCTACCTGGCACTGAGGTCAAGACAGCGGACAGAGGTCTGCTGTTTCAGCAAGGTGATACAGAAAGGATTGTCCACAAAGATCTTCAAGATCTGGAAGAACACAACAGAGAGGGAGGAAGGAGAAACAAGGACACTCAAGCTGGTTGGTCAATGTCAATCAATTTTGAACATTAACTCCCCCGCCCCCCAAATTAAACCCTACTGTTATCTTGTTATTTACACTGGGTGTTGAATACGTTTGCTGACTAACTGGCACTATAACTAACTCAGAACATACATCAAGGCCACAGCTCTGCCAGATGAACTACCAACAGGTGGTTCACAGCCAAATTGCCATCTAACTGACTTGCATGTACATATAGAATGTACATAGTACAGCTGGTTGAGCTCAAATCCAAGTTTTACATAAAAGCTCAACCTGCCCCCCGACCTCAACACTGATGAATAAGGCACAAAGTAACGGTAATTTAGATGTAGGGAAGGCTGGAGAGAATGCTCAAACACCAGTAAATGTGAGTGCTTCCCCCTTGCTTTGTCACGCTACGATTTGTCCCCCCTTGAGCGATTTTCTAAATGGTACGCTGAACACAGTGGTGTCTGTACTGCATATAGACTCCAGCAACATCATTCTTGTAAGATAACTCTTGGTTGGGAAGTTTCTCTGATTCCAATTCTTGTGAAGATGGGTAATTGATGAATTGGAGAAACTTCATAGCACACCAAAAGTATTTGTATGCTGCCAGCTGGGGTGGGATGACCTGGGGGCTGAGACTAGTTGCACACCCACCAGCCCGTTCCTGAGTCCCACGAGCAGTGCCTCCCTCCCGGGTGGTCCTCCCACCACCTTGATGTACCGGATCTGAGACTCCACAAGCCACTCCCTGCACAACATGAACACGGAGAGAACATGTTTACCGTAGGGTGACATTTTTGCACTATGCACTAGTGTAGCCTGTTTCCAGGCTTCCACACCCAGCTTTGTTGCTTGCTTTTCGTACTGCAAGCAACAAAAGCTGGGCATGGAGGCCTGGGAAGCAACAAAAGCTGCATGGTTTGGAGGCCTGGGAATGAGGCTACACTAGTGTGGGTACACAGTAAGGCAGCACGGGAAGAAGACTGGAGCGAAAGCTAGAATTCCATTTACGTATTGCTTGTGTACAGATACCCAGGTGCAGGGACACCTGAGTGAGGTCAACCTTATTTTATTAGCATTTCTGTCTGAGATTTGTAAAGCAAAATTGGTAGTATTGCAATGATGCAATTGAGTCAACCAAGTTCCGTGGAAGTAGACCATTATGGGGAGAAGCTTGATGGTAGCATGCATGCTGTGAGTTGTTACGTCGAACCTCTCCTTGTCCCCGGAGAAGCTAAAGCACTGCAGCCTCTTCTCCTGGCAGAGGACAAGATGGCTGCTGCACACCACCAGCAGGCTGCAAACCAACTGCTTGTTGATCTTCTCCTGAATTGGGAGGGGAGCAGAGAGGAGGAGAGAGGTAGGCTCATACACATTCAGAGATAACTGTATACAGTCACTGTGTGGAAACGGGATGGTTTCATCATTGCAATGCATAAGTCGAGGAAGAGGGAGGAAAGGGGGAGGAAGGGGAGAGGAGGAAGGAGGAAGGAGGGGAGGAGGAGGGAGGAATGGAGAGGAGGAGGAGGGAGGAAGGGGAGGAGGAAGGAGGAAGGGGAAGGAAGAGGGAGGAAGGGGGAGGAAGGGGGAGGAGGAGAGAGGAAGGGGGGAGGAGGAGGGAGGAAGGGGAGAGGAGGGGAGAGGAAGGAGGGAAGGAGGAGGGAGGAAGGGGGGGGGGGGGGGGGAAGGAGGAGGAAGGAAGGAGGAGGAAGGAAGGAAGGGGGGAAGGGGGAGGAAGGAATGGGGTGAGGAGAAGGGAGGAAGCGAGTACATGGGAGGTGGTGGAGTGGGAGGGGAGGCAGGAGGGAGGGCTGGGTATCAGGTACAAAACTAGAGGAGCAGAACAATGCAACATCCCCAGCTATATCATGCTCAGTCTGTACAGGCTACAGCAAGTGTTGGGAGAGAGAGGGGTGCTACTGCCTACCCTGATAGTGTACTGCATATCCTGGTGGTTGTGGCCAATCAGCTCATACACTACAATCCTCTCAGGAAGCTGCACCTACAAACACATACAATGTAGACGAGAGACACAATTAATACCAGCACATACGTTTGAAGTCCCATCCCTCTAGTACTAGCATAGCCTGGAAACAAAGGCTGTATTGATGCAGAGAACCTTACCGCAAGTCTGTTCTTGTAGACGGCAATCTTCTTCACCAGGTCGTGGCACTTGATTGTCATGGTCTCCTTGGATACCAGGTGTTGTACTACCACGTTTGTCATGTGCTCACGGTACGCATACCTGTCCGGCCGGCCATCCATCAGGAGGAAAACAGCTTGTGAAATCAACTACATACATACGTACATACATACATACATACATGTTTATATACACACACTGTCTTGAGACTAACAAACTCTTCCTGCACTGTGTCTTAATTGCCTCCCTCTAGCACATGCATGCGCACACACAGACAGACAGACACAGACGCACACACACACAAACACACACACACACACACACACACACACACACACACACACACACACACACACACACACACACAACACACACACACGTGCACACACACACACAACACACACACACATACAAGTACTGGCACGTACATACATATGCATGTACATGTCCCCCCGGCCCCACCCCCACCCCCACACCCCCATCATACCCCACCTGTCCCTGTAGAGCCCGTGCACAGTGTTGAAGACAAGCTGGTAGTACGCTATGGTACCGTCCTGACAGCCAACTGCCTGCAAAAAGTACAGAAGATACAGATACAGTCACCATTTATACAAAATGCTAGTCAGCAACATGCATTCCAGCATGATGTCATCCAGGAGGCAGGACGTGAGCATGTGATGCACTAATAATTGAAATCCGTGAAGTTTTAAGTATAGGCTGTGCTAGCCTCATCCCCATGCACAAGAGCCTGGGAACGTGGCTAAAGGCTGTCCATGCACTTGCACTGCATAGTCGATTTCTGTGTATCAGTTGGGGCACCATCAGTGGTATTTACCATTGCAATACTCAGTTGAGTGATATTGGCCTCTGGTGGTGACTAGTCTGTCACTAGTTCAACCAGATGACATGTACGGGAAGGACACAATGTCGTGTTGTGGCTAAATCATGTGTTCCTAGTATTCGTGAAGGCATATCATAGACTCGGTAGAGTCTATATGTAGGGATACGACGTACACGCAATACATGCCAATACAAAAAAATCTCTCCAAATCCCAGAAACGGTACACTTATAAGCCTTTATAACCACATACCGTTCATCTTCGAGTGTTTTCATGACCAACAAGACTCCTCGCATCGCGAAAACCCGTCGCGAAAGTACCACACCAGGCACTCGCAAAACGGGCAAATGATTTAATGAGAATGCTGAGCCCATGGGGGCCATCGCGCATACATGTACAAAAGTGGTAGTGCACCGTGAGTATAAAATGAAAAGAATATGAATATGAGCAGGGTGTATATATGTTAAAATAATGACTACCACAAAGACACATATGAAAGTGGCACAATGGAGTAAATTGTTTTTCTTTCTTCTTCTTCTTCTTCTTCTTCTTCTTCTTCTTCTTTCTTCAGACAACTTAGCTCAACGTTGCCTCAATCTGTCACGATGGTTTTCGCACAAAACAGTAGCATTTTCAACCGAGCAGTGCAACGTTCCATCGCTTTTTCGCTACCTCCAAGTCTTCACCAGGCGGCTGCAGCTGCCCACTCAATAACTATGGCTTCGTTTGTCACGCCATTTTCACGTTTGTACGCATGCGCACTTAAACGATCACTTAGCAACGATACGTAATTATTACTCAAGATCGCTGAATTAGAAACAGTGGAGAAGCTGCGCTGCGTTGACCGATGTGTTGTCAAACGAGGCACTCTTTATAAGACTGAGCCTGTAGAGTCTACGCATGATTTAGCTAAGCTTATATTGCTACCTATACTGTATTCTGTGAGCAGGGTGAATGCCTATCTCAACTCTCAACACCCATATGAATGTCCCTACTATAAACTGCCTAGTATGCCATGGTCTTCAGACAGGGAGAACTCAGGGGCTTTGTCATCCATCTAGGGCTTGAGATGCCCGGGCCTGATTCTTCAGCCAATGCTGGAAGTGTAATACTTGAGTAATATAGTCCATATATCAAGGCAAGGACTACTGCCCAGTTGCCTGTGAGGTCACTGACTTCTGCAGCAAACTTCAGCTCAAACATGCGCCTGCTGCCAAAAAAAATTACATAAACAAGTAATAAAAAACATTAAAATGTAGCAGGATGTAGGGATACCAGAACGGCAAAAAGTAAGGAAACAAGAGGGATGATCGAACATAACAGTGAAGTATACAATCACCCCTACATATCTTTTTTCATTGTACATGGAAGAAGATCTCTGTAGGGGTGATTGTATACTTCACTGTTATGTTCGATCATCCCTCTTGTTTCCTTACTTTTTGCCGTTCTGGTATCCCTACATCCTGCTACATTTTAATGTTTTTTATTACTTGTAAATGTGTACTTAGCCCTACAAAGTCGACTACACCAAGGCACATGATTTGTGACCAATATGGCTGAGTGGTTGCTGTACAGTGTACATGTATGGCTGAACGATTGCCCTTTGGCTGTATCACACTATGCAGATGTACATTAATTATGTATCTAACATGCGGCAATGCAGAACAATTACCACAAAGTTCTGGCTAGCTCCAGGTCTGGCCCTGCAGCACCATACCCACGACTCGTGTTCTCCGACCGGAGAGAGCATCACACCCTCCTTGGAGTACAGAGATGCCTGTGTGTGCATGTGTGAGGGGGGGAGGGGGGGAGGGGGGAGGGGGGAAGGGGGGGAGGGGGGAGGGGGGGGAGGGGGCAGGGGGAAGAGGGGGGAGGAGGGAGGGGTGAACGGTGCAGGGGGGGAGGGGGAGGAGAGGACAGAGGGACATGTGTCAAGATGCAGATACCATAACTTGTCATTCGACCCTCACAAACATACGTACCTTCTTGTTAGATCCCCCGATAATGGCAAACTCCCCGGTGGTGAAATAGCTGATGCAGCAGGGGTCGAACCCAAGGTTCCTATCCTTGCCAATCTACACATGAGCAGAAACACATGAGTATAGAGTATGGGAAGAAGTTCTGCCTACTATAACCTGTCAAATACATGAAGGTTGCCATACAGTAACCCTGCAGTTAACTCCTTACCAAAAAATGCCGTCCAGGTCAACAATTTAGGTAAATACTTTGTAAATTGCCTTTCTGCATCTATTTTCTTACGGTCGGTTATGAGCTAGTTAAACCTGACTGCTAACACTGAGCCTGAGGATGGGTGACATAGATATACCCAAGCAAAATTTTTTTGGGGGTTCACACTTCCATCAGAGTTGCTTTGTTCCCAGCCAGGCTCTTGGTCTTGGAATGAGGCTATACTGTCAGAGGTGTTGGTTCATGCGCAATACACCAAAACAGCGACTAGCAGTGGAAGCCCTTCAATTGCTAACTACTAATGAGGAAGTCCTGCTTCTGATCATGTGCCTATCTCACCTGTCTGCCATTGAGCTGGTAGTAGCTTAGTCGCTGTCCCCAATCACATACCGTGAGCACATCGTACTGGTCCTCTCTGAGTGCATGGGTGAACATTGTGGGGGTGTTGTGGGTGTGCGGCATAGAGAATGAGGCAATCATACTGAAACACACACTACACACACACACACACACACACACACACACATGCACACTCAACCACACGTACATGCACACACACACACACACACACACACACACACACACACACACACACACACACACACACACACACACACACACACACACACACACAGTCAATACCAAAACACGTACATCACACTCATGCACTACACATATACTCCTGGACCAACATTGGTGCTCAACCACCACAATTCTACCTTGAAGGGTTCCAGGAGAGACTCCATACCGGGGATCCCCCAGGTCGATTGATCTTAACCTTCTCCTCAGCACTCTGAACGAGTAACACACAAAATGATCCTACATGTACTTCATAAAGGAGAGGGCAGTACGTACGTAGGTACTAAGCAGTTCAAACCACTCCACATGTATCACTATTGAAACTGAAGGACATTTGTCCCAATATATTAAGTCCATACCATGACTGCTCCACTGTATTTACCTTAGTCCATATTGTGATGGCCCCACTGTAGTGTCCCAGTGCAAAGTATTGCCCATCACTGGTCCAGCTACAGCTACACACTTTGGAGGAGACTCTGTGCTTTACAACTGACTTCTGGTCGGGAGACCACAGTCCTTAGGGAGGGAGGGAGGGAGGGAGGGAGGGAGGGAGGGAGGGAGGGAGGGAGGGAGGGAGGGAGGGAGGGAGGGAGGGAGGGAGGGAGGGAGGGAGGGAGGGAGGTGACAACAATATCCATGACTTCTGAACCTGTGACTAACATACTGTGGTGGACTATTAAGTTGCAAACCCATTCAGGATTGTATGTTATGCTCAAGGTATGTACTACATTAGTCTACTACGTATTTCAATGTTGTTTACTAGTGAATGGAATATATAGAATGTAGGAATTTGACATCTTAAGTGAAATCATTGCTGTGCAGGTGACGTGTGGTAATCAGCAAACAGAGTGGCTTGAGTGAAATCACTATCGCCGGTCGGGTAATCCATAACGTAAAGAGAGCTGCTACGTATCAGTTACAGAAAATATTCGGTAAGATAACCCTGCATGTATATACATACGTAGAGTCTACAGGCCTTAACCAGTGTGTACGTAAAGAGAGCTGCTATTAGTTACAGACAAATGTTCGGTAAGATAACCCTGCATGTATTATAATATTATACAGAATCTACAGGCCTCTATACAATTACTGTGTGGTGCTGGTGAGTGCATCCTATCTGATTCTGCACCTTGGGCCTTCATGGTCTATCCCCTTCCTGGCCTGCCAGGGGGTAGCCCAAAGTCGTCTTGTCATAAGCTATGGCACCCAGGCCTGGTCACAGTGTTCGGATTGAGGATGTTACTGCTAACAGTTATGCAAAATTTACTGGCTTGCTTATTTATCTACCAGTTATGTTTTCTTCACAGGTGAAACCTATAGATTGAAGACCAGCTACTAACAATTTTGACTGTATCACCAAGAATGGCACAGGAATTATCTGACTGTGGCAGCAGCAAACCAGTTCCTCCCACAATGACTCTCTCTCTGCTCACGTGGAATGTCAACAAAAGCTTTCCGAGGCGTGTCTCTCAGCAAGGATCAGCCAATAGGAGGGACACCATCATCCCTCTCGTCCTCGATCATCTTGACAAGCAGGGACATGTGGTACTGATTCAGGAATCCACAATAAAGGAAGATAAAGCAAAAAGCAGATGGGGAATGTCTACGAACTATCAGCAACAGGAGGAGAGGAAGGGGTTACATCAGGGGATTGATACGACACTTGACGTGATGTACATGCCCAGTTTGAGCGACCAGATAGATTCACTAGTACCAGAGGGAGCAACCGACAAGGCAGATGCACTAAAACAGGCAGACCGAGATGCTGGATTTGCTGATGAAATTATTGTCACTACATACAATGACAGGAGGTTAATGAGGTCAAACATTGCACACAGAACCTTTGCCCGTAAACTAGAAGTCACTCCGGAAGAAGCAGTAATCGTGATATCATTCCACAGCATCTACAAGCGCGCCAACAAGGACGACTACATCCACCTCTTCTTCAACCTCATGTGCCGACTGGCTCAAGTGCACCAGTGCCCGGTCCTCATTGGGGGGGACTTCAACCTCCCTGTGGGGGACTGGAGGAGAGACATTGAGCGAGGGTTTGGGGGTCGAGTAAGTGTGGCTGAGATATACCCACCTACCCCTCGGCGTAGGTCTGATAACATCATTGATACTTTTGCCGTAGCCTATCCTCCAGGGAGGAGGATTACGTGCACACTGAGTAAACCAGTTGCAGTGTACCCATTCCCAGACCGTGCAGGAGATGGCTCTGATCAGTTCAAGGTGGTGGAGTTCAGTGACAGCAACAAAAGGAATATCAAGAGGCTACTACCTAAAACTGATCAGGGAATCACCAACTGGAGAAAATTGTGGCATGATCTTGACCACGACCCAGTCTGTGTGACTGTCACACTACAGTTCCCTTATTATCTTCCAAGAGATACCCCACTACAGTTCCCTTATTTTCCAAGCCCACCAGAGTTCGGTTACCATGATCCAATTTTAGTGTTAGGTCTGCTGCTCAGTTACATGAACCTGCTAAATATACTTAGACTTCTACAGTTCGGTCCCTGTGATCTAGTCCTACGTACGGATATTGCACTACAGTTCAGCCACTGTCCAATGCTACCTGATTACCGTGATCCAATGCCATTTCGACAGTTTGAACCCAGTTCCGATGAATCCAGTTCCGAAATATCGAGTTCAGATGAATCCAGTTCCAATGAATCCAGTTCGAGTTCCGATTAATCCAGTTCTGATATATACAGTCACATTTTTATACCAATTAAACTGAGTTGATTTTGGAGTACACGTATTTTACTATTTTAATTACACACAAAAATGATTATACTTCCATCAGTAAAACCTACATTCTTTTATTTTGTGGATTCACAGTTAAGTATGACTTAGTGTACAATTGCGAAAGTGCCTTCATTAATAGCTGCATCCATCTCACTGTGTGTTCCATGTTGGTGTTGCTCTCTTGTTTGACTCCGGAGTTATAATCTGACAAAGATAAAATTCTAAAACAGGATAATTGTATGCATTATCAGATGTCTCTCCCGTTGTTTGTCTGAAGCAGTTTTCGGTAAGATTTCTGCAGCTTGAGGAATCTCCAAGACCCTTCTCCAAGACTACTAGTTGAATGTTGAAACAATGCGGGCGAGCAGAAGTAAGCCACAGTTCGAGCGATGATTACTCCACCTTCGAAGTCTCCAGAATTAAAGGAGCCGGCCGTATGTTTGCCCGTAGCGCGGGGTCCCAAGCAGGACCGCTGCTGTCGAAATCTCTGGAAGTAAAGGAGCTGGTCGTACGTTTGTGCGTAGCGCGGGGGCCCACGTGGGACCAAAAGGTGGAAGCATCGATGATCTATAACTATATACAAAATCGTGCCGTTCGAACGACACACAGGGTGGTATCAAATTGGTACCTAGTTTGATGTGATTGTTAATGTTGTGGGTAGAGTTGGTTCATAGTTTACTTTCTTTGCAGAATGATATTAGGTGTTGCAATGGACTACTAGTCTACTTCCCAAAGCGGATCGGCAACCTTGGGTCTTGTCGATCCGCAAGACTCAATTCCGCTCGCCAATGATTTGCAATGAAAGTGGGAGTATGGTTGCCACTCGTTTATTTTGTGTGTGTTAACTGGGGTGAGCATGCGCAGCAACTTACCTGCCCAGCTGGTGGATGCAATCAGAGTGAGAGCAAGACCCAAGGTTGCCGATCCGCTTTGGGAAGTAGACTAGTAGTCCATTGCAACACCTAATATCATTCTGCAAAGAAAGTAAACTATGAACCAACTCTACCCACAACATTAACAATCACATCAAACTAGGTACCAATTTGATACCACCCTGTGTGCGCATGCGCAGCAAGGGGTACAGTGATTGCTGCATCTGTCAGTATGTCAGTGGACACAAAAGTGAGCAGTTTGGGCGAAATGCATGTAGGAACGTTTTCAGCCTTTCATATAAGTTACAATTAAAAGAAATGACTTGTATGTACCTCACAAATGAGAGTTGCACGAAGAGCTGAGCTATGAAAAGCAAGGTTTTCGTCTCTGTCCAAATTATCGAACGAAACCAAACCTCGATCGTTGCCGTTGCTGCATGCAAAGGGTGCACAGAGTAAGTAGCCTCGTTCCCAGGCCTCCGCCCAGATTTTATCTCGCAGCCACGCTCCACGGCTGCGAGATAAAATCTGAGCGGAGGCCCGGGAACGAGGCTACAGAGTAAGTGCTCTACTGGGCACTTTTCGTTTTGAGGTCAATATGTATGTCATACATGTAGTTGCAGACCTGAACATTACAGACATTATGCAGCAATGAACCTATAATTATATGCATGACATGTACATATCATTTTTGATCACTATACTCTTCCAAGACTTGGAATGTGTAAGCCAGTTTGTGTACATGAGGAGGGCGTATCACTCCTGCAAAATATTGCTCTTCAATTCAAAACTACGCTCCAGATGCCTACTAATTGGGAAATACATTTATAATTGACAAGTGGAATGAATGCATGAATTTCGCATCTTGAGTGAAATCATTGCACTGGGTGGGGTGATCCATTACCATGGCTACAAAATGGAAGCAGCTGTGCCTGGTAGAGAGAGCTACTGGCTACACACTAGGTAAGTTAACTCAACATGTACACACGTGACCTAGAGTGAAAAAAGTGTCCTTTACTCCACAACTTCGACTATACATTTTCATGGCAGTGATTATTGCAACACAGAGTAGACCCCTAAACATTGTGTACTCATAAGATGAGTGAATGCGATACACATGTAGTTGAGTGACATACGTACTTCTACTAATACACAGTGAATACAGTGTCCTGTATTCTATTATAACAACTTTGACTATTTACGGGGATGAATATTACAACCAATAGTAGTAGACTCCCTAAACATTGTGTACCCACAGATGAGTGAACATGTGATACACATGCATCCAACACAGGTGAGTGAGCAGGGATCTTAGCAACGCACTGGTAGGCAGGAAAAGATGGCTGGCTTGAGCAAGAGTCATACAAATCAGTGCTCACATGACAACCTGGACTGCACTGGTGAGTGTTATTACGTAGGAATGATGACAAACATTAGCCTCATTCCTAGGCCTCCACGCCCAGCTTCTGTTGCATGCAATGCAGTATGAAAAGCGCACTACAAGCAACAAAAGCTGGGCGTGGAGGCCTGAGAATGAGGCTAGATAAACATGGTGGTCATTTGATGAGTGTCCTACCTTCCCGGCCAGCCAGGTGGTAGCCCTATATAAGTTGTCTTGTCATGAGCTATGGCACCCAGGCCTTGTCACAGTGTTGAAACGTGCAGGATTGCACTGTTCTTATACAAACTGCTAACAGTATTGCAAACCTAGTCATCATGAAGCTGTGTGTTTTGATATTCACACTTTGTTCACAGGAGAAACGTATTGACTGAAGAACGGCTACTAAGCAATTAGCAGTATAAACGCAACAGGATCACCAAGAATGGCACAGAAAGTACATGTATGTGACAGTGGCAGCAGTGAACCAGTTCCACCTACAATCTCTCTCTCTCTGCTCACGTGGAATGTCAACAAAAGCTTTCCAACAGGTGTCTCTCAGCAAGGATCAGCCAACAGGAGGGACACCATCATCCCTCTCGTCCTCCAACATCTTGACAAGCAGGGGCAGAGACCGCATGTGGTACTGATTCAGGAATCCACGATACAGCAACACACAGCAAAAAGCAGATGGGGATTGTCTGTAAACTATCAGCAACAGCTGGAGAGGAAGGGGTTACGACAGGGGATTGATACGACACTGGACGTGAAGGGCATGGACAGTTTGAGTGACCAGATAGATTCACTAGTACCAAAGGGAGCAACAGACCACGAAGATGCGTTGGAACAGGCAGACCGAAGTGCTGGGTTTGCTGACATCATGGTCCGTGATTCCAATGACAGGAGGTTGATGAGGTCAGACATCCCATCCAGAGCCTTTGCCCGTAAACTCAAAGTCGCTCAGAATGAAACCAAGGCTACAATAATCGTGGTATCATTCCACAGCATCCACAACCAGCCTAACAGAAGACGATATATCCACCTCTTCTTCAATCTCATGTGCCGACTGGCTCAAGCGCATCAGTGCCCGGTACTCATTGGGGGGGACTTCAATCTCCCTGTGGGGGACTGGAGGAGAGACATTGAGCGAGGGTTTGGGGGTCGAGTAAGTGTGGCTGAGATATACCCTCCTACCCCTCGGCGTAGGCCTGATAACATCATTGATACTTTTGCCGTAGCTTATCCTCCAGGGAGGAGGATTACGTTCACACTGAGTAAACCAGTTGCAGTGTACCCATTCCCAGACCGTGCAGGAGATGGCTCTGATCAATTCAAGGTGGTGGAGTTCAGTGACAGCAACAAAGAGAAGATCGAGGGGCTGCTGCCTAGAACTCGTCCAGGCACGCCCAACTGGAGAACATTGTGGCATGATCTTGACCATGACCCAGTCTACGTGACTGCGACACTACAGTTCCATTTATATGATCCAACACTTATCAGAGATATAGTTCAGAGTCTAAATTACATTTTACCTCTAGCTTTCCTGTGGTTCTTAACTTGTAAAAACGGTGGAAAACAATTCTGAACATGTAGATTCGGAATTTTCACCCTCGGTATAATCATGAAATTTCTTCCATCATGCCCATCCAATTTACAGCAACACTAGAATCAACACATGGTGATCAGTTACATATGTACGTATCAGTATCAATATAGGTACACTGTTAATCTCGTTGCCAGACCCTTCCTGAAAACCGGAAAGAGGGTCTGGTGTTCTGAGCGACATTTCTTGTCACATGGGGCGGGGGCATAGTAATTGCATGTTTAAATCTGGAACTTGAGTTTCTGACCCCTCAGCACAAATACACTACTTGTGTACGGCTTGAGATGGCGGCAAACTCTATTAGGACAGCCAAAAACAGGCGAGACAAGCTTCATTACGCACAAGACTATATCGCACGGGCGGTCTCTGGCCTTGCTTGTCAAGATGTTCGAGGACGAGAGGGATGATGGTGTCCCTCCTGTTCGAAGATCCTTGCTGAGACACACCGTCGGGAAGCTTTTTTTTGTTGACATTCCACGTGAGCAGAGAGAGAGAGATTGTAGGAGGAACTGGTTTGCTGCTGCCATGGTCAGATACTTCCTGTACCATTCTTGGTGATAGTACAGATAGCGCCATTACGTACAAGCACGAACCTTTGCCCGTAAACTCAAAGTCAAAAATGAGGCTATAATCGTGGTATCTTTCCACAGCGTGTATAAATGGCCAAACAGAAGACGGTATATCCACCTCTTCTTCAATCTCATGTGCCGACTGGCTCAAGTGCATCAGTGCCTGGTCCTCATTGGGGGGGACTTCAACCTCCCTGTGGGGGACTGGAGGAGGGACATTGAGCGAGGGTTTGGGGGTCGAGTATGTGTGGCAGAGATATACCCACCTACCCCTCGGCGTAGGCCTGATAACATCATTGATACTTTTGCCGTAGCTTATCCTCCAGGGAGGAGGATTACGTTCACACTGAGTAAACCAGTTGCAGTGTACCCATTCCCAGACCGTGTAGGAGATGGCTCTGATCAATTCAAGGTGGTGGAGTTCAACAAAGAGAAGATCAAGGGGCTGCTACCTAGAACTCGTCCAGGCACGCCCAACTGGAGAACACTGTGGCACGATCTTGACCATGACCCAGTCTACGTGACTGCGACACTAAAGTTCCATTCGTGTGATCCAACACTTGTCAGAGATATAGTTCAGAGTCTAAATTACATTTTACCTCTAGCTTTCCTGTGGTTCTTAAGTCGTAAAGAGGATGGAAAACAATTCTGAATGTGTAGATTCTGATACTGACTACATGTGAATATGGAATTTTCACCCTCGGTATAAATGTTGAAATTTCATCCATTGCCCATCCAATGTGCAGCAACACTAGAATCAACACATGGTGATCATTGGACACGCAGTTACATACGTACATGTACCAGAATCACATTATACTGGAAGGAATATACACCGTTAGTCTCGTTCCCAGACCCTCCCTGAAAAGCGGAAAGAGGGTGTGGTGTACTGAGGGACATTTCTTGTCACATGGGGAGGGGCCATACGGCGTAAAGAATGTAATTGCATATTTAAATCCGGAACTCAAGTTTTTGACCCCTTAGTCTCGTTCCCAGAGCGTTCATCCAGCACGTGTATTGCCTCCAGTATAACGCACGAAAATACGTCCTTCCTTTCCCGTGCGCGATACTAAAAGTGATCTGTGCTGGGATTGGTTGGGTCTGGGACCGAGACTACTGACCCCTCAGCACAAATACACTACTACACAGTACGGGTTTACAAAGCTTTAGATGGCTGCGAACTCAATTAGGAGGGAGGGTGACAACATCATGAATTCTGCAACTGTAAGTAACATTGATACAGTGGTGGGCACACACTTGGCATTGAATTTCCCCCCAGCTGTGTTGCAGAGTAAGGAATCCTAGGAATGTATGAATTTTAAACATCTTAATTAATCAGTTGGGTGGTCCGTTGACTCTGTTAGCTGCGCGTGTTGAAACAGAGCTGCTACTGGTTACGCTTACATTATACTGCAAGCTATCAAAACTGGACAGTTGGAAGGTATGGAACAAGAATCATAGACTCGGTAGAGTCTATATGTAGGGATACGACGTACACGCAATACATGCCAATACAAAAAAATCTCTCCAAATCTCAGAAACGGTACACTTATAAGCCTTTATAACTACATACCGTTCATCTTCGAGTGTTTTCATGACCAACAAGACTCCTCGCATCGCGAAAACCCGTCGCGAAAGTACCACACCAGGCACTCGCAAAACGGCCAAATTGTCTTTCTTTCTTTCTTTCTTTCTTCTTCAGACAACTTAGCTCAACGTTGCCTCAATCTGTCACGATGGTTTTCGCACGAAACAGTAGCATTTTCAACCGAGCAGTGCAACGTCCCATCGCTTTTTCGCTACCTCCAAGTCTTCACCAGGCGGCTGCAGCTGCCCACTCAATAACTATGGCTTCATTTGTCACGCCATTTTCACGTTTGTACGCATGCGCACTTAAACGATCACTTAGCAACAAACGTAATTATTACTCAAGATCGCTGAATTAGAAACAGTGATGAAGCTGCGTATTCAACTTGTACCGATGTGTTGTCAAACGAGGCACTGTTTATAAGACTGAGGTTAGTCCCTGTAGAGTCTACGCATGATTCAGCTAAGCTTATATTGCTACCTATACTGTATTCTGTGAGCAGGGTGAATGCCTATCTCAACTCTCAACACCCATATGAATGTCCCTACTATAAACTGCCTATGCCATGGTCTTCAGACAAGGAGAACTCAGGGGCTTTGTCATCCATCTAGGGAACAGTTGACTTGAGATGCCCGGGCCTGATTCTTCAGCCAATGCTGGAAGTGTAATACTTGAGTAATATAGTCCATATACCAAACCTACTGCCCAGTTGCCTGTGAGGTCATGATCACTGACTTCTGCAGCAAACTTCAGCTCAAACATGCGCCTGCTGCCAAAAAAATTACATAAACAAGTAATAAAAAACATTAAAAATGTAGCAGGATGTAGGGATACCAGAACGGCAAAAAGTAAGGAAACAAGAGGGATGATCGAACATAACAGTGAAGTATACAATCACCCCTACATATCTTTTTTCATTGTACATGTATATATGGAAGAAGATCTCTGTAGGGGTGATTGTATACTTCACTGTTATGTTCGATCATCCCTCTTGTTTCCTTACTTTTTGCCATCCTACATCCTGCTACATTTTTAATGTTTTTTATTACTTGTTAGTAATACAATTATAGAGTTATGACCTAGGCCCAGCAAAAGTGTCAAAGGATCTATAGATGCACATGTAGAACAGCATTGCAAACATTATTGTCATGAAGCTGGTGTTTATTACCTTCGATATTATTATGCAGGACAAACTATTGATTGCAGAACAACACTAATAGCCAATACAGTGTACGTAACTGTAAGGGGGCCGTACCATCAGGAATTACATCTGAAATAATTACCCTCAATCTGCTCACATGGAATGTCGGTGTCTCTCAGCAAGGAGCAGCCAAAAGGAGAGATGCGCTCATCCCTCTTGTCCTCAAAAATATTGACATGCAGGGGCATCCACATGTGACAATGATTCAGGAATCCACGATACAGCAACACAAAGCAATAAACAGATGGGGACTGCTTGAGAACTATCAGCAACAGCAGGAGAGGAAGGGGTTACGTCTGGGGATTGATGCGACATTTAATGTGCTGGGCATGCCTAGTTTGAGCGACCAGATAGATTCACTAGTACCAAAAGGAGCAACCTTCGAGGCAGATGCACTGGAACAGGCGGACCGAAGCGCTGGGTTTGCTGACATCATGGTCGGTGATTCCATTGACAGGAGGTTGATGAGGTCAAGCATCCCATCCAGAGCCTTTGCCCGTAAACTCGAAGTGACTCAGAATGAAACCAAAGCTACAATAATCGTGGTATCGTTCCACAGCATCCACAACCAGCCTAACAGAAGACGGTACATCTACCTCTTCTTCAACCTCATGTGCCGACTGGCTCAAGTGCACCAGTGCCCGGTCCTCATTGGGGGGGACTTCAATCTCCATGTAGGTGACTGGGGGAGGGACATTGAGCGAGGGTTTTGGGGTCGAGTACGTGTGGCTGAGATATACCCGCCTACCCCTCGGCGTAGGCCTAATAACATCATCGACACTTTTGCCGTAGCCCATCCTCCAGTGGGAGGGGTTACATGCACACTGAATAAACCAGTTGCAGTGTACCCATTCCCGGACCGTGTTAGAGGTGTCTTTGACCCCTTCGAGATAGTGGAGTTTAGTTACAGCGAAAAAGAGAAGATCGAGGAGCTGCTGCCTAGAACTCATCAGTCATGTTGTCAGGGCACTCGTTGGATCACTTGTCCGGGTATGCCCAACTGGGGAACATTGTGGCGTGATTTTGACCACGATCCAGTGTATGTGACGGTAACACTACAGTATATGTGACTGCAACACTACAATCAAGTTCCGAAGAATCAAGTTCCGAAGAACCAGCCCTAACCCACATTGCTACATATTAGTTTAGTCATACATACAGTTAAAAAAAGTATGCAATTTTGAGATGTGTCTAATTGATTAGCATCAGGTGATGGAGTTCATGGACATGGACAAAATGCTGTTATCTAAATCTGGATGAAAAATTACGTACGTAGCAACTGCTAGAGAAAGATACTTAATTATAAGGAATGTGGTTGCCACTTGTTTCTTCCGTGTGTTAATTGCGCAAGCTAGCCGCACAGCTGGTGGACACAATCCAAGTCTGAAGTGTCCACAAGGTGAGAACAAGACTTGAGTATGCCTATCTGTCTTAATTTAGCTTGGGAAGTGGTTTATTCGTAACCCATACATAATACCATCGTTTTGCAAAGGAAAAAAAGTAAAATACGTACAAAGTACAGTCTCGCCACAACAATCACACCAAACTGTTCGCATGTGGGTAACAATTTGGTACAACCCATGTGATCAATTTGGTACCACCCACGTGATCAATTTGGTACCACCCACGCGATCAATTTGGTACCACCCACGTGATCAATTTGGTACCACCCACATGATCAATTTGGTACCACCCACATGATCAATTTGGTACCACCCATGCAATCAATTCGGTACTACCCATGCGATCAATTTGGTACCACCCATGTGATCAATTTGGTACCACCCACGTGATCAATTTGGTACCACCCACGTGATCAATTTGGTACCACCCATGTGATCAATGCACCAAAATTGGGAAGTACATAATGTTGCTACTAGTGTATATATGCATGGTATAGATTTTTGCATCTTGAGTGAAATCATTGCACTGGGTGGGGTGATCCGTTACCATGGCTACAAAATGGAAGCAGGTAGTGCCAGGTTGAGAGAGCTGCTATATACACAGTATACGTAAGTTAACCCTGCATGTGCATTTGTCATGAGTCCACTGACCTAGAGTGATAACAGTGTCCTTTACTTGGGCCATTATAACAACTTTGACTATTTACGGTGATGTTTACTACAACCTACAGTAGACTCCCTAAACATTGTGTACTCACAGTGGAGTGAACATGTGATACACATGCATCCTACACAGATGAGTGAACAGGGATCTTAGCAACGCACTGGTAAGCAGGAAAAGATGGCTGGCTTGAGCAAGAGTCATACAAATCTGTGCTCACAAGACAACCTGGACTGCACTGGTGAGCGTAGGCACGGAGGAATCACGATAAGCATGGTGGTCACTTGATGAGTGCCTACCTTCCAGGTGGCCAAGTGGCAGTCTGAAGTAATATATCTGCATGGTTCCCAGGCCTGCATGGTCACAGTGTTGATACTATTGAGCTGTTTTATACAAACCTAGTCATCATGAAGCTGCGTGTTTAGTACTTGATATTCACACTTTCTTTCTTGACAGGAGAAACGTACTGACTGAAGACCGGCTACTAAGCAATTCAGTATAAACGTAACGGTATCACCAAGAATGGCACTGGAGGTATCTGACTGTGGCAGCAGAGAACCAGTTCCTCCTACAATCTCTCTCACTCTGCTCACATGGAATGTCAACAAAAGCTTTCCGACGGGTGTCTCTCAGCAAGGATCAGCCAACAGGAGGGACACCATCATCCCTCTCGTCCTCCAACATCTTGACAAGCAGGGGCAGAGACAGCATGTGGTACTGATTCAGGAATCCACAATACAGCAACACACAGCAAAAAGCAGATGGGGACTGTCTGTGAACTATCAGCAACAGCTGGAGAGGAAGGGGTTACGTCAGGGGATTGATACGACACTGGACGTGAAGGGCATGGACAGTTTGAGTGACCAGATAGATTCACTAGTACCAAAGGGAGCAACAGATCACGAAGGTGCGTTGGAACAGGCAGACCGAAGTGCTGGGTTTGCTGACATCATGGTCCGTGATTCAAACGACAGGAGGTTGATGAGGTCAGACATCCCATCCAGAGCCTTTGCCCGTAAACTAGAAGTGACTCAGAATGAAACCAAGGCTACAATAATCGTGGTATCGTTCCACAGCATCCACAACCAGCCTAACAGAAGACGGTATATCCACCTCTTCTTCAATCTCATGTGCCGACTGGCTCAAGCGTATCAGTGTCCGGTCCTCATTGGGGGGGACTTCAACCTCCCTGTGGGGGACTGGAGGAGGGACATTGAGCGAGGGTTTGGGGGTCGAGTACGTGTGGCTGAGATATACCCTCCTACCCCTCGGCGTAGGCCTGATAACATCATTGATACTTTTGCCGTAGCCCATCCTCCAGGGAGGAGGATTACGTGCACACTGAGTAAACCAGTTGCAGTGTACCCATTCCCAGACCGTGTAGGAGATGGCTTTGATCACTTCAAGGTGGTGCAGTTCAGTGACAGCAACAAGGAGAAGATCGAGGGGCTGCTACCTAGAACTCGTCCAGGCACGCCCAACTGGAGAACATTGTGGCACGATCTTGACCATGACCCAGTCTACGTGACTGCAACACTACAGTTCCATTCATGTGATCCAGCACTTATCAGAGATATAGTTCAGAGTCTAAATTACATTTTACCTCTAGCTTTCCTGTGGTTCATAACTCGTAAAAAGGATGGAAAACAATTCTGAACATGCAGTTTCTACATGTAAATATGGAATTTCACTCTCGATATAAATGTGAAATTTCTTCCATTGCCCATCCAATTGACAGCAACCCTAGGATCAACACATGGTGATCACTGGACACGCAGTTACATACGTACATACCAATATCACACCATTATACTGGAAGCAATATACACTGTTAGTCTCGTTCCCAGACCCTCCCCGAAAAGCGGAAAGAGGGTCTCAGTGTTCTGAGCGCCATTTCTTGTCACATGGGGCAGGGCCATACGGCATAAAGAATGCAATTGCATATTTATATCCGGAACTCAAGTTTCTGACCCCTTAGTCTCGTTCCCAGACCATTTATCCAGCGCGTGTATCGCTTCCAGTATATTCTATAAAGTCCTGTGTGGTTGGGTGTATCCATGCCCAGTGTATTAGCTCGCGCACCAACCGAATAAATATTTCAAGAAGTTTGAAACAAACGTTTCGGCCACTATACACATCAAGGATCTGGGAACGAGACTAATACACTGTACACACTGGATGAAGGATCTGGGAATGAGAGTAATACACTGTACACACTGGATGGAGGGTCTGGGAATGAGACTAATACACTGTACACACTGGATGAAGGATCTGGGAACGAGACCATGTCTGAATAGGTTCAAGCCAAAGTATACACACAGACTCTGTGTGTTACAGTGTACAGTTCTAGTCCCAATGAAGTACACACAACGGATGATCCAATCAACACTTTGTCGTGCTACACTGCAGCTACATGCTACACTTCACATTCTCAAGAATCAAACCTGTCTTGTGCAATGATGCACCGCAGCATGCACCATACAATAGCACTAGACAATACAGAGGAATGATGTCACAATGTAAACCTGGATATATAGACCTAATACATGTACTCAACACGCACTTTTAGTCTAGTTTCAGGAACATGTTTAAGGCGGCTTCTTTGATTGGAATTGTTAGTCAGTACTACATACTTCACAGGGGGGTCTCATTGCGGAGGAGGACTGCCATGGACATTAACATCCTACAAATTGTACTTCCAAGAAACCTTCACACTGCATTGGACATCAACATCCTCATTTCCTCTTCTAAAAGCTTTGGTATACAAGTATAATAGTAGCTTAGTACAGTAGTCAGACAGGGCAAGGACTTAGGCTGCCTGTAGTTTGCTTGCTGTGTGAAAGGAGTAGCGAGCTGTACTTCCAGTGCTGACAAGTAAATCTAAGACGGATGTTGAATAGAGGATACATACTACACACTGTGGAAAGATTCCCGAAAGATTTGATTCAGAAACAACAGGTGCTTGTGACTGCTTGTACGCAATGGCCCACAGGATTGGAGGTGGCCCTAGTGCTACAGTGCTCTCGCTACCCCGCACTATTCCTCTGACCCTCCTCACATGGGAAATCACTGGACACTATCCAAAAGGAGCATCGAGAAATGGGACATCCGAGAGAAGGGAATTCGTGATCTCCCATGTCCACGACCATCTGGTTGAGCAAGATCTGAAGCCACACGTGGTGCTGTTTCAAGAAGAGAGGCCAAGTGAAGTTGCTATTTCACCATCAGTAGATAATATATGGAAGGGGTCAAAGTGCTACTACAAGTGGCTACAGAAGTCAGAATGCGATGAACGGACGGAGCCCAAATTTGAGGTACTTACCATGGAGAATTTGGCAGACCAGGTGAGCTCATTAGTTCCAGTGGGAGAGATGAGTGAAAAGGATGCTTATTCAGACGCGGACAAGGGAAAAGGGTTTGCCCATTATCTCTACATCGAAGACGGGACTGAGAGGGAGACAATGAGGCTGGAACTTCCGCCCAGAGCTCTCACTCGCAAACTGAGAGTTACGCAAGGTGAGAATGAGGCTACAATAATTGTGGTGTCGTTCCAGAACATTCACAAGTGGTCGGTGGAAGAAAGAAAGCGGTACATCTGTCTCTTCTTCAACCTCATGTGCCGATTAGCGCATGCACACCAGTGCCCAGTCCTGATTGGTGGAGACTTCAACCTCCATGTGAGCAAGTGGAGGAAAGACGTGGAACAGGGATTTCCAAATCGAGTGCACGTAGCAGGGAGGTACTCACCGACCCCACGTCAATCCCAGTTCAACATCACTGACACGTTTGCGGTTGTTTATCCCCCACGATCAAGGGATCCGCAGAGGGTCAAGTGCTGGTTCAGCCCACCTCTTCCGATCAACCCATTCCCAGTGTCTACGTATGAATGTATCTGCAACAGAAGTATAGCTGATGGCAACCATCATGATTTTGAGCAGGTGTACTTTGGTGAAGACGACAATGACAACCTTCGGAAGCTGCTGCCTGAAACTCGCCAGGGTAATCCCAACTGGAAGGCTTTGAAGCATGATTTTGGACATGACCCTGTCTATGTCACCGCCACGCTACAGTTTCTGATTTTCTAGATCAGTCGGTATGTATACGTATAAAAATGCACTATAGCAAGTACATGTACATATGTATATGCATTGAACTCAACTGTCTGCAGACGACTTCCTGATTGCACGCACCCAGGGAGGCATAATTCTTATTCAGAACATTATTTTCTGTGTACCTCATACACATTGCCAGCTAGTCCTGTTATTTTTATAATCCTGATGAGGGTGGCTGCATAGCCTCATTCCCAATCCTTCTACACTTGATTGCTTACAGTAAGAGATCAAGAACCGGGACTGGGAATGAGGCCAAATATATGGCTGCATATAAAAACATTTGTCATTGTTAGAATGAGTACTTTGTCATGAACAGTAACGGGCTTACCGATATCACTGATGGCACAGCTGAGCAGCTGCTGTGACACAGGGCTGTAGGCGAGGCACTGGATGGTCTCGTTATGGTTGTACCTCAGAACACCCTCCAGCTCCTTAGTCCAGATGATGACACTCTTGTCCGCACTACCAGAGGCAAAACCCTGGCCTGGGGTGGGAAGGTGGTGGTGGTGGTGTGTGTGAGTGTGTGAGTGTGTGTGTGTGTGAGTGCGTATAAATACATGACATTGTGGCAGTGTGTGTTGTGCACGTGTCCCCTCCCCTTTTGGGTTGGGAGTCTGGTTCCGAGACTAACATGCACATTTTGTTTACATATGTATGCGAGTGTGTGTGAATGCAGCAAGTGTGTATGTATTGTGCATGTGTACGTGAACGTATAACAATTTGTGTGTGTGTGTACATCAGTGTGAGTACTGCACCATTTTGTGCTCTACTCTCAGATAGTGACCTCTTTCATGCTTACCATCCCTAGCATAGGACAGGCAGTACACGGTGTCTCTGTGTCCCTTGAGGGCCTGCACCATGCTACCCTCGCTCACATTGTACACCTGCAGAACACAATACACGCAACAGCAAGTCTAGTCTCGTTCCCAGACTGTTCACCCAGCGTGTATATCACTTCCAGCATACTGAAAGCAATCTGTGCCGCGTTTGGTTTGGGTCTGGGATAGAGACTACAGCAGGTCGAGTCATGGGGGTCACACATTATAACGTTAGCACTTCAACAGCAAGCATAGCTGCACATCCAACTTTCAAAGATGAAGTTGGTTTATCCAGTTACGTAGCTGGTGTTTACTGGTGCGTAGAAGTGACACACAGTTTAAAACTACTGTGACATGATCACTGAGTGATCAGGGGGTTAACATTCGAGAAACTTCATTCGCAAATTTAGCAAGCCTTGGAAGGTACATTGAAACACTACCTCAGTACAGCCATCACAAGACACACAAACACAGGATGTGTATGTATGGGCCATTGTGTGGGGTGCACAGAGGGCTGCGTGGGGTATCAACTGCATCACAGTGCTGCAATGAGACACCACAAAATTAATGGGTATGTCGCGGATGATTAAATTCTGTAATGAGCCATGGATGTCAGTGTTCAAAATCGGTGCCCAATTCTTTAAATTTGATCGGCCGTGCATACAAATTGATGAAGCCATAGAATAATCATAGAAATTGTGCGGAATAGCCAGTTGTTATTGTGAACCCTGACTGCACGAGGAAAAAATAAACATGGAAAAATGGGTGTGGCTGATAATAATTAACCCCTACACAATTACAGAGGTGTTTCGCATTTGATCACTAACAGTTAATGCTATGAGCAGCTAGCAACATCATATATGATCTTACCAGCACCCTACTGCCTGCAGTGATAATCAACTGTTCACCATCAGGACTGAACGCCAAGTCATAGATGCTGCGGAAAAGAATTCACAAACATGCAGAATTCTAATTATTGCCCACCATTCGTCAATGTTTCAGTATAGAGAAACATACCATTGCGGATTTTTCTCCCGGTCTGCAACTTTATCCACCCAAATCTGAATTGCACGCATAGTTCTTCGCTTGCAGACCCTTCCCAAACTGACTCAGCTTCGATCACTTTATCACATGTGCCCGCCGGCGCCAACTGTTCTGCATCTGTGTGTGTACTATTCATAGGTTGCCATGGAATCCCGACTCACGTGATACGAACCGTTAAAGCTATTTTAATTGAAGCGCACCAAATTAATGCTGCTGCAAGTATTTGCTGTGGACCACATCAGCAAGGAGTAAAGATGTCATCATGTGCGTTGAGAGCCTAATCAAATGTTAGCTACATCATAGAACACTTCATTAGCATGCTATGAATACTGCAGATAAGGTTTTCGACGTGGATATTGGTCCGGCAGGAAGTACAGGTATAGGTACCGGAAACGCGCGCGCATCTAGAACCGGCCCTGGCCCTAATATACCCTAACCCATTGCCCTACTTCCTGCCGGACCAATATCCATTTCGTAAAGTTTTCAGGCGTACACCCCTTGGGTATCAAGGATATGGTTTGTATCCAGGCAGGCAGTGCCAAGGGAAGTAGGGACGCAGTAATGTGTGTGAGGTGAGGGGAGGGTAAGGGAGGGGATTTCCAGACAGTAGTTTATTCTTCTGAATTATCAGCTGTGCATATGCATACCCTACCTTCGAACTTTCCAACGCTGTGCAGTTGTTAAACTCTTCCTAGAGAGCGAAAGCTGGGGCGGTGTCCAGAAATCCCCTACTGTCCGGAAATCTCCTCCGTGTCCAGAAATCCCCTCTGTGTTCGGAAATCCCCTACCATCTGGAAATCCCCTCCGTTAAGGAGGGGATTTCCGGACGGTAGGGATTTCTGGACACAGCCCCAGCGTTTGCTCTCTAGAAGAGTTTTTGGTGACACAACCAGGACAATGCTGTCCTTGACCATGCGCCGGGAAGACAGCTATACCAAAGCTAATGCCATATCCAGTTGGTTGAGCAACAAAGTCATCCCGTCCTCCTACAAACTCAGACACAGCTGGCTAGAATTGTCTTTCCATATTCCCATACTCGCTGCCACTGTCAACGCTAGCGCTATTGACACTATAACACCGTTTTCGTCGTTGTCAATTTTTGCGCTTTGATGTTAAACATGATAGGGGAGGCGATATATCGCATGACTGAATTCTGTCCTCTGATTATGGCACAGTATCCTGTGCACTGGGACAGCAGTTTTATACTAGCCTCGTTGCCTCGTCCCCTCGTTCCCAAGCTCCCCCTGTGCACAGTGACGAAATTTTTTCGGCACCGCCTGCGCAAGGGGGAGCCTAGGAATGAGGCTACTTGTACACACAGTTCACTAGACCCTTCCCTCCCTGTGCGGGAGAGGGCTGGCCCGCAGGTTTAAACTAGTATCTGGTCTTCGCTTGTAATCCCAATGAAGTTTATGTAGTACTTCCAACCTGCAGGTAACCATAATGAGTATGCACAAGATACGAGTGAGGATCTGACACACAACGTTGGGGGATCTGTGCAAAGTGAGGATACCTCGGAGGACAAAAGAACTCCGGATACTGGCATGAGTGCAGATAAAATGCTAGTAGCACAGTTGTCAGATTCCACTACTAATCAGCGCAAGGAAGATGACTTGAGGGAAAGAGAGTTGCATGAAGGCACAACTACTGAATCAAATGGGACTTCACAGCAGCTCGGTGGCCTCAGAGAGGACCAGCACGAGCAGACCTCTGAAACAGTGAACTGTAGTCAGAGTAGAAATACTTCGCATGAAACTGCTATAGGTGGAAGTACTCCATCTAATCACAGTTTGGACCTAGTGGATGGTAATGCAGCTGGATCCTTAGAAGAGTTTGCAACTACCCAGCCCATCACCCTAACTGGCAGCCCTAACCAGCAGCCTCGCACTACCAGTACACCACCGATCTCAGATGATTACTCATCTCTGCAATCCCCCTCTTCCGTAACCCCTCTTAATTCTGTCCAACCACAAGGAACCAGCAGCAGCCAAAATCCCACGGAACTTCGAACGTTTGTGAGTCTTTCCGTATCTAGTCCAGAGACCCTGTCCTTACCATCTAGCCCGGATGTCCTACAGATAGAGGAATCAGGAGCACAGTCTGATTCTGGCCGATCCTCCCCCTATATGCTCATCAGTAAGGGCAGCATGGCCGATGCAACCAAGTTTGAAACGTCAGGACTGCTTTACGCCAGAGCTACAGCAGACAAACATAACAGGTATTCAATATTTCTGATTTACGTGTAGCAACACGATTTGCTGTGAAAGTCTGTTGTTTCTTCCCTTTCATTTATTATCTTCCTATTCCAATACCTTCACTCTCTCTCCCCCCCCCCCCCCCCCCCCTCCCCCCCCCCCACTACCCACCTTCCTCCCTACAGGGACCTAATGAGACCAGCGGACGAAGTGGCAGAGGATGTGCTGGAGGCATTTGGAGAGGAGGTGCACGTGGAGGGGACAGAGGGTGGAGAAGCGGAGGCAGATCCCAGGAGAGGAGGGGGAGAGCAGAGAGAGGTGAAGAGGGAGAGTGACGACCAACCTCAACAGGAAGAAGGAGGTATGAGTTTTGAATCCTGAGTAACTGTTAATGGTATGAAATAATTTATTATCCCTGAGCACACAAGTAGACTGTGCAGTTGACTTATGTGCTCTTGTTATATCATAATATTACTCAACTGTACGACAAGTGCATGCTAATTAATTGCACTTGTGGTAGCGCAACTCAATATCTCAGGTCTTATACTCTCACCTCGTCGATACTTTAGCAGACTCAGCTAGATTGCATCCATCAGGTCATACTTATACAGCTAGCCTCACCCCCAGACTGCTTGTATGCAGCTTGCTTAGGGCTCACCCATACTCTAGTATGTATGTAAGTTGAAATGAGCAATGGTGGCCAACAGGAAGACAAAGCACTCATACATGTAACTCAGCAACCATGGTTAGTCTCTGAACACCCTCTGTATTGTTTTCCTTCAACCCTGGGACAATACTGCAACTATTGTGAATGCCTTATTGCTGATACATGGGTAGTGGGTTGGCCTCGTTCCCAGGCTGCGTGGGAGGAGAGAAAAGTGGCCTGGGAACGAGGCTAGTAGTGGGTGAGATTGTCATCAACATTATGTGTTATATAAATCAAGCTCACACAAATTAGCCTACGTAAATGGTCTAGAAAACGGTGCTCTCACCTTGTATAGGCTCAAATTCCACTGTTCAAGGCTGTACCTGTAGGTGCTTCTCCGCAGACCTTTCTCAGCAGGTAGTACCTTAGTCTTTCAATTTCATGGTGATCTTAATTGCCTCGCTGCACACACCGACAGTCTGGCCAGCCAATTGATATTGGCGATTATTTAATTTGCGATTGACTTCGAATCGCCAAATCACCAGATTAAATGGTCACCAAAATTTCCTGGTATACAGTATAGGTTGGATTGGCTATCAAGCCAGTACAGTATGGAGAGATTACCTAGCCATGATTGGTTGACCACTCGGTCCAGAGCCTGGAACACATGCCATAGAGTACAGGTGTGGACAGTGTACCAGCTGATGCTGCCACATAGGAGCTCATTTTAGTGAGGCGTTCTATGCCTGGGGGAGGCAGATCCCCCACCCTAGATATGTACGTACATCTATCCTCGTTCCCAGGCTCCTCCCCAGCTTTTTGTCGCAATCAGTATGCGACGAAAAGCTGGAGAGGAGCCTGGGAACGAGGCTATGGTATAATGTACATCTACTTTCATGGAGAGGTTTAAGCAAACTCTTGAATCACTTCCCATGCTATACATGGGCAACGTCTGCAGCTGGGCTAAACTACTGCTCCACAAAAGGAGGAGTAAGCACATGGTACACAGATCTGTGACCTCGAAGGAATGAACTCGATGAAAAGCAAAAGCAGTACACTCCTAGTATGTGTGAAAGAAATTGTGCCACGTAATTATTATAAAAGCCTACAAGATTCTGACTACACTGCCAACGTAAACGTAGTTTTTGATGCTGAAACTTGCCTTGGTGATGGAAGTATATATGAGCAGTTTTGTCTTCCCATCGATTGCCACTGCTTGAGCACTGCTTTGACTTTCATTGGCAGTTCAGCTGTTCGGAAAGGCCCACAAACATTCTGACCAACATACATTGTCGTGATTGCAGACATGCACTGATGCTTATTATGTGCCTAAAGTCACCCTGGTGGCGAAGTTGTAAGCAATTTTTTTGGTCTTTCCTTTGATTGGTTTGCTTCATGATTCAACGGCTTCCAGGAGTGAAGTTTCCACTCAAAATCATGATAAAACAAATTGAAATCCCTGATAAAACAAAAGAAGACCATGAAAAAAGATATCACAATTATTGGACAACATTAATCTACATTGTGGAGTAGAACACAATTAAACTAAATTGTTCCTGTTGAGTAAGATCACCTTGCTCGGTATTGTTATCATCTATCATCAGTAAAACTGAGGACATTGGGTGGAAAGGTAAAGACAGAGCTCCCAGACAATTGAACAAAGGCTGTCCCATTAGCAGCGGTAACAAGTCCCAACTGAACAACTCCTTGTTGTGCCCCTTGTCCTAGTGTGGGATGCGACAACTCATAGAATGTGACATAAATCCCAATTCGCGCAGCCTCAATTGGTATTGGAGTGCGGCGTTGAATCACAATTGGTTCACAAGGGGGAACTGAAATTGTCATATATTCGTATGCCAGATTTCTGTCATTAAGGACATCAATTCCATCTTCTCCGCCATATGTTCCTTTCAGTATCTGTTCTCCTGTGAAGGTGACAATAAACCCACCAATAGGATTGCTAAAACATTTTGTCCTAGTGTTGCCAGTGAGAATCCAGCGATTCAATGTTGTAAAAACTATGTTGAATCGCCTAATCGGTCGTAGGGTTGCATTTTGGAAGAAACGCAGGCCCTCTTCATTGGGCTGAGTGAGAGAGAAGTCCAAGCCAAACCTTTCAGAGAAGAACTGAAGGGCATTTTGAACCTCTTGTTGGATCTGATCATCACTGTACCCCAAGACTTTGCTGAAAAATCTGAGACTGGGATCAGGATCACCACCTGGAAGGCGAGCTGCACTTGCAGGAATCAATCCATCACCGTGTTGAACAATCTGAACATCAGAGGCAATCTGGTTTGCTGGACAGGACTGTGCTGCAGCAGTGGTGAGGACTACAGTGCTGAAGAGACAGGCAAAGATCCACATGGCTAGCTTTAATCTGCCTGATTGTTAGATAACATTCCTTGGTTGATGACAATTACCTGTGGGCAACTGGTTGGTTTTAGCCTCATTCCCAGGCTCCTCCCCAGCATACTGTACCCAGCATACTGTACAGTATGCAACAAAAAGCTGGGGAGGAGCCTGAGAACAAGGCTAGTTGGTTTTACAATTGTACCTGAACAACTGCTTGGGTGTCACCGAAGGCTTGCCTCATGCCCAGACCCAACCCTCCTGAGCAACATTACTTGTCACATAGGGTGGGGCCGCTCTCAGATTTGAGATCTGGGATCAGATGGTAGGACATGTATGACGTAGGTAATCAGGTAGATGGCCTCCTGTATGGTATAGTCTCATGCGTAGTATAAGCTTGTCTTGTAGCCTGTTTTTGGCTGTCCCAACACACCCAATACACTTTGTTGCATCTCGAGCTTTTGTAAACTGTGCTATGTACGTACATACGTACGTAGCAGTCTATATGCGCTGAGGCATCAGAAACTCAAGTTCCGGATTTATAATGCAATTATGACATTCTTTACGCCATATGGCCCCACCCCATGTGGCAAGAAATGTTGTTCATTATGCCAGACTCTCTTTCATTTTTCGGGGAGGGTCTGGGGACGAGACTAACCGAGGGTTTTAGTTACGTTACTCAATTCTTTCCCCTATACGTAGTTACAAATCTTAGTGCATTCAGCACGGGCCACTTTCGTAGGTGCTCTTCTCCCACAGCGTTCGCTCCTTAGGGGCCAGACTTGGTGAGGGAGCTAGCTCACATGGAGAGCCCTCTCTGGCAATACTATTAATTGTATTCATGACCACCCAGAAGCCAAGTAATTGTGTGTCAATGTTGCCAAGAGTTCATAACAATAAGAGTGTGCAACTGCCATATGGTTTCCACTACCACCATCTCAGCAGTATGAGGTAGACTGCCTAGTCTCGTGCCCAGACCACACCCCCTCGCAGGGAGAGACGGTCTGGTGAACAAAGTTGAATGTCTTGGGCTTGAAGCATACTACGGAATGTGTAATCATTGTATAATCCCGTTGTGTTAATTAAGTGCCTGCAAAAGCGTCCGCTGAAGGCTCCTGTGTCGACCAAGCGCAATCATGGCTATTCATATCGGGAGAGATGTACTAACCATCCCATAGCCCATAGAAGGTTTTTGAAGTGTCCTTCACCATCCATGGAATCTGCTTCCCATTTGTTTGGCAGTTCTTTACTGGGGTCAAATACGAAGAATGGCCCCTGAGGGCTAGGGCCAGCATTAGCTTGCACCTAGTCCTAGAGGGGGCCCTCTTGTACTTGAACCCTTTACTAACCTCGCTTCCAAAGCTCTCAACTTGATCCTTCATAAGCAATGTCACAGGGCTCATAACTAGCACAATCGAGCGCAAAAGTCTTCAGAAGTTGTTGCCACGACATAACGTTGCCTTACACAGTCAAGCGCTAAGGGGAAACTGGCATGGCAAAGGCTCTTGGCTGTTGTCTTCTCCAGCTTATGAGTATTCAAAGCGATTACTACGTAATTATTAACAATCTCGCAATCTCATTGGTCCTTACTACATTCTGGTAATAAGCCCAAGAAATTCGACTTCGTTCACCAGACCGTCTCTCCCCGCGAGGGGGTGTGGTCTGGGCACAAGACTATAGGCTGCAGTGGAAACCATATGGCAGTTGCACACTCTTATTGTCTTGATGGTGCCCATTATCTCATGCACCTCACACACCATCAGTGTGCATGTTTTCTTGAGGACCGCATTGCCAAATACCCATCTGGGGCACTCGACGGGGTCTATGAATCACAAAATGCCGAGTGGGCTGCACCCCTTCCCCCTGGTCATTGAAATGGTGGAAATGGTTCCGTAAGGTACCGTGGCGTCAACAGCTGACAAAATTGCTCATAATTCAGCAACCACAGTTCTGAACACCCTCTATTATTTTTTTTTTTTACCTTTCACCCCACCCAAAACCTACGTAGGTTGGGAAACACATTGTTCATCTTAACCACAGAGTGGTTACATACCATGGTTGAAATCAGCCCAAGAGTCAGTAATCCTGCTGACTTTAACCCTCAACACCTGTGAGGGAGCCGGCATGAAATTTACTTAAGTGCAGCTGTAGTGACGCCCTTGCAGATGTTCTGGGGGATTGCCAGATGGTTGTGGTGGTAGGGATTGTTTTAGTCTCTAGTACCAAAGCAAACCTCTCCTATCCTCCTGACCACTGCTTGCCTGCAACCAAGGTAACCATGGTGTGGTTTAACCAATTAAGTGCTGAATTCTTATTCTTTTCACTGGAGGTCCTGCACTTTGAACCTATATGGATGCCTGAAACTACCATATTCCCAGTTCAGTCGGATTTCATGCTCCAACATTCCTTGCAGCCATCCTGCCATTTGAGCAAAGGAGGAGAGAAATGGTGTGACTAGCTAGTGCCAACCGAGGCTTTTCTGACGCAGAGCCCAGACATGGCTGCTCACTCTGAACATGTGTCACACAGCTTTTAGTTTGTCTATAATGATGAGTGGAAACCACACTCCTGGTAGCTGGTGAATCATGGCCCAGGTCTTACGTACTCTCATCTTATGGGATATCAGGGTATGAAAAAATCATGATGGCTTGCCCCCAAACTTCGGTCTTGTCACAGCAAATTGCTTTTCGTTAGGAATTTCAGAAAAGTTCCATTTTCTCTTCCCACACATGTTCAAAATTCAAAAGTCTCTTGCAACTAGAGGTGCTCAGCAGAGCACGTACCCCGCGTGCAACTTTTTATTATTGATCACAGCAGGCACGATGAGATAGCTACGTAGCTAGCTAGCTAGGGCCTACCGTTTTTAATACAGCATGCATACAGTTGTGGCAGTAACGTTAGAAACAGAGTGAGATCAAGTTTGATAAATTAGAACACGGCAAATTGTTGACATTCACGCAACTTTTCTCAGCCTCTCGAGTGGATCTCTGGTCTGTGAGTTATGTAGACGGTAGTATTTTCTGAATTCTGACACTTCTATCCTGAACTAAGCCTTCAACAAGGCCTTCACTGCTCAAACCACTTGGACGGACAGACAGACAGACTGACTGACAGACAAACCGATCACTCTACCCCTGCTACGCATGCATGCGCACGGGGTAATTACATGTAAACTCCAATCTGTAGGACTTCCAGTTGCCATACCTGCTAAACTATGAATATTAAATGTTGCCAGATGTGTACAGTGCTCTGCATGAGACTAGTACTCACAGGATTGGACTCACATTGCATTTCATTCCACACCTTACATTAGTAATGTCAGCCAACGGGAAGACAGTGGACGACAAAAGCACTCCTAACTCTGCCGCCAAATTAAGTTTCAACATATTTTTGGGTCAGCGCACGACAGCGATCATGATGATCAGTGTTCATAGGCCTTTTCCTGCGAGCTGTGAGGTTCCATTATTTACTTCATGTGGCCCCCCTACCAGGGAGTGTATGTAACTACCAGCAATACGTACATATTCTTGAGATAACCTACTGCTACTTCTGCTGTGGCTATTACATATGACTTTAAATTTGTTGCTATGCAATGACCAAATAATTTTGATCATGGCTGATAGAGTGCTCTGTGATTCATCCACTCATATAGCGTTGCCATTCCAACGTCTTTATAATGGCTATAGGGTCACATGGAAATGGGTTTGCTGGTACATTGTAGATTCAATCAATCTCTTTCAAATTTATGTCAGTCTCATGCAGAGCTGGCCTGGCCTGTGGAATTGTAGTTGACTAGCTAATGACAATAACTGATTGTGCAGAGCCGCTAGCCATGATACGTAGGTATTATGTTGTGTTGACCACACATTCCATGGGGTACAGATGTCGATGTGGATAGTGTTTACGTACTAGTTGAGTATGTGGGAGGGACCGAATGTCCAGGTAGCCACGCCTCTGCAGGAAATTCGTCTTTCAAGCAGTAGGCGGGTCTGAATAGGTTCGAGTCCAGCACCAACTTTGTTCCTAGGCGGCATATTAATTGGCATGGGCTGTGTTATTGCACGATATACATAGGTACCCGTAACCTTAATGACTGATTTCGTTCCCTACAATGCACATTCAGCACATTCCACCTTCGTACGTAGGTGCTCCTCTCCCACAGCGTTCGCTCATCAGGGGCCAGACTTGGTGGGGGAAGCTCACATGGAGAGCCCCCTCTGGCAATACCGTTAATGATATTCATGACCACCCAGAAGCCAAGCATTTGGGTGTCAATGGTGGAGGTCTGCCCCATTTTCATGCAGAACCTCTCTAGACTTCCATCTGGGGCCCTCTGTGAGGTCTATGAATCTCAAAACACCAAGTGGGCTGCACCCCCTTTCCCCAATCGTTGGCCTACTACTACTGTGGCTATTATGACTGAAGTTTGTTGCTATGCAACGGTTTGCATTGACCAATAAAGTTAGATCATGGATAATAGAGTGCTCTATTATGCATGGTTAGATGGACTCCACCCACTCATAGCATTGCCATCCCAACATCTTTGTAATTGCTATGGTCACATGGAAATGGGTTTGCTGGTAAGATGCACAAGTTATAAACCTGCAACAGATTTAACATCAGTTAGGGACACCTTGCCTATGGAATTTTTGGTAAACTACGTATGTACATGTACCTAATAATGACAACAATTGGACAACAATTGGAATGTGATGGAATGTATGGTCAACACAACTAATCATGGCTAGCTAATCTTAGCCTCATTCCCAGGCCCGCGCGCCGCTTTCGGTTGCACGAAAGAACGCGGAGGGCCTGGTATGTTTCCTCACGTGCGTGACGTCGAGGGTAGAAAGGTGGTAGAAGAACGTGGGTGAACTGGGGCTCAGAACAGCAAGAAGAGCAAAGCTACGAGGTAACTTACCACACGTATTTTGCTAGCGGGGGGCGACTGTTATACACACCAAGCGTTGAACGTGTAGTTGGTTGAACAATACGCAAACTTCGCTTTTTCGTTCTGAAAAATTTGGCCGTTTGTCGATTACGTAATGCTCACGTGAGGAAACATACCAGGCTCTCCCCGCTTTTCCGTACTGCAAGCGACGAAAAGCTGGGCAGGGCCTGGGAACGAGGCTAAGCTAATCTATGGCTCAATTACATATACTTCCATGTGGTATAGATGTGGATACTGATGCTGGCATGTGTGTATAAGAGCTGAGTTGTGCTATGGGTAATTTTGTCCTTTGCTAGGAGGCAGATCCCCAACCTTCGATACACCTAAATTCATGCATTCTTGTATCAGTTCCCATGCTATACCCGGTAACGTCTGCAGCCGGGACAAACTACTGCTCCACAAAAGGAGTAAGATTTCAGAACAACATGAATTGCTAGTCGGTTGTACCCTATGCATCTTCGCATTAAAATGTCACAAAAAAAACAACAAAAAAAATACTAAAATGGAAAAACAAGTTGCACAACAGTTGTGGAGCAGATCACAACTGAATTAAATTGTACTGGTGAGTAAGATCACCTTGCTCAGTATTGTTATCGTCAGTTAAAACTGAGGACATTGGGTGGAAAAGTAAAGATAGAAGTTCCAGAGAAACGAATATAGGCTGTTCCATTTGCAGCGGTAACACGTTCCAACTGAACAAGTCCGTGTTGTGCCCCTTGTCCTAGTGTGGGATGTGACAATTCATAGAATGTGACATAAATCCCAAGTCGCGCAGCCTCAATTGGTATTGGAGTGTGACGTTGAACCACAAATGGTTCACAAGGAGGAACTGAAATTGACATAAATTCGTATGCCAGATTTCTATCATTAGGAACGTCAATTCCCTCTTCTCCACCGTACGTTCCTTTCAGTATCTGCTCTCCTGAAAAAGTAACAAGATACCCACCAATATGTGTAGGAAAACATTTCGTCCTAGTGTTGCCAGTGAGAATCCAGCGATTTCGAATCGTACTAATTCGGTTGATTCGCCTAATTGGTTGTAGGGTGGCATTTTGGAAGTAACGAAGGCCAAGTTCATTGGGCTGAGTGAGAGAGAAGTCCAAGCCAAACCTTTCAGAGAAGAATTGAAGGGCATTTTGAACCTCTTGTTGAATCTCATCATCACTGTATCCCAAGACTTCACTGAAAAATGTCAGATTGGTATCAAAGTCACCAGCTGGAAGGCGAGCTGCACTTGCAGCAATCAATCCGTCACCATAATGAACAATCTGAGCATCAGAGGCAATCTGGTTTGCTGGACAGGACTGTGCTGCAGCAGTGGTGAAGACTACAGTGCTGAAGAGACTGGCAAAGATCCACATGGCTAGCTTCACCTCCACAATTAGCTAATTTAGCTACCACTGCCCTGTGCCGACTAGTACAATGTACTTTGCTGCAATTACTTCAGAGGTTTGTGGTTTACAGGTTATAGTATAACAGTCCCGTTATGATTATCATGGGCATCCCATAGTTTTGTAATGCAGTCACTTACGTGGCATGTACAGGCACATGTACTGTAACAGCCACAGCACAATAATAGTCCAGATGTGGGAGAACAAGGGATTGGTAAAGATCGAGCTGATAAATCCACAAACCACTGGAGAAACTTGAGAAGGTAATGCACAACCTGTGGGCAGCCGGCAGCAGTATCTGAACATCTGTAGCCAGTAGGGAATCAACAAAGGCACCAGCTGTCTCCAATTTATGGGCTGGAATATGGACTGAAATGGACTATGATTATGAAGAAAATTTCCATAAAAATTATTGTTCTGTAATTCGTGGCTCTTCTGTTGTATATAAGCTGGCTATTTACTCACTAACTTACTCGTAGCCAAGTCTGGCTTGTATTGACTTGTGTTCAGGCATCCTCCTTGAAGTCTTAGGGGTCAAAGGTCAGATACATATATTCACATTCCGTGTGAAAGTAGTAGGTAGCCTTCAAGTCATGAAGGAGAGTCCTGGGTGTAGAAACACATTAATTTTACCTCTGCAAGCCTATGGTTGTTTGCCATAACAATACTTATAGTGTATATTGACAGCTACATGCATACCTCACCTCTTCCTACTCTTTGTTTCACCGCTTCCTGTGAGCCTCCTCCAGCTGCTCTTTCTGCTCCTCCAGTCACTGCGCAAGGCGTCTGTGCATATGAATATTAACATTACACGGAACAACTTTCAAGAGTGTATATAAACAGTAGCATGAGGTCTTGTGTGACAATATCTAGCCTCATTCCCAGGCCCCGCCCACCTTCTCCTTGCTTGCAGTATGGAAAAGCTGGGTGGGGCCTAGCAACGTAAACTTGCTTACACAAGATGAAAATATCAATGTGCCCCTCACAGAGGTATACTATGATGTCAAAGACTTAAATATCTCCCCCACAGACTCGGAATCACAAGAAGAGCCTCTACCATTGAAAAGAGTACGTTAACTTTGTGCATGCACCTAATGGTAGAATTTTCCATGTATTTGGTGTGTCATTGTAGTATATTACACTCCTGGTAGGGGAAAAATTGTGCCGCGTAATGTAATGTAATCTAAATAATCGGAATGGCCTACAAAGATTCCAACGACACCGTCGTGATCGCTATGATGCAGTGACACTAAATCAAAATAATTGTGCTGAAACTCACCTTGGTGGTAGAGATATGAACGCTTTTGTCTCGCCGTTGGCCACCATTGCTCGAGCGCTCTCTTCGACTTCCGGTGGCAGTACAGCCCTCGGGAAAGGCACACGAAGATTCTGACCACACGGCCGTGATCGCTCTCGTTCACTGACGCTTACACGGCAAAACTCACGTGCTGTCGAAGTTGTGAGCGCTGCAGTAATTTCTTGTCTTGCGATAGCTTGCGCTATGTACCAGCGAGTTGCACATCGTGGCTACCACGAGTGCGGTTGCCCCTCGTTGTAGTATAAAATATATTCTATTACCATTTTCCTTCCTTTTCTCTCATCTCCCTTCCATCTTCCCACACCCTCTCCCTCCTTCCTCCTCAACCTTCCTCTTCCCTCCTCTTTCTCCCTTCCTCTTCCCCCAGTTTGAGAGGAAAATAGTACCCATTGATCCAGGAGCTCTAATGGAGATAGAGAGACACGCCCAGACGGTGGCAGCTGAACTCAGCCACGTCATGGACAACCTCAGAAACAGCCTGCATGCTGTGAGTGTTGATAACCCCCAAGAAACAGCCTGAGTCTTGATAACACATCAAGTATTAGCTAACTGCTTATGGTTAAGGTAGCATTATCCCTTTACCGTTAGGGTACCTTTAACTGTCGGGGCCCTTTACCGTCAGGGTACCTTTAACCGTCGGGGCCCCGACGGTTAAAGGTACCCTAACGGTAAAGGGATAATGCTACCTTAACAAGTAGATATCCACTGCAAATCTAATGAAAATGTGGAACTGCAAGTGACCAAAGCTGGATGGAGGCCTGGGAAGAAGCTACTGCAAATCTGTTGCTGATTGTGGATGCTGGTTGGGAGATTTTGATTCGTATTGTAATCCATCATGGACCACATTGCATGCAATGTACAGTTACAGTATGCATCTTTAAAAATGGAAGGTGCACATTTGCGGAACTGTTTCTGTCACTGCACCAGATTTGCACAACAAATGAAGTTCCTGAAAACATAAAAAAGCTCCGGATTTGTCTATCGGTCTTGTAATACATGAAGACGGTTGGGAATCGAACGGAAACTTCACATCTATTTGATTGAAATTCCTTCATGAATTGCTACACACCCCATCCACATGCCTTTTCTTGAACATGTAGCTTGTCAGGGTGTTTTACAGCCGTTTTCTTTCTTCTTGTTTGCAGATGTCGATGTGCACAAAGCAGACAGTACAACTTCACAGGGAATCAGTGGATAAACTTCACCAAGTAGTGGACACAAATGTCAAGGTGAGCTATGCAGAAGACATGGATTTACCCATGTACCCGGTATTTCAATTGGCATTTCAAAAGGTTTACTGATCGAGTTACACTGTTTAGCTATATCCCACTGTCACAACTTTGCTATACAAAACTGGTGAGTCATACCCCTCTCTGCATAAACCACCTGTTCACCGTGGATTTATGAAGACCCAGTAGGGTCGAAATGTTGTATTTCGAAATGATAAACTGTTAACACCTGGCTCATTATGGACCACTCCGTTAACTTACAAGTAAGACACACCGTACTTGTACCTGGGGACACGGTATAATGCTATGTAGGATTTATAACAGACAGAGAATGCATGATTGTGCTTTTATAGATTCGAGTGGCAACCGCACTCCTGGTAGCTATTGCAACTCACTGGTAGCGCAAGCTAAGTATTACAGCTCGTTCCAATTAACACACATGTACCATGCTCAATTGATCGAGTCCACAATGGCGGCCAAAGGGAAGACAAGTTCAGTGCTTACAACTTTGCCAGCACGGTGAGTTTCGGCACATAAGCGCAAGTGAATGACAGCGATCACGACTGTGTGCTTGTGGGCCTTTCATAAGAGCTGTACTAGCAAAGAGAGTGCTCGAGCAATGGTGGCTGACGAAATGACAAAAGTTAACAACTCCACCACCAAGGTGAGTCTCAACACCAAAATTGTACGGTTGGGTCACTGCATGATAGCTATTATGATGGTGTAGTCAGAATCTTTGTCCTATCACTCAAACGTCATTTGTTTATTTACGCGGCACAATTTTTCCCCTACCAGTAGTGTAATTACTTAACGGTTATACATCACAACAATGACTGATTTCCACTTAGTCAGTGCCCACCAATTTGAGGTACATTGAAATCGCTAAATTTTGTATACGCAATTAATAGTAGCCTTAAAGTACTCCCTTGTACCCAGGCCTTCTCACCCCCACACTTGTTGCTTGCAGTAGTACTGCAGGTGACAAACACTGGGTACATACCATGGCTTCAATTATTTATGGATTTTGGTAGTTCTGAACGTATGATGTCATACTGTTGTCACCTTCTTCCCTACAGGCCATGTACAGTTTCATGGCAAAGTTTGAGGAGTTGAACAAATGCCTGGCCCCTGTACAGCAGATTGCAGTGCAAATGTATCCTCCAATGTGATGTAACATAACATAGCTTCAATCAAACGATTGATCTTCCAAGGTAGTATGATTGTCTGGGACATTCCTCTCTTCTCGTCCGTGTTTTTTGTGCAGCTGCAAAGCATCAAGTTGAAAGGCCTATGAACAAGGCTATTTCAAGCATCATTTCTTATTGGAAGACAGAACTCTCTGAAGTCCAGTGTAGCAGTAGAATGCTGGCCGTTTAAATCCTCTATTTTTATGACATCATAACTATTGTAATGAAAGCCCTAACTCCTGAATTGGAACATGTCAAGTAACTGTGAGACGTTACTATAACACTAGTCTTGCTGAAGAAACACACAACCATGCATTCAACTCACAGTACCAATTTATGTTCGATGTTCCTTTGACTGCTTGACAGACACGAGATTAATGAAAGTCTCAGAATCTTGGAAAGGAACTTCTGAAGTCCTTAACTTTTCTTTCAAATTATAATAATGTTTTTTAATCATGACTGTGTACATGGATCTTTGCAATCACATACCGGTACCCCCTAAATATTGAGAACTAGGATTGGTAATTGTAACCATACCAGACCTAAATGTGAATTCTTCAGCAGCTACTGAGACACAATCTAATAGTATTCTCAAGTTGGAAGAGGGGCAAATATCAATGCTTGTGGGTTGGCATATTTATGACCAGCTGTACCATGAGCGCATGGTAATTACAGATCGCGATCATGCATGCCAGGTCTCTGCTCAGTATGAGAGAAGCAACAAAAAAGGGGCAAAAAGCATCACTGTGTATTGCATGGTGCTTCATGCTTGAAATATGTTTTATCCAGGCTTAAAAGCAATCAATTGTTTTTGCAGTGGCATGCACTATTTGTGCTTAGAACGAGTTCCTTCATTCCCATACGTATACACTGTAATGTGTATACCAAAAGATATTTACATCATGTAGCTATAAGCTTGTCATTGTGACATTCCAGTGGAATGCAAATGTTATACATGCAGGTCAATTATTGAAAGCTTGCAGAGAGTGCAGCGCTATAATACTTGCACGCTAACTAGCTACAGTGTATAATTATGGTTGAACGCCGGATGCATGAGATGTTCATTGGGTTGTTTGCTTGCTTCTCTCTATATTTTCTGCAAGCCAAGTGTAGCTATGATGTGAGACTCAGCATGTGATTGAACCTCAGAACACAAAATGCAACTTCCTCTACTAACATCACCATTGAAAATACCTTCATGGTCTCTCTGCCTTCTTTATTAGGATGGCCTCAGACGTTCTTCTCTTCCAGTAGCCAGGCACCACCTTCTCCACACTGGCACCCTCCCAGTCATGGACTGCATACGTGTATCTGTGTTCTGTTAATCTGGTCTTCAAGTTCCTCCTGGTCTCACCTTAGTCGCAATCCTTACAAGGGACCTGATAATTATACTACTTCTCTTTTTCTATCCTCAGGGATCCTGGTCTTGAGTCAGACCTGTACCAGAGACTTCTTCAGGGTTCTTTGAGATTTGAAACCTCCCTTACTCCCAAAGGTGCACACTCTTTCTGCAGTTTCTCACTGAGGCCATGGACGTGCGCAAACACAGTACATTTGGTGCATCCGTTTGGGATTGGGGCTCAGGGTCAGGTGTGCTTCATGGTTCTAGTCTGACGTGTGAGGGTCTTCCTGACTGGGATTCCATTGGCCTGGAAGATTCCTTCAGGTGTTCCATTTCTGACTGTCTGTTATCCTTGTCACAATGTGGTCCTCATACATCTCATCACTCCTGTCATCAGAACTCTTGGATAGTGGTGGGGGTATAACGATCTGTGTGGGTGGACTTCTGTGTGGGTGGGCTCACAGTAATAGTAAGTTCGGCTTTTGTAATGAAGATGCTTCAGTAGCTAAACCTCCATTAAACACCCAATTACATTTGTCTGAAAAATGCCTCATTCACAAATACCCATGGGTCAAGGATTACATTGACATAGCTCTTATTTTCAAAAAGTCTAGCTACAGTGTAGCACAAAATTACATGCAGTGCCCAAAAATCTCTCCAACTCTATGAAAACTTACAGCAATGCAATAATTAAATTGGTAGCTATAAATGGATTACTCTAAACTAATAATCAGTGACTAGTGAACTGTAGCTAATCTTTAGCCTGTCTCCTTCAGAACAAGTTCATCATCTTCAAACGTGAGCCTCCAGTGCTGTACTACAGCTTCCAGATCTGGATCGGGGTCAGACTCATCAGAGCTTTCTGAGCTATCGTTAGTAGCTGCAATAATCGCCAGTTCCATTTGTGTCCTGCGAGACCTTCTGAAGTGTGCAACCCATCCTGACATGTTCTTCCAAACGTGATGATTCTTGACACTCTTTTGGGTATGATACAGCATGATGCCGACAAATGTAACAAAGGCAACACTAACAAAGGTATATGTAACTGCTCCTTGATTGCCACCAATCTGCTGGACGTAAATTGTAGTGACGGACAATGAACCAAGATTCAATGATTCCAGAATTGTCAGAAATGAGTTCTTGTAAACTGCAAGAAAAACAAGCATACATAAGCAGTAGCTAGTCAAGGCAATAGCAAGGAGGTTCACAGTTGGGTCACCAAGAACGTTGAAAGCAAATATCACAAACAATATGCTACGAATTACCAGCAGCAATCCGGTCCAGAAACGGTATTTGTCTTTAATTGTACGTACCAGTGTATGCATCTAGCACAGGCTTCAGTCTCCTAATCCAACGTAGACATCGTGTACGTGTTTTTAACAGGCATTGGATGCAGAAAAGTATACAATAGTGTATGGAATGGCAAGACACACGAGTGCAAGTATGCCTGTGATGAAGAGAGGTAGATGTTTTACACATAGGTAAGGTACATTGCCATCGGACAACCACACAGGGATGTCTGTGCCATTTGGGTAGGTGTGAGGAAAGTGAAAGATGTAATTGTGATGATTGTACGCTGAAGTTTGGCATACGAGAGAAGAAAAAGTGTTGCCAAAGCTCTGGGTGCATTTGCAGTGCCAAATATTCTTGCTGCAACAGTATACTGTCTGCTTGTGACAACCATCACTCCAACGATCACGGACAGGTAGATGGGAAATGCAAACTGCAACCACGTCATGGCATAGGCATCCAGTCCATCATAGAAACAGGTCTGGATACCTAGGTCCAGGTTGAACCAGGCAATGAAGATGGTCAACACGTTTATTTTGCCTGTTGGAAAGAAGATGGCACGATTGGTGTGAACGATATTGGCATAGAAGATCAGTCCGTTTATGGTTCCCTGTGCGACAGTGAGGTTACAGAAAGTGAGGAGAAAGATGAGCCCCAGACCAGCCAGTGCAAATGCTGCAACAAGAAGGAGGTACACGTTTGTGCAATCCAAACAGTAGGATGTCCCTAAAGTGAGGCTGAGTCCCGACTGGCATGCTCCACACAGAATGCCTGAGTGATTGGATGCACACTGTTTGTCCAGATCTTCCAACCTGATGTTTGTATCTTCATGCTTGCAGAAGTCAAAAGGGCAATGGTCGTGTACTATGATACCATCATCAGGTGCAGAAGTATTGTCATATCCGATTCACTGCCCTGAAGTGCGGTGTATCATTTGAGTAACAATGTTACATGTTATTCTTTTGAAGTGTTGATGCACATTCACACCTGTTGTTGTTGAGCATGAAGCCCAGTGGACACGGCTGCAAATCAACCACAATAGATGGAGGATCAAGCTGATTCAGAGGTGTGACTACGCCAGCGACGTAGAGAAGATGAGGGGTAGCTGGAGTAAGGACGATGATCTCAGATCTGCTGCTTGAGAATACTGTATAGTTTAGTATCGTACAAGTGTTTTCAACAGATTATGAGTCCTGAAACTCCCCCAGAATTGCTTTTTGGCTGAAATTTGGCCATGATGACACCTGGGGCTATTCCATTTCTTTGTCCTACAGTAACGGCTGAGATTTCAAATGCAAGTCCTGGATACACCGGAGGGGTTTCATAAAGTTTCATGCTGCAGTTGGGGTGATTGTTTCCATCACAAAAACACACCCCAAGTTGGCGAGAGGATACAGAAGAGGGGCCACTGTCCTTAATCTGAAACCAGTGATTGAAAATATAATATTATGTAGTATTGTCTCTTTTTGCCATTTCACTGATGAAACAGAGGTCGACAAACCCTCCATAAACATCACTGCCGGCGTAGACAGCAGTGTTGTTTTCAAACTCCAGAGATATTTCCAGATCATTCATTATGGAGAATCCACTAGTTGGTAATTCACTAAGATCAGGGCTGATTTCAATTTGGAAAAAGCATGGAAGACCAAGAGGAGCTATGTAATAGTTGTCTTGAACATAAATGGCTCCTCCAGCATTTTCTGCATGGTTGTTGATGAATCTGATGTGAGTGTGGTTTCTGAGAAGCAGGAAGGAGTTGCTGGACAATCCAATGGCCCCACCATTCACCCCAGTGTTTCCAATGAATGTGTTGTTACTCTGGAAAAGTATGTTACTTGAGATCGCTAATATTGCCGTGTATTTGTTTTGTTGGAATCTACAGTTTGTAACAGTGAAATTATTCATACTTTGTACAGTCATAGCACCAAAGGCACTCCTTGTTATTCCATGCTCCACAACACTGTTCTCCATCTGAATGGAGTGGTAAAGTTTCACAGCTGGGTCCAAGGCTCTGTTACTTCCAACAAACATATTACTCCCAAACAAAGCACTCAAAGTAACGTTGTTAATGTGGACATGAGCATGATTGTGCCAGAGTGATTGAAATTCCTCCTCCGTCATTTGCTAAAAATGTGAGTGTTTTTTAGATACAAAATTATTTGCTCATCAGCTTTGCAAGAAGATGGAGATCCCAACATATCCTGAAAAGCTACACCACCCCCATAAGTCAGACTTTGCCCATGTGCAATGATACTTTCTTCAATGGTGACATTGTTGTGTAGTGTGTCATTTCCAGCTATTATGTATAAGTTACCACCAAGAACTCCATTATTATGAAGACATTTGATTGTTGTGATGTTAATTTGCATGCGATAACAGATTTGCAGCAGCTGTATAGCTAATCCAGCTCCAAGTAGCCCACCATACCCGCAGAGGAACTCTGAAGACTCAATGTCTAACGTGTAAGAACCGTTAGCAGTTTGACAGTTGCTTTGCAAAAACTGTAATTGAACGTTTCCACCCCAAACTTGGCCATCAACACCCTTATTCCAATGAGTTTGGTTATTATTAATGCCACTGGAGATGAACGATGACCAAGCAATAGATGAGTTTCCCATGATATCCATGCCCAGCAGTCCATAACCTGTACCATTCATGACTGTGATTTCCAGTATGTTAACATCGAAGGCCCAATCAAATGCAAGTGTTGCTGAATATGATGGCATAGCTGGAATTGTTCCTCCACAGGATAGGAATGTAAGGTTTGCAATGGTCCCGTTGCTGGTGTACATGTAATAGAATCCTGTTTCCCCAAGACACTCAATCACACTCCTACTACCACTTCCAAGGAATACAAAATTTGAAACATTGTAAATTGATACGATTTCATCAGCTCGCAGAGTGTGTATTTCAGACAAGAAATGGAATGTGTATAGTCAGAAGCAAATTGAAAATAGTTATTGCCGTGTTCCACATAGTATTGTAGTGTGTGGCAGGGATGGTCTGGACATCGTGTTGATAATGACTCACTTGGTGTCACATAGTAGATGGCTTCACTGGAGCAGTAGCATATCAGGAAAGCTTGCGATGAGGAGGATGCAGAGGTTTGCCATGCTATTGATTGAACACTCAGTTACTTATAGCTATAGAAAAGAAGCAATTCGTGGTACCATTCAGATCTTGAATCTGCGCCAAATGGTTATATATAATCATTCAGCAAATTGGCTATAGGCATAGTAGCTAGCTTCTTAGAATCACCTGCAGCTATAGTTCAACAGTCATGAACATGCAAAGTTTTGACCTTTCAAGCTCTAAAGGCAGTGCCACTTACCGTTCAATTATACTAGTACTCACGTGGTTATAAATAAAACACATAGCTATCCCCTAAATTGGTCTCCCTAGCTTGTGCAAATTTGCTGAGGTTTAAGAGCAGAGTTTACTTGCATGCAGAGTAGAGTCACATATTGCACTTGAAGCTCGCCACTTCCGCTATCTCTGTAATAAATGTTTTCGCTTCAATATGGAAATCAAAGGAAAGGAAAAAAGTGATAGATTAACTAGAGACACATACCGGTAAAACCAACCACAACATTAAGCACACCAGGACTACTAGTACGTTAGTTTAAATGAACAACCACAACATGCTAGCTAGCTAAATCCCCAAACTCACAGCACAGTTACAAGTTGCACTCACATTGAGAATTGCGAAAATCCTACCACAATTTAGCTAGCCCACTGCAAAACAGAAGTGTTGCCAGTTAACGTTGGGATCGACTCAGTTGCAGCTTGCATTACCAAACAATGTGCGTAGATGACTGTATGTAAACAATGAATAAGTCACATAGTACAAATATAGCTTCATTATTGCATGAACCATAGAACTGTCACAAGTACAGCTTCACTTTTAACATTAATTTTATGTTAGTAACTAATGCGATTTTGCTTAATTGTTTACCCGACAGCATGTCTGAAATTGCATTGGAGACCTTGCTACGGTAATGATCTACTTGACTGCACATTGTTTGGTATTGAAGTTGCATCTACGGTCTGGGAATGAGGCTACTCATCATTGTGCACTGTACCAGGAGAGTATAAGAAGCGAGTTAGGTATACAGGGAGGTCGACTCTTTCAAGCATTTCATAGCCTTGTTCCCAGGCTCCTCCCCAGCTTTTTGTCGTATAGTAATACTGTATGCAACCAAAAAGCTGGGGAGGAGCCCGGGAATGAGGCTAGCTAGCTAAGCAGTGATTGGTGACCCTGGGAGTTCAGAACATCTTGCAGAGAACTATTGTGACATTGATCTAGACTAGATGATCCATCGACATCCAACTGCTAAGGCTGGACCAAGCTGACTTTGATTTGTTAATACGATGCACTTGTTGCCAGAAGCTTCTAGGTTGCAATTTAAGATTGAACCACAATCAACGGAATATTAAAGCAACAGTAGACATGCAAGGTTATAATTATAGACTAGCTACAGAAGCTACAGTTAGGGAAAACCCTACTGTTTATCTCTATCACATCAATTCAACTGTATCAAACTCTGTATTTAGTGGCAACTATATAATAGCACAACCTTGGTTGCTATTGAGACAAATATGTACTTTGTTGGTGATGTTGTGTTCAGCAACAATACTGGGAATTGTGTTGGTGGGCTGTTCTGGAGGTTTCCACAAATCTGCTGTTCTTGAATAACCATGCCAAGCAGGTGGGAGGCGCCATCTACATTGAGCAAGACTTGTTACATTTTCCTGGTTTCGTAGCCTGCTACACAAACAGATGTCCTAGATACTAACACGTAACAGCTTAGGTCATTTATTTTGGTGCACCAACAACTCTACACTTGAAGCAGGCAGTGACTTGTATGATGGCTATATCAAGCTACCTTGCATGTGCCAGAACCATCCCACTCAAAATTACAATTGCACATTCAGGTGAAATGGGCCCTTCGGTAATAATTATCTTCAGACCCCATTGGAACTTGCTTTTGTAAAGATACCATGCAAGCCAAATTGCAACGCAAGTATATACACAATATAGAAGTGTATCCCGGTGATTTTAATGTATCGGTTGTGGTTGTAGGGCAAAGGGACGTGCATGTGCCTGGAGTTGCGTGTGCGTCATTAGAGACAATGGAGTATACCAAACCAACAAGTTGCGGACAGCTGCACGAATCTAACCTACTCTGCAAACAAGGTCGAAATGATACAACTGACAGTAACTGTTGACAACCCAGTTTCACCACTGTCACTAATACCACTGAAGGTTATAAAACTTATGTTCCTTCGGTGCCCATTAGGATTCAGTTTGTATGGAAATCCTGCTGATTGCGACTGTGCATTTCCATTGAAGAGAGCAAGAGAGTTCCCAGTGCAGCATTCCCAACCCCCTCATTATCCTGAAGGAATGCGGATGTTACAGTCTTGACAGCCACTATCCAAATTCCTCTCAAACAAGTGACAACACAACAGCAACTAGTATTAGCTATTCTACGTAAGCATTTTTGATTAGCTACTGTGACCCTGGTTTTGCTGACGTTATATATATAATTATTGCAGCAGCAACAATTGTTCAGGTATTCTGTGCAGTGGTTGCAGCCTGGAGTACAGTAGCTAGTAGCTACTACAATGCATAAAGTGCTCAAACACTCACCTGGCACTGGTGGTAGCATTCATAAAGGCCCTCTACTGGAAGCATTCCTCACATGCAGTGCGTAATTTGACAGTTGCTGAGGGTACACTGTATAGGAGGACTGATCTTCTATGCCAATACAATTCACCAATCTTCTTCCCAAGTGGAAAATCCAGCACATCATCTGTCGTATTGAGTTGTATTCATGGAAAATAGAGTCAAAGAAATGAGTGCAGCTATAATTGTGGTGGAAATCTTGCTAGCTATACATGCAAACTCAGTCTTCACCAACACATTTCTGCCAACCCTATAGCTTAGAACTGTATACCATTAGGCATTGCTTGCAGTGTAGCTGGATCTCCCCTCCTTGTTGGTAGGGCTCACAGCACTTGGATCTTAACTTCTAATTCCCACTTCATTAATAATTTCTTGGCAGTGAATTTTTCATTCAGTTATAACTGAATGAAAAATTCACTGCCAATAAATTAATTGATTATTAATGAAATACGCAAGAAATTTCTCATTCACTTAGCTAAGATATTTCTCATTCAGCTAAGAAATTTCTCATTCACATGCACTTAGCTAATTAGCTAAGTGAATGAGACTAACCTGATGCAATCCCAATTGCAATCACAATAATATTGCTTGGTTGGAACCCGGAAATGTCTTATGTACCAGAAATGTTGGATGGCTAGGTTCAGCCCTTGTGATCTGGATGCTTCTGTCAGTGCCCAAACCTGCACTACATATTGGGGTGAAAATGTCTCATTCACAAACAATCACAGTTCATGGGTCCAGGATTACATTGACATAGCTACCTCTTGTTTTGAAAAGACCAAACCAAGCTACTACAGTTATGGAAAACCCTGCTCATTTAACTGTACTAGTATCAAAACTCTGCAAAGCCCAGCCTTGCATGGTTGCTGTACTTTAGTTGTTGGTGGCATTGTGTTCAGCAACAATATACTGGGAATCGTGGGGGAGGGCTGTCTCTGTTAGCTAGAACTTCCACAGTTCTGCAGTTTTTGAGTCGTGTGTGCTGTCAACTTGATGGAGTAGCTAGCTACCAAACCAACTTCTGGCATCCACTTCTAGCACTGCAGTCAGTTGGGGGAAACTGAACAATCTAACCTACTTCATATCCTCTGTTATAATTGTGACTCAGACTGTCCACTGATTATGCGTATTATTTGATTAGCTAGCTACTGCACCACTGGTTTTGCCGATGCTATACTGCAGCAACATAATTCATGGCACTATATAGCTATAGGAGTTTTGTTGTTCATGAAACGACACTCATGATGAATGGTACGTTAATTCATACAAGTGTAAAAAATCATTACAAATGTATGGAGATGTAGGGATAACAGAACAGCAAAGAGTAAGAAAATAAGCAGGGATGATGGCATAAAACAGTTCAGTATACAAACCCATCTTCCACAAAATACATGTATAATGAGAAAATATGTAGGGTGTTGTATACTGAACTGTTTTATGCCATCACCCCTGCTTGTTTTCGCTGTTCTGCTATCCCTACATTTTCCCTAAATGATTTTTTACACTAATCTTGTTTACCTCATTTTTGTAGCAGCATGCATTCACTTCGTACACAGTACACAATTTTGAGTTCAAAGTTCAATGTTTTTCTCTACGCATGCGCACAAATGAAAAATGTCAAATGCTGCTAAACACCGTCGTGAGGGAGTCAGCCAAATTTGAACTAGCCCGTCTGAAGCAAGAAGAAGAAGAAGAAGAAAACCGATTATGGCGGTTTAGTGACTTTCTGTGCGGTACTTTCGCGACGCTGTGTCGCGACACAGGGGAGTCTTCTTGGCCAGGAAAAACTGTCATAAAGCATTAAAGACCTTTAGCTAGCTATAAGTTCGCTGTTTTTGAGATTTTGAGTTTGTATTATTGCGTGTCCGTTGTATCCCTACATATCTAGTAGAGTCTACCGACTCTATGATAAAGGCTTAGCTATATCAGTAGCTACCGGCAAAAGGATATACATGTAATATTATTTGACATGTAGCTAGCTATGTAACACCAAACGGATGGAAAACAATGTCATATCCAAGCACAGAGTTCGTTTATATTTCACGTAGCTAGCTACAATTCGGAACGTACAATTAGGAATTTGTCGTTAATTACGGTATCAACAAAATGTAGATCTGGCAGTTCGCGTGAATTAATGGCTTCTATCGAAATGATGAAGAAGAGAGCCTTAAACCACCTTCCAGCAGTGTGAAGTATCGCAATAATACAGTCAGACAGTACACTATAGCCTGCACTCTTCATCGATCTATTGAGGCTGGCCGCTTTGGAGCGAACGGGTAGCTAGTAGCTACAATACTGAAAGGTCAGAAACTGTTTCGATATTATAAGGCCTTAGAATTTTCTGTCAGTATTTTGTGGGATTGCTATACTGCTCAGTGTTACAGCTATAGTAATCATTGATCCATATACTGAGATCTATACAATCATTACACAATCTCTCGTGGCCCATGGCCATGCACTATGCACTCAGTGATACTAGTACGTACAGCTATATCTAACAGGTAGATCTAACATCGATCTTGTTTTCTGTACCCAGGGAAACCACAATTTGGTAATGAGTGGAAATCCTAACTCTCAGCGCTCTCATTTCTTAGCGCGTTTGTTGGTCTGGCTTCACTGGAGCTCTCAGACTGGTAAGTGTTTTTTTTTAAATAGCTGTACAGGCCTTGGCACATTATGCTGGGCATTATTCTATTCCCTTATGGTCGTCAATTATGCTTTCAAAGTTGACCTATATATAATTATGCTCGGTATTGCTCCGAGGCTGTATGGGCACACCGAAAAAAATCGTTTTAATTATAAGTTCTATTGTATACTGTTACAGTAGCTACATGCTCAAGACAGAAATATACTCTTACAGAAATAATGTTCTTGGTGTTTAAAAGAGCTTGAAATATGACGAATTCTGAGTAGTCTCTCTCTGCAGCTGGAGATGCGCATTGGCCCAAGTTGGCCATGTGATTGATTTTCCACCATATTCCAAATTTAAACCTCTGGTGATACATGCTCTGCTGCTGAAACGTATACGTGACACTAATGCAGCCTATTATTCTCTGACAAGTCTGATTATTATTCAGCATTAAATATTATGCTGGCAAAAATTAATGTGTCAAGGCCTATAAGTATGGTGATTCTGAAAACTGAATTGCACTTACATGTAGCTTGTGGTAATTTTTTTTAATAGCGGAACGTCAAGATCGTGAACAAAGAGACTCGGGTCTAGAGCGGGTGAATGATGACAAATGGGTTGTGGTGTCGAATGATACCAATAGCTCGACAATTTGTAGTAAGTATTTTTTCCAGTGATGTGTACATAATTATAACCCCAATAATTTGCTTTCGCTATTCAATGTATTAGCTATAGAGGCGATATTGAGTGGGGCTACTGTTTCTCCTGAAGATACAGACTGTGATGAAGAGGCACAGCTCGGTAAGAGATCTGCTTAACAGCATTGTGTGATATAAATTATTGTTGCTGAACCTGCAAGATACTATTATGTTAATGTTTTTGGCAGTAGCTATATAAGGTGAGCTTAAAACAACATTGTTCCATTGTAGCCAAGCAGCTAGGTATACTCACCAATTATTGCGATGTATTATCGTTTCAGATGATATAGTGAGAGAAGGTACTCCTTCTGAAGGGACTGGCCGTGGGGCAGAACCTGGTAAGAGATCTGGATTAGGTACCACATCACTTGTACTTCTGAGAATTTGGCAACAGGCAAATGTAGCTAGACAATTGCAGTGCTAAAGAGGAGATATTGAATGAAGGTAAAGCTATTATATACTCTCGAAGAAGCTGTTATGATAAAACTGGGCCTTCCTGGGAGCTTGAACCGCTTGGTTTGCAGAGGCAGTTCATTAGCCCACCCATGCAATAAAAGGCTTGCGCCCCACTGCAAAGTATATTGTCTGAAGATATTATTGTGGGTGGAGCCTCCAGGTATTGGGAGCACATCTGAGTATTAATCAGTGTAATCCAGATGGGATGGGTACATGGGTGGGAATACTTTTGAAGCAGATCCAAGTGCAGATAGTGGCTGCAGCGACTAGCAACAAACTGTAGGTGGCTGCCAGAATGAAAGCATGCAGTGAGCATGTGCAGAGCCTGCCCTGATTATGTGATGAGCACTCAAAGTTAGTTTGCCGATTAACTGGCATTAAACAATTAATCTCGTTACAATGATGCTAATTCATTGGCTGACTACAGCAGTTGATTTAGAAATTCACAGCAGTGAGGTGAGTTTGAACAATACTGGCTATATATCACAATGACGTGTCTTGAAGGAGCGTACTCAGGGGAACATATTTTGGCATGCAGGACTATAGCTATATAAACTTTAACATTGCATGTAGAAAGCAAATACATGTAGTTGTATGTAGAATAGGAGTCACCTCACTGCAATGAATATACTAACTTTCAAAATAATTATGCTGCGTCATGCAGCATTTATATGAGCAAGTGCAGTTGTTGTGAGTGAATACATTATTCTAAGCATAGGGGTCAAACTGCAGGGGCTTGCAGCAGAGAACATTTGGGAAGGAAGGGATCAGGTTAGCCTATAATCACCCGTTTTCATTTTATCCCAGCAATTACAACCAATAATCATGAGACAGATCCTGGTGATGAAACCGGAACAGAGAATACTAGTCCAGGAGATGTCCCTCTGCCATACATGACCCCACAGCGAGTGCCAGATTCAGCCACTGATAGTACAGCAATGACTACCAATGAGATAGATCCTGCTGATGAAACTGGAACAGAAAGACCTAGAAATGATCTCGAAGAGCATGTCCCTCCCTATCATGAAACTGATTTGCTACAAGTAGTACCATACACGACCCCACAGCAGGTATCAGCTGCAGATTCAGCCTCTGACCCAGCAAGTACAACCAAGGAGATAGATCCTGGTGGTGCAACTGGAACAGAAAGCTCTAGAGATGATCACAAAGAGCATGGAATAGATACTGGTGATGAAACTGGACAAGGGGAAGGAGATGAAGAGAAAATATCTCCCAGTCAAGAAACTGTTATGCTGCAACCAAAACAACATATGACCCCACATCACGATACAGATGGCCATAGTGAATACTTTAATCCAACGAGTGCCGGTAAGATCTTATGCAAGCATGCCTCCACATTCCAATGGATAGGCTCCCCACTGGATTGTACAGATGGTGAATACTGTAGCCATATGAATGCTGGCAATGTCATTCCCTTTGTGTAGTACTGACATAGGTTCTAAATTAACTTGTAGCTAGCTAGCTACACCAATATTATATGGCAAATCCCTAAAGATGAAGAAAGGAAAATACACACAGAGAAAGTCTGTTATTCAATAATTATTGACCAAAAGCACACAGCAGTCAAAGGGCAAGAACTCTGAGTATGATATCCAATCGATGGTGAATATGTTTAACAGGTAGACTACTTCACATGAGCAGGTGTAGAGCACATGTTCACACTACCGGTATAAAAATAGTCTGGTAAACATATTCACCACCTCTTCCCCCTCCTGAATGTGTTTAACAAGTGTAGAGCACATGATTGTTCATTTATTCATAGCTGCATGGTAAACATATTCATTCACCACTCTCTTCCCCCTCCTCCCCTCCTCTCCCTCTAAACCCCCCCCCCCCCCCCCCCCCCCCCCCCCCCCATACTGCTGAGATGAAGAAACCATAAAGAGTTCAGCTAAAGGGCCTAGACAGTGTCCCAACTGAGTTTAGTGTGAATAAATGTTTTAGATTCGCTAATTAAATGCCATATAACATCCACACTAAACAGATTGCAGCTCTATATATATATGTGGCAACTGTTGTATATATGACATTCAAATCTGGGCATATCATCATCTTGTGTAGTCCATCTGCAAACAGCATCTATAACAGTATGATATGACAATCAGTGTTTAGCAGGTACTTGCACACATTCACTAACAGCTGCTTGTATACACTGAAAAGCCTCTTGGATATACTTCCTACTCCGAGGCTCCCTGCCTCCATCCCCTCCTCTCTGTTCCCTAACTCCCCTTCTGCTGCCACCCCCTCCCCTTCTCCCTGTCATGCGGCATTAAAGTAATATCACGGGAGAGAGTTACTGTTTAACCTGGACAGTGTCCCTATTGAATTTGGTGTGAATTTGTTTTACCTCTTGACTGTAAGTGGGAGAGATCTTCCACAATGCAATACATACTCCATGGCAATAAATACACTCAGTTTTATGCAGCTCATGTAGTGATTTAGATAATATTATGATTGCAGATGTGCAATTCATATTATACGTTTTGTGTTTACCTTTCTGTCATTTCTGTTGCCTTTCAGCTGGCAGTAATCTCATCAGTAATCGAGCACAGGCTACTGATCCAGAGAAGGCTAAGGCAATAGCTGCTAAAGACACCCTGCAAGCACATTCCTACACCCTCTGCAAATGCATCAACCCATCTGCTCTAGCATCTGGATTGTTTTCGAAGAAAATAATCAATTCAGAGGACTATGAGCGGGCTTCCAATCCAGTATATGGCACAGAAAGGGAAAGAGCACTCAATATACTGGTGAAAGTGATCCCACAGTTGGAACGAAAACCCAGTTGGTTTGATACTGTTTGTAATATTTTGAAGAAGGAGGGTGTCAGCACAAAGAAGCTCAAATGTAAGTGGTAGTCAAGCCACCATGTGCCCTAATTGCGATGTTTTATGCAAATTGTACTATTATACCAAATAAGTGGCCTGTTGGTACCTGTATCTTATAAGGAGCTATTACATAGATAGTGTTGTTACTTGGTGCATGCTAAAGCTGCATGTGTACAAAACCTCTGTTCTGCAGGTGACTACCAGTACAAGTATGATGAACTTACTCAAGACTCAGCAGGACAAACAGAACGTAAATCAACATCATACATAACTAGCTAGTCAGCTTAAACCCATTGTGTCTACTTTCAGGGGATAGTTGTGGTGCCACAGCAAGTTGTGGAGCAAAGCCTTCAGAAGTCCTGACATCAGATTCAGGTAATAATGTTCTCCTAGAGGAAAGCTAGTATTGCAAAAGATCCAGTTGCAAATCGACTGCAACTCATATGGTCCAACAACATTAATATAAGCACACTAAAGTTGATAATTTACTTTCAACAGCCTTTTCTGAAAGGCCCATAATATTAACTATATATAAGTTAGCCTTCCTGCTCATGAGTCAAGATTTTCATAACGTGTGAATATACGAGTGCTTCATACATGGTGAGTGGTTGATACCTATAATATTATATGGTCACTGTAGTTTTTGCCTGGGCTCCACACCAGCCTTCTTTGTTGTACAGAAACTGGATCTTCTGAAGTTGACAGTAACTCACCGACAGTGGAAATGCAGGTGATTAGCTACATAGAAGAGAGCAGACTTTAAATCAATGCTTATGTGAGATGGGTAGTGCTGTAGAGCTATTATAGTGTCATGATGGTAACAGTGCTATTGTATGTTATAGTGCTATTGAATTGTTGTAGGACCAGACCTACCGTAAGGCGTTTGTCATGCAGATGAAGTGCATGGTTTGAGAACGCTGTTGTTACATTTGGCTTGCCTGCGCTGTGCATTACCATTTGTCTTTGTCACTCATGACACAATTAAAGTACAGTAGCTTGCCTCACTGAAGCATGTGTGGATAACTGCTGTAGGTAGGTATAGCTACGTTGAAGAATACACTTTACTCAAGTGTGACTGACTCAGTCTGAAGTCACCTCATCAAATCTCAAATCATGATTCATGTGAGCAACTAACTACAAAATATAGACCCATGCACACTGCCCATGCAGTCCCTGAGAATGCAATGGTAGTCTAGTTGTATTCAGTACATCCATGTAGTGATGTAGTGTATACAACGAGTCATTTATTCATAGCCCCCGAGTCCATTATTCATAGCCACATCTTCTTATTGTGTTCAAGGGTCCATCGTTCCTACAGCAGGCATGTGGAAGTGGTTCCTCCATGACAAACTTGACAGACTCTGCAGTGAAAGAAACTATTCCTACAGAAGTGAGTACAGCATATGTGATGAGTATCACTATATTGTTAACACAAGCATTGTGTGATAAACAAACAATTTACAATGTTTTT
>OZ007505.1:16566293-16692880 GCA_963931865.1 Axinella damicornis | reverse complement strand
TCATTTGACTGACACTATGGACGTGAATGCCCAGGACAAGGTGGTTCATTATGTATACTGCACATAATATGGCATGTGGCCTGATCTACTTGACGTATATATGTAGCACATAAAGAGATGCCAGATTTCAGTCCCAAACCCAACCGCGCTGATCACTTCAGTATCATTTGTTATGAATACACACTGGATGGAAAGTCCTGGAATGAGACTAGCTAGCTACTGATATGCGAAAGTGACTAGTCTATAGTATCTGTCAATGCGTTCTTGCGTCAGCAGAATTTGAAATAGTGGGAAGGGTGAGAAGTGTGATTGCGTTTCACCATGTGAGTGCATCACAGCACTTTGCTGCTGAGTCCCTGCTATAGCAGAGGCTCAGCAAGCCATAGCTGCAGCTATATCTGCAGGGTGCATGGATTATTTGCAATTGTCTACCTGTTTGTCAGCAAAATATTGTCGTTAGTTTATCCGAGGGGCAAGGCTTGTCATCATCCAGTCCAATATTCAATGACCAAATCATAATTGCGATGATTTCTAATCCACACTATGCCAGTGTAACATCATTAACACTTCCTTCTCTATTTCGTAGAAAGGGAGAACACCACTACGTGTAGCCTGCTTGGCTATTGATCCAGTAAGTTATCATGGCGTGGACTAGAAGTTTCATGCAGACCTGTCCGAATTTATGAGAAGCAATATTATGTTGACATCGTTTAGGGCAATCCTGTTCAAAGAGAAGCAGTGATTCCTTATCTGCTGGAATCTGGTGCTAGAACAGACATTGTGGATGAGGTCAGAGTCAAAAATTACACTTAGATTTGTGTAGTACTGATTAACTGATTCTGTGTTCATTATAGGATGAGCAAATTCCTCTTCACCTTGCCTGTCAGAAGAGTGATGCTTGCACTGCAGAAATGTTGTTGAAGCACAGTATTGAGTGCTTGCGGGCCAGAAACAAGGTTCATAACATGACATTGTAAATATTGTATGTTTAACACACAATGCTTGTGTTAACAGATATTTGATCATGATGTCTTCCTGTGTAGGACAAAGACACTCCGCTACACATTGCCTGCCGCAATGGTGCATTGGATGTTGTGAATGTGCTCTTAAAGTACAAAGCAGATCCTCATGCTCTAAATAAGGTAAACCAATTAACCTGCAGGTGATGCAACCTCATTGTGCTAATTGTACTCACCACCCATCTTAGGATGGAAACACCCCACTTCATCTGGCCTGTTTGAATGTTGAAGCTGCTAAGAGACTAGTGAGCTATGATCACAGCACTGTTGATGGGATTGACAAGGTTGGACCATGATGAAATTAACATCTTCAAGCAAGACGTTAACTGTTGGTCCTTGTACTCCTCATACAGAATCAGAACACTGCATTGCATCTTGCTTGTAAGGAAACCATTACCGATGCTACCCTTGTGGATATACTAATGAACAAACGGATTGACAAGTACAATTCTGTAAGTATTCCCATGGCATGCAGGCTTCCACTCAGCTTGTGTCCCTTGAATTAGGCTATAATAAGTGTTTGTCTGTATACAAGTATTGCAGTATTCCATTGTAGCGTCACTGTGTGTGAAAAGCCCGGACTATTGCTCAAAGCATGAAACATTTCTCATCATTTTTGTGTTATTAATTGTATACAGGAAGGTTGTACTACATTGCATTTGGCTAGCTCCTGTGGAAATCTTGTGGTTGTGAAGCAGCTTCTGAGGCACTGTCGCAGTCATCCTTTCGTGAACTGCCAGAACAAGGTATTATAAAGACTACGCTGTGTTTGCACCATTTCAGTGCACTCTATTAGCATGTATAAAACAAGACTGGTTGGCGCTCATACTAGTAAGATATACTAGACCCTACACTGCAAAACCAGCCTGGTATACTGACAGGTGGAGACTCGTCTCATGACGTATACTGCTCTTTTGCTCATCCTCACAGAATGGAGACACAGCATTACACCTTGCTAGTCAGAATGGATTTCAGAGAGTTGTGTCACTACTACTGAAATCCAAGTATAAAGCCAAACGACATATTCCAAACCATGTGAGTAACATTTTCACAAGTGGTAGCGGCTATTTTTTAGTTTATTGTTCTTTGTACTTTCTATTCTGCTGGTATTTTTATGTTCAACACTTTTGGTGGTAATATACCCCAGTGAAGACTTCTTTTCTTTCATCTTGACTATGTAGGCTAACAAGACACCCCTTGATGTCGCTAGGGAGCATCACCATACGGCAGTCGTACAATGTCTAGATCCACCACATTTCAGTCTCTTTCAGTTTCGACGCCAAAAGTCAAAAAAGTGGAACTGATGGGATCATGGGCAGTGTAATTTCAAGTAGTATGTGTTATTCCATCAGGACCTCACATGTAGCAGGCATACTGCTGTACTATCGTTTGTTAAGTTTTGTAGTGTCTGTCCATCTGTTGTCGTCCACACTGTTTTCATGAGTTCTTTGAGTCTTGTTGTATGTCGTCATGCAGGACTCCTGGACCAGCCATTATAGGCTGTTCGGTTTCACGCTAGCCCTTGTACACACAATTCAGCTTTGCTCGGTTCAAAGGTGAAGTCGTAGGACACCCTCGATTAAGATAACGTAAAATTTGAGGGCTAAAATTTCGAGGCGGATCAATGGCGGAGACGCTGGTGTCTTCGACCTCTTTCTCTGTGTAGAAAGGCGTCGCTGCGGGAGTAAAGTGCTTTCCAGCTCATTTATCAGTCCCTGGAGGGTTACGCCAACTTCCTAAGCAGGTAAACGGAGGTAGGCCAGTGTAGGCGGGGCTACAATGCTTATAGTTGCCTGGGGCAACACGTATACACAAAATGTAATCAGACTATTGTGCATACTCAATTATTATGTATACATGTTCCAATGCATGCACAGCTACCACACGGGGTTGCAGTTTATGTCAAAAGTGAGGTTCGAGTGGGGTCCGGGAACGATGCTAAATGTTAGCATCGATTCTGTGTGCTATAATTCGATTCAGTATAACCAGCACCTCCGAATGTTTCCGTAATCCATAGGACAGCAAGTTTGCACCCCATGATGAGCACTATTAGGTTATGGTTAGCATAAATACTGTACAGCACACGGAGGATAACGCACATCATAAATTTCAGCAATTATTGAAGGGTCTCCAGCAGCAGCCAGGGTTTCATGATCAGGAATGAGCTAGCCTGCAGACATTAGCCTCACCTCCAGACCCTGTAGGTGTTATCCTTCGACATGGTGGTGGAATGAGCTAGTCTGCAGCCATTAGCCTGGTCTCGTACAATGACATCATTCCTGGCCTTACCCCCACCAGGGTTTACGTTACCATAGTTCACCTCATGCTTGAATACAGCTGTGCATGCAGTGTGGGATCCACACCTCCAAAAGGACATTGACAAACTTGCGAAGACTAGCATGCAAGATCTGCACCAAGAACTGGTCTGCTTCCTATAGTGACCAACTCCAAATTTTTAACCTCCCGAGCACTCGTGATCGCAGATCATTCCTCAAACTGTGTACAGTGCATGTACAAGATCCTCAATAATGGTTTCTCCTTCCCTGAAAACATCAGGTCAAGGTTTCAGACCCATTCTATGTCCACTCGCCATGTGTCTGCAAACTCATTGATTATTCCCTATGCTCATACAAACTCTTATATGTCCCGAACCCTTCAACTCTATGGAATGGCCTCCCACCGTTATTACATCTTTGTCTACTTTTTGCAGCTTTAAGAATTACTTAAAAGCATTTTTGTTAACTATGTAGATGCACTTATATATTTGCATTTTGCTAAATCAATGCAGCAATGGTTTCTTGACCCCGGTCACAGCTCTGACTACGGTGTCAATGGGAGTATCACCCCCTTGAACCGCCGGTTGCAACGCGGCTACCAGGAGTGTGGTTGCCCCTCAGTGAAGCCTTGTTATAGTTCATGCATGCAGTGAATATTGAATTGGGTTTGTGCACAGGTGCAGACTCAGATCCAGCAACGGATTAGCTGTTGGAAAGCATGCTGAGTGACAGGCAATTAAAGCCTTGACTCTCAACAACAGGGTGCAACTGTAGTAAAGTCAAACCAGACGTCGACGGTTTCGCAGTGTGCAGATTTGTGAAAAGCTGCTGAGTCAGATTTCCGCCCATGCAGTTCTACATTATAGCTATTGACTATATGGAGAAGAACCAAGTTGTCAAAATGGAGCATAACGTCTACTTTAGCACATACACACATGCACACACAGTACATGTACACACATGTGCACAGAAAAAAAGAAAAATCATTTTTTTGATGCGATTTCAACAGCTCTATACTACCATGTAGCTAGATATACATACATATATACGTCAATGCATGCACTAGCTAGGCATGGATGATCAGTGGAAATATCAGAATGGACTGCAGGCATGCTATGACAAAGGCTATATAAAACAAGTTTAACTAGCCAACTACACCGTTGACAGTAGAGTTCCTTCCATACATTATGCCTGCTAAACTAATAAACTGCAACGAACTTAGGATGACCCGTAGCAATCAGAGGAGCTGTGCAGCTTCTGAACACCCGCGCATGCGATTGCAACGGGGCGAACGGATCTCTTCACGGTGATAGCAGCGCATGATCACCAAGTAAACGGTGGGTATTGCAGCAGCAATGAATGGTGATAGCATAGCGTAAATTACCCAGAGTGGAAACAGGTTGTTCTGATCGGATACTGCATAGCTTACTATTGCGCCAGCAAGTTCAGTAAAGTTTACTGCATGGAATACACCAAGATACATCAAGAGTAGCACTCCTTCGGCCTCCCTCTTTCTGAACACATTTGCTAGACTCTCAGTCGTTCCACTGAGTTGATTGGCATCACTTCGTATTGTGCAGATTATCTTGCAAAGGAAGCCTAACGTCACAACCCCACATATGACACACCAGATGTACCACAAGAACAATTTTCGGAGTATTCCACTAACAAGTGGCTGGCAGTCACTGCCACGCACCTTAAACCAACACCACCCTGTAGTTTCACCATAGCCATCCTTGATAAATCCTAGTGCTGCTGGAATGATAGGGACAAAGAGCAGTACGAGATATAGGATTACTTCACCTGCTCTGGCCTTAGACTTACTCAGTACTTCTTCCCCAAGGTCAAAGATATCATTATGGTGTACGTAGAAAGAGTAGAAACGAGTAGCAGTTCTTGCCATCCAAAGTACTGGAGGAAGAAGCCAGTGGCTTGACACAGCCCTTTGTTGTCATCACTTATGTTCTCTGTCCCAATCGCTGTTATCTGCAAGGTAAAGACGATCAGATAGGCTACCGTTGATGCTGTCAGAAACAACAGTATTCTGCGCAACAAATTTTTCAAAGGTTTCTCGATGCAGAAGATAAACAGAACTAGTACTACGATAGCGACTATAAGGCAGACTCCACCTGTTCCACCACGTACGCCAGCCAGTACTTTATGCTGATATGGAAGGAATGCATCACAACCAGTACCATTCGCAGCAGTGTCATTCGTCGCAGAAAACATGTTCAGTAGCTATAGTGCAACTCTTGCATATAAAGTTACAAGAAATCGTTCCGCCCCTATGTTGGATACCGGATGTTGAAGGCAGCCATATTCATATTTTGCCGCGTGTGGGTCTGTAGTAGTCTCGTGCCCATCGCACGAGACCAGGTCTGGTTGTGCAAAGTTGCTTGTTGTCTGATTTCAGAGTGATCTGTAGACCAACATGGCTTTTGTATGCGTTTCTGTAGTAGCTTGCAATCGTTGCCTGGTCCGTGGTGAGTGTGAGTGAAGAAGACAAGTTCAAGGTTCTGAAAATTGAGTACGAAATGAGGAGGAAGTGGCAATGAATGAACCGCCCGCCCGCATGCAATAGCAGGGTTTCCATGGCGCTAAACAAGCAATCAAGTTTGCTTGGCCTTACGGAGGTCGCGCTGTGCGAGAAGCGCCGATGGCGACACATATAACGGTACGCGATGGTGATGTAACGATAGATGTTATAGTGGCTGCAAGTACACTAGGGTTGATGGTAGCAGTTTATCGTCATCCCGTCCCGTCATCCCGGCCTTGGTCTCCTCCTTTATCCAGTATGAATAGCTGTACGCCTTTTGCACACAAAAGCACAACCTACGCAATCGCTGTTACATGAATATTGTCACTTAAATGCCATGCAGTACCATGCAAATCATGTGAATATTGCAACATAAGCTTACTGTTTATTATACGTGCAAGAACATCCAATAAATTTAATGTTGCACTGGAATAACCTCGTTCCCAAGCAGGCCTACCCGGCCCCGTTCTTTCGGTTTGCACGCATTGACGTCGACAATGATGAATTTTTAATGACTTGTAGAGGCCCAAGGTGGCCCATCAGTCAGTAGCTACATATAGAAAATGACAGACAAGTATAAGGACTAAATGACAAAAATGAAGGATTTATATGCCGGTAAAACACATTCTGCACGAAAAGCATTCCGATATAAACCAAGCTAGCTTCCTAATAACGTTGGTGTTGGTGGTGGTGAACATAAATAACATCTTCTCTTGTTCTGATAATTCTAGAAAAGCAGGGTTGTCTTTTGAAGCAACTTTGTACAAAATATCTCTGTAGCCCTGTGTGATCCTGCAGCCTGTTATAAAATGTTTCTCGTCGTCCACCATTCCACTGTTACAGTATAGACATATTCGTTGCTCTGCTGGAATTTGAGGTCTTTTATATCTCCCAGTTTCTATCCTTAGGTTGTGGCAGCTCACTCTCAGTCTACACATAGCAATTCGATGTCTTCTATTTGTCACCACAGACAAGTAATCCTCCCATCCAAAATTGAATTTGAATGTTCGATAGGTGCGCAGCTTGTTTCCCCCAACTGTCCTTTCATCGTTCCAAAGATCGGCATACCATTTACACACAAATGTATCTTCCATTTTCTTTTGGATAAGGTGCAGAGAGCTCCCTATGTCCACAACCCCATAGGTCTGTAGCAGACGCCGTACACCACTGGCCCAGGATGTTTGCAATTGCTTGGATACTGTTAGGGCTTCCTTTACCAAGCTAGGCACTTCTCCATGCAATCTATTCCAGAACTTCATGACACGATACTGTGTTCTAATCCAGAGTGGGAGTCGTCCAGTCTCTCCATACACTGCATTGTTTGTTGCCGTGAAAGGCAGCCCCAGCATTTTCTTACAATATTTGAGCACTGTCCTCTCCATTATAAGGAATTCTCTCAGACCCCAGATTTCACTTCCATATTCCAATACTGGTTGCACCAGTGCAGTAAACAGTGAGCATAGAGTGTCACACGAAAACCCTCCACATTCCCTAGACATAACAAATATCATATTCATAACTTTCAATGCACTCTTGCTCAACGCCTCAGTAGCTTCATTGAACATTCCATTCTGGTGAAAGATGATTCCCAAGTACCGATATGATGTAACTTGTTCTAGAGGGTTGTCATTGTAGTACCAGGTAATTGTAGTAATAATACACGGACGCGGAAGAGCGGCGCCACGTCGTCCAAACCGAAGAACAAGAAAAATTGTGGCAGGGCTTTAATAGCCTCGTTCCCAGGCGCTGTTTGCGCATGCGCCGTGTTGCACGACCGTACATTACTGAAACACGGGAGTCGTTTTACACCAACAAGACGCAGCTCTGTTCAATCAAGCCGTGCCGTATACGCCTTCGGTAAGGTCGGAAAGCCAGGAACGGTGCTGAGGACGAACAGCTGACAGCAATACAGTAGGTACACGATGGCAAGAATGTGTTTACATGGTTAAATACGGCCAGGTCGAATTTCTATGGGGTCTTACCGGGTCTCTATCGTGCTTCGCGTCCACTTCGGAAAGGTAGAAGCGGCGTACCGCCGTCCACAACCACGGCCTCGCATGATGCTGAAGTCGTATATTTTACCGAATATTTGTCCGTGTTATTTCAGCTTACGTATCTCGATGGAGAATGTAACGAAACTGCTCGCGCGTCCGCGTAGGGCTGGGAACGCCATTTACAGTTGAGCTTTCAAACTGCTTTCATTTGTGTATCTTTGGGTGGAGTATCTTCAATTCAATTTACAGCTCTTAACTAGCATGGGCTGAAGTGTGTTTCATAAATTTCATGTTTACAAAGCCATACAAGGGCACTAGTAGTATCCAGCATCCCATAAATTAAGAATGCCTTTGTGTCTAAAAACATTCCAGCACTTAGCATTAAATGCAAACGATGAACATACATTAACGATAACTACCAGAAGTAGCTAACCCAGCAACCACACTCTTGGTAGTGCATGCAATGCAACTGGCAGGGCAACCAAGGTCTCGCCTTGTAGTCTCGTTAGCCACCACCAGACGTCATACATGTATACAAGTCACAAATATGACGCCATTCAAGCGCGCGCTGAATAACTACATGTGCGGCGCGCGCGACCGGCAATTTCATTGGTATGATGTAATTTCCTGTTTCATCCATAATTAATTCTGTACACAATGTGACGAAGAAGCTGATTAGGCTGGCTGCTTTGGAGAAACAGGTATCTAGTAGCTATAGAGTGTTGAAAGTTCCAACAGAATTTCTGCTGTCAATAAGTTGTTGTTTGTTGTCAGAGTGCCCTGTTTAGTGCATTTACCTACAACTACTCAGCTACAATCTACCATGACCATGGCCATGCATTTTCTGACAATGATCTTGTTTTTGCATGCAGGTACATACAATTAGCCGGCTATGGGTGGAAGCATAAGCTTTGGTAAGCAATACTTTGCCGTATAGAAATTCTACCATTGGCAGAACCAACGATTTGGCTAGCGATAGCAGTAGCTATTATACAAGTATGGATATCATATTATGTGCTTTTATGCCAGCCTATATGTTTATATCAACAGGACGTCGCCACAGCACGTGGGTGGAAAAACCTTGGATGTTGGTGTCAATTGATCCCAATGGTGTAGCAATATGTAAGTGTTCTTTTGCTACTGTGGGTTCATATTGGCAGCCCCAAATTATTACTGTTGCTATTTAGTTACAGAGGAGATATCAATATTGAGTGAAGCTACAGCTCCTCCTGAAGATACTGGCTGTGGGGAACAACCTGGTAAACTACATGAACAGTGCATTATGTAATGTATCACAGTACTTCTAGTTCTGTGGCTTGACCTCTATAGACCAAACTATATTCATTGCTATAAAGAATGCATGAAGTTATGATTGTACCTATTGTATAGTAGCTGAGGCAGCAGATGATTCTGATAGTTCAATATATTTACTGCAGTATAAGGGAGCTTCAAACATCAATTACATCACCAGTATATTATTGCTATTGTTTCAGAGGAGGTATTAAATGAAGGTACAGCTTCTCCTGAAGAGACTGGCCATGGGGCACAACTTGGTAAGAGATCTGCTTATCAGCATTGGGCAAAACATATCCTAGTGAAAATTGACCTCCAAGGCCTTAGCTAATTATAATGTATATTCATTGCTATTGCTGATGCAGCAGTCATTTTAACCCTTTAACCACGGAATTCTTCCCACCAAGACCACACATTTTCATATATTCAGCGCACACCACTTTCGTAGGTACTCCTCTCCCACAGCATTCGCTCCTCAGTGGCCAAACTTGGTGGGGCCCGCACACGTGGAGAGACCCCTCTGGCAATACCATTAATGATATTCATGCCCCCCCCCCCCCCCCCCCCCCCCCCCCCCCCCCCCCACAAGTCCAGCAATCGGAGGTCAAATTTTGATGTCAGCCGGATTTTCCCTGGGCTGAGAAACACAAAGATACTCCACTGTTTGCTCATGGATGTAAAATTACATCTTTACCATGACGTCAAGAAGCATAATTATACTATATTTCCATGCTCCACGCAGTTTTCCTGGTCAATATAATGTTGTTCTGCTGATAATTATTAGCTCTGGCTAGGTGTAGAGATTGTGGCGCATCACATGATATCATCAAGTTCGTAACAGGTATAAGTGACATTTGCCCCTCCCAACTCGCTTGAAACATAATTTTTTATGTGGTATCTGCAGTCTGACCGGAGCTTGTGAATAAAGAATATCTTTCATTATAGAGTTACTGGCATTAGAGGCAGCCCCTGATCCATCATCTGCAACCAATGAGATAGATCCTGGTGATGAAATTGGACAAAGGGAAAGAGATGGTCATAAAGAAGAACAAGTCTGTCCCAGTCAAGAAACTGATTTCCTACAAGCAACACCATACATGAACTCACAACAGGTGTTGGGGTCAGCTTCTAGTCCAGCAATTGCAACCAATGAGATAAATCCTGATGATCAAACTGACGGGATTGATCGTGGTGATGAAAGTGAACAACAGGGAAGAGGTGAGGAGCCTAGTCACATGCAGAGTCGATATGCTATATACAAAGAAAATCACACATGACCACACAGTATGATACAGATGGTGAATACATCAACTCAGTGAATGTTGTTAGGACATATATAATCAACCATGCCTCCACATTCCAATAGATAGCTAGGCCACTTGGTTAGTAAATCTCCCTACTTTCTGGATATTAATGTAAGATGTACGTATTTCATTGTAGACCAGAGGTTACTGGTAGCAGAGCCAGCCTCTGGTCCAGCAATTGCGCTACCAGTGCATCGTGGTGGTGAAACTGAACAGGAGGATGGAGATGAAGAGCAAACCGATCTGCTACAAGGAACATCTCAACAGGATGGCGAATGCTGTAGCCTGATGAATGCTGGTAAGATGAAAGAGGCTGTTAATCAATTAGAGGCCGAGGCACAGCCGAGGCTTCTAATTGAATAACTGCCAAGTGTGTTCCTGATAAACCACAGCAGCTGGTAGTACAACTGGCTTGTACTACAGTGGCTTCTAAGTGCACTTAAGTTGCTGAGTATACTATAAAGTAGTCTGGTGCCCAGACCCCACCCCCCGGCCGGGGAGAGGGTCTGGTTACACAAGCCCGAATTCTTGGGCTCAGCGGAAGTGCCAAAGCCTTGTAATTGTAGGTGCAAAAATGCTAAATGAAACATGAATCTCATCATCACACACAATACGGCCAAATTATGGCTGAAAGTCGTTCATGTATTCGCTGCGGCATCTACAAGACAAAATGATACTTGTAGCAGTGAAACAGCGCAGAAAGCTCAACCCGTGCAAACTTACAAACGAAGCGGTTTGGAGATTCGTTGGGAAGTTCATGGATCCTTTCAAGAGAAGACCGCCCAATGCCGAGTACTATGTGTGCCAGAAAGACTTCCAACAGGTATCCAACAGCTGACGGTAAGGCAGCATAGCACAGATACTTTCCACTCCTGGTAGGAAGACAGGAGAAACATCACTTCCAACACAACAAAAAAATGCTCGCAGAATGTGCATTTGTTCGTCCGTGGGTTCATCGTAGCCTAATGCCTGTACTCCAAACAACACCGCTGCTTTTACAGGGAACCTTTCACGAAGACGCTTGCTTGAAACATGGTTTTGCTTAATTTATAGTATTGTGGTATAACAATAATTATTAGATGTCTGCAGTCTGGACCAGAACTTGTGAATGAATAGCTAGTCAGGGAATATCTCTCATTATAGAGTTACTGGCATCAGAGGCAGGCCCTGATCCATCATCTGCAGCCAATGAGGTACATCCTGGTAATGAAACTGGACAAGGGGAAAGAGATGGTCATAAAGAGCAAGTCTGTCCCAGTCAAGAGCTATATACAACAGTCGTTGGGGTACAGGTCAGCTTCTAGTCCGGCAATTGCAACCAATGATCAGACCGACTGGCTAGATTCTGGTGATGAAAGTGAACAACAGAGAAGAGATGAAGTGCCTAGCCACGGAGTTGGTATGTTACAAGAAAATTCACACATGACCACCCAACGTGATACACATGGTGAATACTTGAATGTTGTTACGACATAATCAAGCATGCCTCCACATTTCAATAGGTAGCTAGGCCACTTGGTTAGCTAGCTACTTTCAGATATTAATGTAACATGTATGTGTTTCATATTGTAGACCAGAGCCTGCTGCTATCAGAGCCAGCCTCTGATCCAGCAATTGCAACCAACGGGTTACCAGCAGATCTTGGCAGTGAAACTGAACAAGGGGATAGTGATGAAGAGCAAACTTCCAGTCAAGGAACTGATCTGCTACAAGGAGCATCACACATTACCCAACAGGATGGTGCATGCTGTAGCCTAATGAATGCTGGTAAGATAAATGCCTCCACATTCCGTTTGTGTACATATGTACATAGCCAATCTGAGAGCAGCCACTGATTATCTTGCATACCAATATTAAAGTACTGCAGCGAGTGCACTACGAGAAATAATGCACAAGGGCGTGGTCGAGAAGCTAATATAGCACGAGGCAAAGCCAAGTGCTATATTTGCCTCGAGACCACTCCCGTGTGCATTAGTTTCCGTAGTAAGTGGTACTTTAAATGGTTTATTGCAGCATCTACGGAGCGCTATTTCCGGTGCTATATTGCCCAGTGGAAAATATAGCACACCATGTGCATTAACAAAGCACACTTCGGCCCTTTCATCTTCTATGGCTTCATACAATGAATGGGTAAATCCCTTATGCTGAAGAGAAAAGAATATCCAATAATAATTGTCGATACAAAATTTAGCGATTTGAAGGTACCTCAGATTTGGCAGGTAGATCTACTAGCTAGAATGAGTCATTGTGATTAAGCTATTATTTAAAGAATTCACCTATACTTGCTAAAATCGCTAAACTCTACCTGCATAGTGTCCATGGAACCGTACTTCAATCACTAATGTGGAGGGGTAGACTTGGCAAGGGTCCTGTAACCTTAACTGCATGCCGTGTTGAGATTGCAGCTCCATGTGACAACTTTTAGTCTCCCTTTCTGAGAATATCAGTGGGAGACAACCTCTCACTAACAAAGTTCTGCGTAGTCCATCTTGTTGTATACATGCAGTGCATGAATGCATCCAGTTATAGCTCATGCAGTGATTTTTCTGCCTATATCTTTTAGTATATAGATGAATGCAAATGTCTAATTGTCATTTCTGTTGTCATTCAGCTACCAGTGATCTGTTCAGTATTCGGCCCAACACTACTGATCCAGAGAGAGCCAAGGCAGTAGCTGCTAGATATGCTCTTCAAACACATTATGACTCTTTGTCCAGATCAATCAAGTCATCATCTGGTTTGGCATCTGGATTGTTCTCACACAAAGTAATCAATTCGGAAGATTCCGAGCTGGCTTCCAATCCGGTATATGGCACAGAACGGCAAAGAGCACAAGCTCTACTCATGAAGGTCATCCGACAGTTGGAACGAAGACCCCACTACTTGGATACCCTTTGCGATATTTTGAAGAAGGAGGGTGTCAGCAGCAAGGAACTCAAACGTGAGTGGTATTAAAGCCGATGTATTACCTGATGCTATGGGAATCTCTGCCTGCAGGTGATTACCGGCGCAAGTATGATGAACTGACTCAAGACCCAGTACAACAAACAGAACGTAATTTCTTCATTATAATTATTATATAGTCAATATTAAGTACTGCATAATATGCACACTTTCAGAGGATCTTCTCGCAGTTGTTGGAGAAGCAGCAACTACTGGAGCCAAGTGTTTAGAAGTTCTGACATCAGATTCAGGTAATTTTCTCAAGTGGTGTAAGCACCACCTAGTCAATTACATAATTATACAAGCAGCTATGACATTAGAGCCAGTACTTTACTGTAACAGTGACCAGTTGACTTATGGTGCAACAAATTTATCATGTACGTACAAGTCATTGCTACTGTCTCAGTACCTGCACATTTGGGTTGAAGATGTTACCGTTTGCAAATAGTACTTCATATGCATTGGGATTCATGAACTCTTAATTGGTTCAACATCATGTATACAGAGCTATGCGGCATGCTTGTATTCATCCCTGACTTCCATTAAACAATGGTTATAAACACCTAGCCATGCAAATGTACATAGTAAGTCTTAGCTCACTGCCTATGGTAGCTACACAACATATAATGTACTACAAATTGCTGTTTTGCGGTCAAGGGCAAGGGCAATCAGGTACAAAAAGAACCAACCATTACATTGTGGATTATAACAGCTCATTCAGATCTCATTGTGCACTTTCCCCTTGCCTCGACTGACGTAACCAACCAACACTACAATAGGAATGAAGGCCGTGCTGTAACTTTTTCCTAGGCTACTCACCAGCCTGTGTTTTCAAATTCTTTCCTTTTGCAGAGACTGAATCTGAAGTTGGCAGTGACTTGTCGTCAGTAGAAACACAGGTGATTAACTTAGCTACGAGCTGTATAGCTTTAACATGGCCAGACCTACTCATTCTATTTCCTGTAATGGGTATATATGTAGCTATAATGATACGTGATTGCCAGAACCATGGATAACTGGACTGTGGAGGGATAACTGGGAAAGTGACATCTCATGGACTGAACGGAGTGTTGTGATTGTCACAGTACATTAACATTACATGCATGCAGGCTCCTCCCAGTGGTTACTGTACAGTACATACCGAACGTTGGGGACCAGTAAGTGACACAACACTTGGGAGGAGTCTGGGGATGAAACCAGACCAATGGTAAAGCAGTCATTCCTGTAACAGTGGAAACGTACTTTTGGTTTTCCAGCGATGTGTTAATCGCCTTCCATCTTCAGGTCTTGACTGTTGAGAAGATACTGTTGGGACAAGAGCAATATCAAGAATCAGTGATGGAGAAATTCCGCCATGATCTAGCAAAAAAAGTGTGTTTCTATAAGCTCAGCATGGGTGGAAAACTGGTACATTAAGTATGCTCTACTAAATTTACTCGGATCACCTTTACTGGCAACATCTGGTTGCTGAATGTACTAGACAGTAGAATTATTCCTGTGAATGCAGACTGGATGGTCACTGTCATGCTCTGTGCTCACACAGTCCACTGACCTATTAGAGTCCATTGTGGGACCAATTTAGCTGTTTCAGCAGTTTTCCTGTGTAGGGGAGTGCCAGTAGGCGTGGTCTGTGCAGGAAATAGCCAGTGGTCCCACAATGGACTTGAACAGGTGAGTGGACAGCAGAGCAACATTGGTGCCTGTCCAGGCCTGTATCTACAGGTAGTTTATCCTGCATGTGATTACAATGGCATGAGTGTAGTGTATATTATCTTGAAAGAAGATATCAGTTAAATGAGAGATCCCACTGAAACAACCTCCTGAATATGGCTAAAACTACCTGCTCATTGGCCACAATTATGTGATTGACTGAATCCTGGAGCCACCTCAGCAATTCTTGCACCTTTTGATATTTGAATACACAAGGAAGTGGTACCATTGTTTCACATGAGCAACTAATTATTAGTCTGAGGATTCCTGAGAGTGTAATGGCAGACTAGTTATGTTAACAGCACATGCAGTGCTTGCATATTTCCTTGAGTCTATTATTCCTATTACGCATATCTGCTTATTGTGTTCAAGGGCCCAGCATTCCTGCAGCAGGCGTGTAGAAGTGGGTACTCCATGACAGTGCAGCACATATTGACAAACTCAAAGCAGCTGTATGGAACTATTCTAACAGAAGTGAGTACAATATACGTGTAATTGTATCACTGTTATATGCTCCCTGAGTACCATGTCACCTAGTCTAGCTGCTAGACCCTCCTCTCTCCCCAGGAAATGAACGCACTGAAACACGGCAGGGAGAGGAGGACCCTCCTCTCCCTTCCGCGTTTCCGTTACTTCATTTCCGGGAGGGAGAAGAGGGTCTAGCAGCTAGACTACATATCACCATGCATGCTAAGCAATGTTGGCTGTTAGATCATGGACACCAGAAAAACTTGATTTGCAACATTTCAACCACACTCTGGTAATCTCCTTTGGGCATACTAGCTGAGTTCACACTCTGTAATTCTTGAAGAATATTACCAAGTGTGATTACAACGTTGCAAATATAGTAGCTACCGGTATTGCCAAGATGTATTTACTGTATTTGTACCAGGTTAAATTCGTTCTGCTTGAGCATTTCTGCACAAAGTATTATCTTCTTGAATTGGTGGGGTAGTAGAGCTACATGTATCGGCCCAGTAGCTAGCAGTCTCCCAAACCTTGTAGACATGGTTGATTACGGATTGCATGTTTACCTCTATAATTCACTCATTGTCTCACATATATGCAAGTCTCATTCTTAGACCACCAACTGAATTTCAGATGTGAGTGCTATGGCAAACTGAAAGTTTTCCCCACCAAAAGTGTAGCCTCATTCCCAGGCCGTTTCCACCGCCAGTATTTCATCGCTTCCAGTATTTCATACTGGAAGCGATGAAATGCTGGCGGTGGGAACGGCCTGGGAATGAGGCTACCAAAAGTGTGTATTATAATGTGTTTTTTGGAATTTGCAAAGTTTTCTTCTGTGGATTAATCCTCTATACAGTAAACTTGCAGTCATGGCAATGAAAGTGGATGATGTTTTGGATATATAGGGGTGCTGGGAACAGAGGCCACGCAGCGGCTGATAATGTATCCACGCAAAGTGTGGAAATGGTTTTTTGATCAAGTTGTAACGGAGCAAGTTCTCGGAGCTTCTTGCTGTATTTTAGGTGATGCACTAACATCATGTATACATTGATCCTGGACCTTCTCTGCGCTATCTGTTCTTTCCCTTTTTCTCAATGCATGTTTCTTTTGCCGTCTGTGTCTTGTTCAGTCTGCAAGTGGTGCAGAAGTGCAGAAATTTTCATGGGAGTGCCAGTCCCCATTTCCCCTATGGTTCCTACGCCATTAATTGATTGCCTTGGTAGTTCAACATTGGCAGGTGTATGACTAGTACCTTCTCTTCCATAATTGTGCAGAATGATGAAACATTGCTGCACCTTGCTCTGGACCATGGGCACTGCAATGTGTTCAATGTCCTGCGTTGTCACTTGACTGACACTGATGTGAATGCCCAGGATAAGGTTCTTCATTTACATAAATCTCACATGATTGTAATAATTAGACCGCACGGAGTAAACTTCAACTAGACATAATTATGTTATCTGCTCATTTCTTCATTACCATGTGTCCTGAGCTGCCTTGTTTGTGACATAACAAAATACAAGAAGACATGTCCCATTGCGGTAATTAGAGTGCCTGCTTAGCTCTTAGAAGACCAGTGATATTGTGGTATCACTAATCACTTGACTACTAATCACCGGACTGAATTGGACTCCGACTAGTCCAGGTTAAAGGTTAGATGTCAAGTAGTAAACACCCCTGCCTTGTCACTGTGTAGCTCATCACCTGTATGTACAGGTGCCTTGCCGCCCAGCATTATCTGCCACGTCAAAAAGAATTAGCGTATACTAATGTACCCAGAAACTCCAAATAAACATCAAATGTTTAAGGCAAATGTACAATCTACGTTTGTAAGATTGTCATGCCATTGTCAGTTCCCACACACTTTCGGTTAACTCTTTAGGGCCCAAATTTATTGAAATCTCCCCCACAGCAAAAATTGGCATTTGCACACAGCGTTTTAGCATTGCCTAGGGCGCGCAGTGTCCAGCAAAACTCGGGGGAGTGCCCCTTGCTGTTAGCAGTAATGATTACACTCACCGTTGACCAAGGCAGGAAGGGGCGGAGGCACTGGGTGGAGCCAATAACTGAGCTAGCTGTGTGGTTATCGCGCCGTTCGACCAGCTGCTAAAACTCGACTGTTGTCTTGCCATACAATGGCGGACTTGTTTCTGCCCATAACAGCTGCCAGCTGAGACGCTTGGCGCTCTTGATTCTGTTGTTATACAGAGGGGGATTACCAACAAGTCTCCAGGAGTAGTGCTGGTCCAAGCTCGTCCATCGCTAGAAAGTGAGAAGCCATAGTACATGGTTCTGTAATACGCGTGACTTTTGGCGGATATATCCGCTATGGGCCCTAAAGAGTTAACAACCAAATCCATGTTATAGCTATATACCAAGACGACATTATGCACTTTGTTTAAAGCTAATTTTCTTCTCTATGTTTGTAGAAAGGGAGAACACTACTGCATGTAGCATGTGTGGCTAGTACACACCTTTATCCAGTAAGTTGTGATCGTTCATGGCAAGAACTTGATTCTTTCGGACCTATGCAGAAGTTACAATTCAGGTTCTTGGCCTCATTTAGGAGAATCCTGTTCGAAGACAGTTTCATGAAGTAGTGATTCCCTGTCTCCTGAAATCTGGTGCTAAAACAGACATTAAGGATGAGGTCAGAGTCAAACTATTCAGATTTGTGTTCTAGTAGACTGATTAGATATCCTGGTTTGTTGTAGGATGGACAAACTCCTCTTCACCTTGCCTGTCAGAAGAATGATGCTGACATTGCAGAAATATTGTTGAAGCACAGTGCAGAGTGCATTGTAATCAAAAACAAGGTACTTACTTGTTTATCAGATAGAAACTATTCATGCGCGGATTTGTTGTAGCACACATGTAGCAGCGATTTGCATGAATATTCCTTGTAGCTTGGTGACACTCCACTGCACATTGCCAGCAACAAGGGTGCATCAGATCTTGTGGATGTTCTCTTGAAACACAAAGCAGATCCTCATGCACAAAACAAGGTAAGCAAATTGAATGCATGGGTGGATGCAACCTTCCAATACAGTGCCTTAATTGTTGTCATTAACCATTTCTATTCTCAGGATGAGCTCACGCCACTTCACTTAGCGTGTTTGAAGGGCAATGTTGAAGTTGCTGAGATTCTAGTGATGCATGACCCTGGCACTCTTGATATGTTTGACAAGGTAAGAAAGGTAGATACGTTACATCTGGCCATGGATGTCCATTATTTTCCAGTACAATGTTATTTTCCAAGTGTGGATGCAAGGCATTCTGTTGGTCCAAGTGTTGGAGCAACAGCTGGCTATATCCTCATTCTTAGATCAGACAAACAGAATGGGCCAGCCTATAACATAATTACATACAGATATCTATAGAGTTTGTATCATAGACACAATCATTATACTAAGCATAAAAGCTACAAGTAGCTTCGCTCGCTCAGCTACTTCCCCCTCATTCGCCTGCGTGAGTAATCCGGTGCCGGACAGCTCTCTGTGCAGAGTGCTGCTCCCCGATTTGCATCCGCTTCAGCTGCTGCTCCCTGATTGCGTGCGCTGCTCGCCGCTTGCGTCCGCTTCAAGCCTTCAACTGCTCCCCGATTGCATCCGCTTCGGCTGCTGCTCCGCGATTGCGATCGCTTCAACTGCTGCTCCCCGATTGTGTCCGCTTCAACTGCTGCTCCCCGATCACGTCCGCTTCGACTGCTGCTCCCTTCCATCCGCTTGTAGCCCCAGCTGTTCAGGAAGATTCCAGCCCATGCCCGGCCCCAATGTTCTCGAACATTCTTCGCAGAGTTCGAGGTTCAAGTACGAAAGGTCCCGCGTCACTAGTCTAGACCCGCCCCACGAACATCCCACTTCCGTCACACACAGACAGACACACACACGTTAAAATCTTAATGTATTGATGCCCCAAAGCAAGCAAACTAGACGTTACCGCTATTTCTCAGTCACAGGAGTCCTGACTGTTGCCATGCCTTCATTTGGTTCTCACTGTATTTCTTCTGCATGCTTAGACACTGATCCCAGGGTGTGCAGCATCAAACATTTGTACTCTTTTCAAGGGGAGTTTGTATTGAGTGTATGACTGTTAATTGCAGGATGGACAGACTCCCCTTCACCTTGCCTGCGACAAGAGTGGTGTTGATACTGCAGAAATGCTGTTGAGGCACAACACTAGGTGCTGGAGGGTCAAAAACAAGGTTTATAGTATAGTGAAGCATGTTAAGTCTACGTACATACAGTGTTTCTTTAGCATGCAATGCTTACTTATTTATATAGGACAAAGACACTCCACTACATGTTGCATGCCGCAAAGGTGCATTGGACGTTGTAGACGTGCTCTTAAAGTACAAAGCGGATCCTCAAGCTCAAAACAAGGTATATAGCCAAACCTGGCTAGTGATGCAAACTCAATAGTACTATAGTACTGTGCCAAATTGTATAGCTACTCACTTACCATTACCACCCTACCTAGGATGGATACACCCCGCTCCATCTCGCATGTTTGAATGTTGAAGTTGCTAAGCGACTAATAAAGCATGATCCCAGCACTATTGATGGGATTGACAAGGTAAAAATGAGTACCAGCAAGCAAGATGCGAAGGATCTCATAATGACATAGTCTGGTAACTATTGCCCTCTATCCTATGCAGAAAGGGAACACTCCATTACATCTCGCTTGCCAGGAAAATGTTACCGATGCCACTCTTGTGGTTATACTACAGAACAAACGGATTAATGAATACAATTTCGTAAGTGTTAAGGTTACGGGATACCGTGTGCTCATTAAATATACATGTTACCTTTGTCCCTCCGCGCAGGAACTAGCTAGAGACACGCAACAAAAACGACGCATAACAGCAATATGAGTACCTTCTAGCTGGTATGATCTTAGCGCCTGAGTACAACATGCCAATGTAGGCAGTGGCATTGAACTTCAAGGTTAAGTTGGCGAACTTTGGCGTCAGATTTTGCAATCAGAAAGGGCTAACAGACCAGCTTGGCAGCATTCATGGGAAGTTTTCAACTGACTGGAGGGCAGCTTGGAGCGAGTTCGCTTCGCTGCCATTGGAAAACGAGGGAGGGTCGTTCATACCACGAAGCCATTCACTTTTCGCCTGATCAGACAAGTAGAACACACAGTATCTCACGAACAGGATGTTTATCTCGATAAAACTTTTCGAGCTGTCCTGCCCCTTTCTTCGTAGAATTGAAGTCCAGTCTAATATACGTTACTTCAGCGATAAAAAATTGACGCCAAAGTCGCGCACACATTTCACTGTTGATTGTAAACCGCAAGCGCGCACCGCGCATGCGCAATAGCCATGTTTGTGTGTGAAAAATTGTTCTATTAGAGAATGAGTGCAGGGCATTAATGGACTTAGATGTCTCACCTTGTAGGGCCTTCATTTCCAGTGTTCAAGGCCTGTTTTTAGGTTGGCATTTCCCAAGAGCCTTGATTGAAATTTCATTAACAGGTGGGTGTGGTTAGGGTCATGCATCTGCTTAGGATGGCTGAAATGATTTCTGGGATCTCTACCTAAAGTGTGGGTGGCAGTTGTCCGGCTGCGTGAATAACATATACCCAGCAATAATTACTTCAAGGAGTGGTATACAGAAATCAAGTCTGTACCATGTGTATGCCATTGATTGAGTTGAATTGTGCTGCACATGAACCTCTTGTAGCTATTGTTGTATACAATCTACTATCAAGATGTAGCCTCATTCCCAGACCCTCCAGTTTTTGATCGCTTAACTTGGAGGTGTAGATGGCAAATCTATCAAGATGTACGTATATGTAGTAGCATGCTTTGATAATAGCTAGCCTTGTTCCCACGACTCCACCCCTAGCTTTTGTCGCTTACAGTTTGTATACTGATATAGACTTAGTGCAAGTGACAAGTATTGATGCATAATTATTTCTATGATTGTGATATAGATGACTTGAGAGACAAAAATGGTGCAAGTTGTGTACTGACAGTTAGTAGGATAAATATACTTCACACCAAATTGTCTGCTCTTAATTATGCAGGAAGGTTTTACTACTCTGCATATGGCAAGCTCCTGTGGAAATCTTGCAGTTGCGAAACAGCTTCTTAAGTGTTGTCACACTCGTTCTTTTGTGAACCGCCAGAACAAGGTATACGTATTATAAAGTGGTTGGTTCAGTAGTAAGCTCCCGTCCCGTTTTCTGCACGTTTTCCCACTCGCTCCTTATGTCTTAGCACATAACCATTATTTTTGCACAGTCAGCTCTTAAGCTGGCCAGTTTCATAGTTTCTTTCCCCTTCTCCGGGCAATGAATTGCTTCACTAATATCTGCTCCATTCATGGGCTAGCCTTGTACAGTGTGGTATTCACTTTAATCTGGAGGCATGAAGTGCCTCCACACAGAGGCTGTGCATTGCCAGCTAAGCTGAGAAAACTATATATTTTTTGCCATCATAGTCAGGGTTCTTGTAGCAACTTCATGCTTTGCACTGCACTGGTAGCTAGGGCTTTCTGCCGTCACATGATACTGGTGACCCTCCCAGGCTGCAGGCCTGATTCATCAACCATTGTAGCTATACATTATAGGAGTAGCGTGAAGTATATAATTAAAGGCAATCAATATAATATTATATTAATGTGTGTGTGTGTGTGTGTGTGCGTGACGGAAGTGGGATGTTCGTGGGGCGGGACTAGACTAGTGACACACAACTTTCATACTTCAATAACATCAAACCCGGGGAGCAGCAGCTGAAGTGGACACAATCGGGGAGCAGCAGCCGAAGCGGATGCATACTGGGAGCAGCAGGCCTATATAGGTGAATCAGATCGATGCAATCGGGGAGCAGCAGCTGACGTAGACGCAATTGGGGAGCACCAGCTCTGCACGCGCACAGGGAGCTGTTTGGCGCCGGATTACTCACGTAGGCGAACGAGGGAGAAGTAGCTGAGCAAGCGAAGCTACTTGTAGACCTTAATCTGCTAAAATGTAATTCTAGGTGTCTGTTACAATCCCCGGAAGTTGCATATACATGTACCTGTTGGTCACCATGCAGATAGGCAGATAGCTACCCAGATTTGAAGTAAATGGGATGTATAGTGTCCGAGTTATGGCCTCAGGATTTCCCCATTGAAGTCCATACAAATCCAAGAATTTTTCCACTGGAGTAGAAAACTTCAGATTTTGTATGGGCTTCAAATCCTGAATTTGGGGAAGCCATAACTCCGACACTACACATCCTATTTACTTAAATCTGAGTATCTGCATGGTAACCATTGTAACCAACAGGCACAAGGGGTTGTTGCTGTTGTCATAGCAGCAAAAACCAAATTTCATTTTGGCGGAATTATATTGGATGGTTGGAGTCTGGTGTAACAAGCTTATGGGTGGAGGATGTCTCAGATTCGTTTGTGGAATTGAATGTTTTTCTGCATCACAGGATGGAGACACAGCATTACACCTTGCTTGTCGGAATGGATTTGAGAATATAGTGTCACTACTGAAATCCAGGCAGTATAAAGCCAAGTTAGATGTGCTAAACCATGTGAGTTATTTGTTTTCAGTACATGGTAGCAAGAGTTCATTGTAGCTAGCTGTTTTATCATAATATTATATCTTTCTTTCGTCTTGGCTATGTAGGCTAATAAGATGCCCATTGATGTTGCTAGGGAGAACCAGCATATGGCGGTTGTGCAGTGTTTAGATCCACAGCCACATTTCTTTTCCAATCCCAAACACAGAAAGATCCGCAAAACACTGTAAACTACTGGCATGGTCAACTGATGATCATGGGCTGTGTGCAAAAATGATTTTGTACGATTGTTTCTATAGAATCTGATAATGAATGTATTGTTTCTGCAGATATGAGTATTTTCAACAGGACTTCACATGTACTAGACTGTACCGTATGCTAAGCTTTTCTACAGCTGTGTAGTGTGTGTGTCTCTGTCTGTATTCACCATCAACAGTTTGTAGCTAACACAATGTCATAGCCCGATATTAGTCTAACTGCTAGACCCTCCTCTTCCCCACGGAAATGAAGTTTCCGTTACTTCATCGTTTCTGTGGGGGAGAGGAGGGTCTAGCAGCTACACTAGCCCATTATGGGTATACAGCTAACAAAACTGCTTCCCATGATTGACTCAACTGTAACCTATAGCAGCTCAGATTGCTTTGATAATCCCACTCACACTGCTGAAAAAGATCCACATACGATTGGTGCCAGGCTACATATATAGCTGGTATAATCCAAAGGCCTACTTCACTTTTTATAGCTCAATAACATTTGTAATGGTCTAGATCTAAGCACACAGCCTGACACAGGTCTCATAATGAACTTCATTCAATGGACACTTGTGCTTAGTGCCCGGCTGCAGCTTCAGTGCAGACACACATGGTATGTTCAAGTGCAACAATTGCAATGGTAGCAGTAGCGTACTCTCGCACGGAAGTTCTAATAGTGTGATCTTAGAATGAAAACCACTGTTGTCTGCAGGAATTGCATGCTTGTTCACAATGACATCACAGTCATGAAGTGGTGAGTAACGGTATAGCTAGCAGTTAGTCGGGTCTAGCAATACTGGCACATATATCACTGCCAACACTGAACAGATCGAGATGGCCCGGCCGGCCCCGCCGGCGCGCGCGCCCAGTGCTACCGAAACGTCATTCAAAGAACGTGACAACTGACCATGGATAATACACACTAACGTGTGTGTATTATCCATGCAACTGACTGTTGTGGAATGGCGGGGACACTGGTGTCTTCGAGCAATTTCCCTGTGCAGAAGGGAATCGGTGCGGGTGTGCAGTACTTCCAGCTCACCTACCAGTCCCTGGAGGGCTATGCCAACCTCCTAAGCAGGAAAACTGAGGTAGGCGGGGCCCACCACACCTAGTTGCCTGGGGCAACTGGTATACAATATAAGTGGCATGTAACTTATACTCCCATGTTCGCTGTCACAGCTGCAAGCGGGACCCTTGACCCATATGCATTGAAAGGGTGGAGTTGCTGATGCATTCTTCCGTATGCTATCGGGTCAAGGCCAAAACGTGTGCATGGTCAAACGGTCAAGAGTCTTTTTGCAATACAGTCAAGTCATAGATAATAGAGTGTAAATTATCTATGGTCAAGTGCATGGTCAAGCAGCAAAAGTGAAGGTCAAGATTTCTTGAACCCGGTCACAGCTGTGACTGTGGCGTATATGGGAGTGTCACTCCTTGATAATGGAGTAGATAAACTTTTATCCTTTTCAGAAATTTAATTTGACACTGCATTTTATGCACCCCTAGTTGGTGTAAATGAAGAAGCATGGGGCATCCAGCGCACTGTTTCATCGTGCTGAAAACACGCTCTCATCATTGACACACCCACTCGAAATGGGGGTGTTGGCATGCCCACCATGACATTACTAGCAAACGTTCAAGAGACTAATTTGATCATAGCTAGCTACTGTGTGTAACTATTACTTAACTATTACTGAAGCATCATTCTCAGAACAATGTTGCGGTTGCGGACTACCACCTGCACAGCTGCATTTTCCATACCACTTCCAAGGAGTTCATAGGTCGTTTCCATGACAGCTTGCCTTGTGGGCTGGTGGAGAGCCTGCAGAGTGGAGCAGTCATCTGCCCCATTGAACAGGTATGACATTCTCATACTGATGGTCTGGTCTCATTCCCATACTGATGGTCTGGTCTCATTCCCATACTGATGGCTTGATCTCAATTCTTCATGTGAGGAGGGTCTGGGAATGAGACGTTAACTCATACAAGCTACAATGTAGGTAGCACCCTCGAGAGTATAATAGCAATTGGATCACTTTCACTTCCTGATAGACTTGTTTCCAGGTAGTCTAGGCAGGAATGAGCTGGTGCAGACTAACTCATTCTAGTACCATGTGGGAGGATAACACCCACAGGGTCTGGAGGTGAGGCTAATGGCTGCAGACCAGCTCATTCCCATACCATGTGGGACGATAACATACACAGGGTCCTGAAGTGAGCTGCAGACAGTCATTAGCTTCACCTCCGGACCCTGTCGGTGTTATCCTCCCACATGGTGCGGGAATGAGCTAGTCTGCAGCCATTCGCCTCACTTCAGGACCCTGAGGGTGTCATCCTCCCACATGGTACGGGAATGAGCTAGTCTGCAGCCATTAGCCTCACTTCAGGACCCTGTGGGTGTTATCCTCCCACATGGTACGGGGATGAGGTTCAGTTGCTCTCAACAACTCACTGTGACTACAACCTACCTGCACTATATTGTGCCAGCTATGGTCATACCATTGGGTTCGTCTTCTTTGCAGAATGCTTTCTTCTATTCTCTTCAAGTGGATCCCTCCCTCATTCTGGTCACTGAACTGACGGCCACATGTGAGCAGTATCTCTCTAATCATTTAGCTGCACTACTGTGGGGAAGGGGAGAGGAGTGTGGTGGTGGTGGTGGTGGGAGGGAGCAGAGTAGGAGGATAGGGAGTAAGGGAGGAATGAGGGAGGGGAAGGAGGGATGGTGGACGGATGGAGGGAGCAATGAGTTTGGGGGCATGGCTACCAGTTCCATTATTGTAGAGAGTATCTCCGCACCAAGCCTTACTGACTGCCATCTACTATGCTGACTTTTCTGTCTGCAGTCTTGTCTGGGAGTGAGGAGCGGTGTGTGTGTCTCGGCTGGGCCATGCTGCCAGTGATTGGCCACCACACCACCACCTCCACCATGATGATGAAGGCATCCTCTCTGGCAAAGAGAGGAGGGGTGAGATTGGCCCTGTACGAGGGGAGTCCCAGGGCACTCTACTCCATGGGACACCCTGGATTGGGTGAGCTGTGTGGGGGGTGAGTGTGTGTGGGGGGAGGGGGGAAGGGGGGGGGGGGGGGGGGGGGGGGGGTTGTTAGTAGGAGTGAGTTGAAAGTGTGATGACTCCTGCTACAGTGTAGGCATTGGGGTCTGCATTACACACTACAATTGATCAGGAAATATTTCCTTTCCTCTGTTCTCCACACTGTCAGATTCCAAGGACTTGGTTCCCATACCGGGTTGTATCCTGACGTGTGCCCTCCAGCCCCACCCAACGCTGGCTAAAGCCTGCCACCTCTTCCCGGCAAATGTGCTGGTCTCGTACAATGACATCATTCCTGGCCTCGCCCCCACCAGGGTGCACGAGGGTGTGTACACTCCACACTACCCACATTAGTGACACTACCGACACCACCCATACCACACCCACTATTTACATTACTACTCTCATTGCCTGAGCAAGACCAAAGTAATTTACGTCGTAGCTGTCTTGGGGTCGAATGCTCCTCTGATTGGTAGCTCCTATGCTCTGCTTGAAGCGTACACAGAATTTCACAGAAGTTTACTTTACTGATACCCATGGTATATCCATGTTACACATGCAGTACACATTCGGCCAATTAAGACTTGAACACCTCTTCCCAAGTTTTCCCACTGGGCCGATTCCCAGGCTAGACTGGGGCCGATTCCCATGATAAACCGGGACCGATTCCCAGGCTAGACATTAATGATGTGCTATCCTCTCCCACAGCATTCCCAAAGTTAGTCCGAACAACAACTGCTTCTCTTGAGAAGGTAAAACAATGGTATAAAAGCCTACCTCTCTTCCTGTAGAACCATTTGGGCCGGCCATTTTCTCTGCATGTGCTGAGTAGATGCCTTCCACCATTTCCACTCCATACCGCTCCCCTCTCCTATCCCTCTCCACTCTTCCTTCTCCACCCCTCCCCTCTCCACCTTTCCCCTCTCTGCCCCTCCCCCTCTCAATCACGCTAGGTCTCCCTACTTCTCCTGCCTTCTGTGGATGATTTTGAGGAACGTTTAATTGCGATGGTGGCTGATGACCTGCTCAATGAGGTACAAGTCATCTCCTGTGCTATTGCATAGAGTTTAATTACTAGGGCTTACTGAAGATTACTGGGGATTACTGGGAAGAACTAGAGATTCCTAGGTGGCATCCGCCTGTTCTCGATTGCTTAGTTCCCTGGCAACCCAAGAGCAACATATTATCATAACTACATGTAGCTAGCTAACTATAACGATGTGTAATTTTTTCCTTACCTTCCCCTCCCCCTCTCCCAACCTACTGCGTCCCCTCTCCCTCACATCTGTCTCCCTCCCTTCCTTCTCCCTCCCTCCCTTCTCCCTCGCCCTCCCTCCCTTCTGTCTAGGCCTCAGCTGACAGTGCAATCACAATTGAGGAGAGAAGGCTGAAGGTGCGCCATAATGAGTGGTGTTGATTATACTAGACTGGCATACATTCAGCAGCTGAATTCCCCACCCCCACACCCACACATACACACACACACACACATCACAAACACACACACGCATACCCACAAACACACACACACACACACACACACACACACACACACACACACACACACACACACATACATGTATGTACACACACCTACACACTAACCAACATATGCACAAATCCCCCCCATCCTCCCCCCACTTCTCTCTCTGTATATAAGGTCCTGCTCTACAATGGCTGGCACTTCACAGGCCCTCCCAGCATTGGTTTCCTGGAGAAAGCCTCTCCCTCGGCCAGAGCCTCACTGCGAAGCTCAGGGTATGGCCTCCGGAGCAACCTTGTACTGAAGGTGTGCTATTGTGCAGACAGCAAGACTTACTATAGTAATTGTCTGTTGTTTAGCAACAAAAGTTTGAACACGAATAACTAACACACCGTGGCAATGAGTTTCCTGGGAAACAGCCCGGACAGAACAGTTACCTCAGTTACTTGTAGTTACATCACCTGTAGTTACTTGGAAGAGCAGCTGCCCTTTAGTCATATGCTGCTCCGTCTGGGGAGTACATCTAATAGTTCTGTGATACATATACATGTATATGCTATTACTGCAGTGTATGGCATTGAACAAATTGTGAGAGCTGATTTTGAAATGTGAATGTGTTTTATTCTACAGGGTTCAATGGAGTTGACAGACATCATATCCCACCCACTGATGGAGGTTGTGCTCCAGTTGGAGTACGTTGTGAGGTGGAGCGGGGTGGCCATTGTGCCGGCTAGTACACTGACTAGGAGCAGTAGAGGAGGGAGCACTATGAAGGTGGGAGAATGAAGGTGGTGGGAAGATGGAGGGGGAGGGGAGAAGATAGGAGGGAGAGAGAAGAGAGAAGGGGAAGGAAGCTCGAGGAGAGGGATGGAGTATATTGGGGAGGAGGGGGATCAGTAGTTAAGAAACCATTATGACTGCAATTTACACAATGTATTTGAGCCAGTGGGAGGTATTCTAGTGGTCATGTAACGTATGCATGTGTCCTTCTTCCTACTTTTTTCTCTCCTCTTCCCCTCCTCTCATCCTCCCTTCCTCCCTCCCCCCACCTCCCCTCCTCCCCCTCCTCCCCTCCTCCTTTCCCACTCCTCTCCTCCCTTCCTCTCTTCCACCCATTCATCCTCCTGTACTCCCCTTCTCTTCTCCTCCTCCTGTTGTCCTTTCCCTCTCCTCCTCTCTTTCCTCCTCCCCTCCCCCTGCCTCCCTCTCCCCCCATCAGCACTCCTCCACCCACTCCACCACCCTCACTCTATGCTGGGCTGCGTGGCAGCCATGCATGTCGGAAGTACCTCTAGAGGAGGAGTGCCAGGCAGCGATTGACCTCAAGTCTGGTCCGGGGTTCAAGCCCACCATCATACCCAACTCAGCGTGCAATGCTTGCTACCAGGTACGAGTCACTGTGATGTCACTGAGGCTGATGTATGCTATGAGTCACTGTGATGTCACTGAGGCTGATGTATGCTATGAGTCACTGTGATGTCACTGAGGCTGATGTATGCTATGAGTCACTGTGATGTCACTGAGGCTGATGTATGCTATATATGAATCACTGTGATGTCACCGAGGCTTATGTATGCTATGAGTCATTGTGATGTCACTGAGGCTGATGTGTGCTAGGATCCAGGAGTCACTGTACTGTGACGTCACTGAGGCTGATGTATGCTATGAGTCATTGTGATGTCACTGGGTAAAGTATAGGCAGGTTGCCAATGTTTGCCACCAGCTATGAGTCATTGCGATGTCACTGGGTGTTGCTGCTGATTTGCAGAAATGCGGTTGCATAGCAATCAACTTTACTTTCAGTATGGTATTGTGTTCAATCTCACATGCACACAGGGCAATCTGGGTGATGCAGGAAAAGTCACCTTCAAGTTTGTCCCATCTCGGGTAAGAGCCATTAGTCCAGCATCAAATGCTAGGGCCACACCCCCTTCCTTTGTGTAGGAGAGTATCTAGTTAGGCCACACGGCCCACAGTAGAAAAGTACATGTATCTGGCTAAGACAAACACCCCTCGCTGGGTTATGTACGAAGGTGTGTAATAGCCAGATACGTGCTTTCCCACACACCCCTTCTTTTGTGTAGGAAAGTATCTGGTTGATGTCATGCTTATGTTCTGTATATCTTTATCCACAGAGTTCATGTCGTATGGAAGGCAGCCAACTTTTTGAAGTGAGCCACACACACACACCCTGCCCAGTCCCCCCCACCCACATACACGCACACATGCACACACACACATGCACACACACACATGCACACACACACACACACACACACACACACACACACACACACACACAGACACACTCTCTCTTTCTTCACCCCCCACAGGATCTGACCTCCAGGAAGCCCTCCTCCCAACTGCGTGGAGAAGATATGCCGGACACTGGGTGAGGAGACTAGGGTTGGGCATATTATTGCAATGTCGCAATAATGTACTGCTGCAATGTATTGCATGGTTTATAGAATGCCAATACTATCGCAATCGCAATATACTGCAATATATCGCAATATCTTTACACTTCTAGCATAACAACGACATATTACCGAGATAAAGATTTGAAATTGAGGTCATTTGTACACCTCTGTTTGAAGATTAATGACAACCAGTAAAGTCAGGCAATAATCGCAAGGTATAATTCCCAGTATCGCCCAACCCACAACGCACACACATGTACTGGGTTGTAGCCGTGACTTGTAACAACACTTCCCTCCACTCAACACTGCCGGCTTAATGCAGCTGCTATGAGTGCCATGTGCATTTTCTGTTACATTGTCGCTTCCCTGTGCATGCCTGTGCGTGTTCCCATGTTGGAACTATCTCCCATCCCTGGCCTCACTCCCAGGTGGGGAGCCCTAGCCTCGTCCCAGGGTCCCCCCCCCCCACCCCCCTTGAGGAGAGAGCCTGGGACTGAGGCTAGGGGAGCCTAGGGACAAGCCTATGGTATGATTACCAGGGAAAGTACATCAGTTGATTTGTTTTCCTTCTTACTAAAGGGAGGGGCTTCAATCTCGAGCTATGCAGATGTCTTCTGGAGCGACACGGGTGAGTTTGGATGTTAGAACTACATGTATAACCCTCCCAGAATGACGTACATGTAGTGGGACGTCACGTGGGAGACTTCCTTTTGTGGGGATGTGGAGTGTGATGTGAGGTGTGCATTCTTTCGGGGAGAGATGGAATCAAGTCCGAATGTATATTAAGGCAAATAACTAGCAATTGAACTTCCTGTCTGGAGGTTGAATGCAGTCCTCTGATTAGCCGACTATATACGATTTGTTACATGTCATTTCGTTCATGTCATGAAATATTTGTAACTTGTCAATTCATTTCCCATGCATTCTGCAGGAGCCTAGACCATCACCACCACGTGCACCCATCACCTCATCTCCTCCAAGAAAGGTGCAGATAGATAGATGGATAGATAGATAGATAGATAGATAGATAGATAGATACATAGGTAGATAGACAGACAGTCAATTTTATGTCACACAGTACAAACTAAACCAGGTCAATTTTGGCCCATGTGACAAGTCAATACGTTAGTACACTGTACCAGTACTGACATGAATATGTGAGGGGAAAATGGGAAAGGAATTTTATCAATGCACTTTGACCTTAACATTGAAGTATGGTAAGTGAGCTGTAATGCCATCGTCCTTGAATGGGTTGAACAACGTAGCTCAAACCCGAGTCCCTCAAAATATACATTTTGTCCAGCCTGTTTTGAGGCACTAATTCAGGTGGTAAATGAATCCTCAATTGCAGGGGACTTCTCCAAATGAAGAGCTGGTTGCTACAGAGATTTCCCACCATCATCCAGCTGTTGAGGTGAAGCCGACTATGCACCCAGTGGTAGCTGCAACTCCAACAAGGTTGTGATGACCCACCCACCCATTCACTCATCCCATTTAATAGCTTCCACCTCTTCCTCCATCCTTCCTACCCACATCGTTTCTCCCTCTGTCCGTCCCCATCCCTCCCTCCCTCCATCCCTCCCCTCCGTCCCTCCCTCCCCCCTCTAACTCCCTCCCTCCCTCCCTCCCTCCCTCCCTCCCTCCCTCCCCTCCCTCCCTCCCCCTCCCTCCATCCTCCATCTGTCCCTCCTTCCCGCCCTCCCTCCTTCCCGCCCTCCCACCTTCCCGCCCTCCCTCCTTCCCGCCCTCCCTCCTTCCCTCCCTCCTTTCCTTCCTCCCTCCCTTCCTCTCCCTCCCTTCCTCCCTCCCTCCCTCCCTCCCTCCCTCCCTCCCTCCCTCCCGCCCTCCCTCCTTCCCTCCCTCCTTTCCTCCCTCCCTCCCTTCCTCTCCATCCCTTCCTCCCTCCCTCCCTCCCTCCCTCCCTCCCACCCTCCCACCCTCCCTCCCTCCCTCCCTCCCTCCCTCCCTCCCTCCCTTCCAGGTCCCCCCATGCAGTCTCCCGATCCATACTGGCCTACCTCCACTCAGCTGGGTATGAGGTATTCTGTGACATCCAGGGGAACCCCCTCCCCACCATAGACCCACATACCAAAACTCTCAAGGATCATCCTGGTTCTGGACTGGACTCGGGACCATACCAGATCACTGTACAGCTCCTGGCATATTCTATGTGCGTATAATAAGTTCATTTTCCATACCTGTCGGGCCACATGTTCTTGCCCCCCCCCCCCCCCCCCCCCCCCCCCACCTCTGCTCCTCATCCAACTTCCCCTTCCCCCCTGTGCTCCTCATCCCCCCTCTGCTCCTCATCCCCCTCCCCTCCTTCTCCCCCTCACCACCAGCAGTTCCCAGTCAGTGGAGGTGGAGAGAGTGCCCACATCCCTCCTCCTCTCCTTCCAGTTCTTCTCCTTCCCTCCCGCCACCAGCCGGGCCAGGCTGGTGAGGTCCAAGGAGGGAGGGTCTTCCCTACCTCTCATACTGCAGCCGGCTGACTCTGAGAATCAAGTGGGAATCTCTGTGAGGAGGCTGTGATATTGAACTTTCCATAATTGGTCAATTCCGCATGTTACTAATGACAGGTTCACAATAAAGTCCAGATACTAGACGATTTCCTAGTTAGCAGTACCACTTCCAATTTCTTTCCTACTGGTCTGGAAGGGCATCTAGTGGGAGGACTTGTATTGTCCATAGTCAAGTAGCGTGTGCGTCAGAACCATATCTAATGAATAGTTTCAAGTGTCTGATGAAATCTGACTTCGTCCAGACATGGGTACATTTGCAAGATTATCATGTGGCTTGGATTGCATTGTTGCAGTACACGTACTCATGCAGCCTTAATGAGATGCATTTATAGTACCATCATGGAAACCATGTCGGTACGTCCAGTAGTATTGTCTAGGACTGAATGTGGCCCTCTGATTGGGCCAAAATGTGGAATGTACATGATCAATTAGCGAGTCACTCGTTTTTCTCTCTCAAGGTGTACTGTATATTGCTTCTTAGTGTGTGCTGATACCACCTGCATAGCCATTGTGATAATCTCTCTCCTTCTTAATCGCCGCTCTTGCACACACACTCACACACACACACACACACACACTCCCCAGCATCACTACGGCATTAACCACGTGACTCTTCCGACTAGGAGTGATCGTGAGGACCTCACACACCTCCTCCTCTGCTCCCGCCTCACAGTGAATGTGTTCGACGGAGACTCCCTCATGCCGTTGGGGACAGCTGCTCTACCTCTCAGGGTGAGTTCAACTGGTCAGGGTGTTCCCAGGCCTTCTACACCTCCAGTTATTGATCGCTTGCAGTATGCAAAAACAGAGGCCATCAAAAACGGGAGGGAGTCTAGGTGATCCTCCCAGCTTTCCAGATGACATTATAATGGGTTCTGAGGATGTAGGGAGCTCTGTACATGGCAGTATGCAAGCTAGTCTGCAGTGACACGGAACAGTGTACACTATGCTGCCTTTGCCAGGTCCTTCCCAGTCCCATTGATGGGAGGGGCCAGGGAATGTATAATTGCTCACATGTTATTAGGCCGAGCAGGCTGTTGCTTCCAGAAACAGGGAGTACCTCAACAGGACTTAGCTACGTATGTACCTCTGTACAACTCATTCTCTTGAGTTCAACAAATGCTCTCCACTCTCCACACTGTATTGAGCTGTTAGATCAAGATGCTGTTTACACCCCTTCCTTCCAGGGTCTGCTCTCCCGGGAGAAAGACCACTTCCAGTTCACCCTCTGCTCTCCCATCACTCTGGCGAGAGGAACAGCTGACCCCACCCTCACAACTGTCCCCATGGTGAGAGGGGCAAATGACATCTCCAACCACATGTAATATCCCCTGTGGGTCTGTTTTATTCTCTTGAAAGGCACTCATACCTCTGTATTCCTACACCTGATGGGCTGGCCTGAAAGACAAACTTCAGTTGTGTTCCAGCACTAGCTAGACTTGAGAGATTACTGTAGATTACTGGAGATTACTATAGATTACTTGGAGATTACTGTAGATTACTGAAGATTACTGGAGATTACTGTAGATTACTGAAGATTACTGTAGATTACTGAAGATTACTGGAGATTACTGGAGATTACTGTAGATCACTGGAGATTACTTGGGGTTACATAAACTGGCTGAAGCTACTAGCAATGCCTGTGATGTCACTATTTGAAAAGAACCACCCTTTTATGACCAACACGATTAGAACTAGGTCATTGGAGAACAATTTTCTTGAAAATTCCAGGTTTCCAGAGATGCTCATGTTGCTGGCAAGCTGTATGTCAGGCTGGCGAGGCTGCCCATGGACAATAAGAACATTCCACAACTGGACCAGCCTGGTGAGTGATGTCACCAGTAACACAACTAGCACATGTATGCAAATGAACTGTATGCAAAGCTCATGGCCATATAACTTCTTGGATAACTCTGTATTAGGTCTGTAATCGTGTAGTTCTAAAAGAACTACATGATTACAGACTTCCATTTCTATAAAAATATCAGACTTAAGATACTACCAACAGAGTATACGTACATGTAAACTAACCCGAACAACAACACTAATGCTGTATGTGTGTGTCCGCACAGCCATCTCTAGCTCTCACTCTCGGCTGGCCAGGAGACTGTACGGCAGCAACTCTCAGAAGACAGGCAGTGAGCAGAAGGAAGATGACCTGACAAGAAAACGGTACTGCAGTCTGTTAATTATGATGCCATCATGTTCAAACATACATTATGTTTCTGCCTGCATGTAAATGCAGTGGCCATTCAAGTTTGGGTGAGTACGTAGTGCTTGAGAATGGATTGTTCTCCCTGCTGCAGGAAGCATGCCCGGATGTGCAGTGTGAGGGAGATGAGACTGAAGCAGAAGGTCTCTGATGTGGCCACTGCTCATGAGGTAATGTTGTACTCCACAATGTCATACATGTATAGTTGAAACAGTCTATTGAGGAGCCTTCTTCGCATGATGTTTGCTCTGTAGCACCCTCTGATGGTCCCACCCTCTTCAAGCCAACTCAACATGGTGGAGGTACAGAGGTAGGGAGAACATATAGCACATGTAGATATAGCTATGCAGTGTTGTCGTTAAACCCTCCTTCCCCTTTCTTCTCTACCCCTCGCTCTCAATTCCGTCCTTTTCTCTGCCTTCCGCGCACTCCCTTTCCCCCCTCCATTCCCTCCCTCCCTCCTTCTCCCCTCCCTCCCTCCTCCTTCCTTCCCTCCCCCCTCCCCCCTCCCTTCCCTTCCCTCCCCCTCCCTCCCCTTCCCTCCCCCTTGCTCCCTCCCTCCCTCCCCTTCCCTCCCCCTCCCTCCCCTTCCCTCCCCTTCCCTCCCCCTCCCTGCCCTTCTCTCCCCTTTGCTCCCTCCCTCCCTCCCTCCCTCCCTCCCTCCCTCCCTCCCTCCCTCCCTCCCTTTGCTCCCCCTCCCTTCCTTCTTTCCCTCAAAGAGAGGAACTGAAACGTGATAGAATATCCTCCATCCTGGAAGAGGCCCTCACCTCTTCTTACCTCCTCTATCCTCGCATGGGGAGGGTAACGTACTTTGAACACAAGCTAAGGAACACTCACAACCACCCTCTCTCTGTGACCATATCATGGAAGGACCCCGACCTCAAGTAAGTACAACAACAACAACACCATCTTCAACTTCAACAACAACAAAACGTTAGCTGTAACTACTAGCTTTGTTCCCCCTGCTCCTGTGCTCTGTTGCTTTCGTATGACAGCATACGTACTTGACCTTGTTCAAAGGTCAAGTTCAAAGGTCAATTATGCACTCACAAAAACTGAGTGAGAGAAAGCCTGGGGGACGGTGCTGCGCTCTTTGCTAAAGTTTCAGGTGAATGTTTTGTTTTGCAGATTGGTGACGGACAGAAGCGAGTGTCATCATCTTAGGCAGCTACACTCCATAAACACAGGTAACAGAAGCCCCTGCGTGAGGTAGACCTAACAGAATGAAATAGTGAAAACCAGTGAACTGGCACGATTCCTATTATGCACCCCCCCCCCCCCCCCCCCCCCCCCCCCCCCACACACACACACACACACACATGCACACACGTGCACACACACACACACACACACACACACACACACACACACACACGCCAGCAATTGATGACGACAACCTGATCACTGAGAGCCCCACTAGTGGTGGGCAGTTTGGGTTCTTTGTCCACCCTGGCGAGACAATCAGCATACCCTTCAAGTACCAGAGCTTCCGGCAACCGTCTCTCCCAGCAGCAGAGAAGAGTGATGGCTATGGCAAGGAGGAGGAGGGGAGCAGAACTGTCAAGGTGGGAATACAGTTAGATGTGGAATCTTTCATGTGAAAAGACAATTCCACTTTGACTTCTTGGACACACTGTTTATACCACATCAAAGGGAAACATACAATGCTAGAGTGTTGTTGCACCACTCTAGCACTCTTTAGCTACATCCCTGCTAGTCTTGGCCCCAGACCCAAACCAACCCCAGTGCGGATCGATACTGGAACCAATCCGCACTGAGGTTGGTTTGGGTCTGGGACCGAGACTACATCCCTGCTTCACCAATGCCCGGGAACTATCTGAACTGCCAGTATAAAGTGGTTACAGTGGACTCCAACAAAACTGTTGGTATCCACAGCATTAGTGCATTGAGTCGTGGTGTGATGCGTATCTGCCTCGTGCACTCAGGTCTACTTCCAGTCCTCCCGGCGGGACCTGGTGGGCATCTTGAACCTCCGGCTCAGACCCAGGCAACAGAGGGTGGACAGAACGTTCCACTTCTACCATCCTGAAAAGACCTTCCTGAAGAGACGGTTTGAGCTGCATCAGAGCATACTGGCAGAGAGGCTAGAAAGTGAGGATATGGTTTTTGTGGGCAAACTGAATCATACAACCTTGAATGTTAATTATATACAGTAATCCATAATTATACATGCCATGTAACAATGGGAACTTATTTCCAAATATCAATTTGATGGACAGTGCATGTAATTGAGAAATGAATGAATTTACTTCTCGTTCACCCTCAGGTGATGTGCGTGAATCATCCTTAATCCCTCCCGAAATATTTGTCTGTACCAGCGACCCTGATAATGTCTGTGAGATCAAGCAAGCTGTGAGTTGCCACTCCTGCACCTAAACTCATCCTGTGCATTGTTCGTCAGCATCACTAAACTCAGGAGCTTATGATTTGTGGTGCAAAAGAGCGTCTAACTAATATATATACCTATACGGTATGTGTCTTCAAAATAACGCATGTTTGTGGAACCGCTTCCATCATGGTTCCGGATTTTACATGACAAACACAGCTCTGGAAGACCTAAATGCATCTACAGAAAGCCTAACCGAAGCTCCGGATGATCCGTACGCGAAGCTGCACCATTTCTCGAAACTTAGGTACGTACAAAGCCAGTGCTCTTCAGAAGAAGCCTTCCGCATCTTCGGAAGAAACCTTCCAATTTTCGGGAGAAGCCTTCTGATTTTTGGAAGAAGGCTTCCGATTTGCAGTGAAGCTGTGTCGCAGGAGTTTTGCAGGCTGCTAATTGGCAACACTCAGTGTTCCTTTGTTCTGCTGAGTCAACCTGTATATCATGCACATTTCAGTGTTGGCTTTTGAGTCATCCTTCATTTGTAGTTTGTCTGTTCCCAGAATGAGTCCAGAGTGGTGCTTATCAAGGCCCCAGTGAAACCTGCACCTGTGGTACACTCCTTCTTTGTAATGGTGTACAGGTATGCATTTGTCCGTATTAGTCATAAGTGACCCTCTCTGGGAAAATTGACCATCTTGTTTGTGTACGTACATTTCCAGAATTTAATGTTCAATCGCACGCTGTACTTCTAGCGCTCATAGTGAGTGAACACATAGGACTTCTATTAGTTCATGTAGCAGACCTACATTCCAGATTCCTATAATCGAAACAGACATTCGTATTGACATGTAGACCCTGGAATGGTTAGTACGATTTGGAAGATAAAGAGTACCACTATGATCAGCAATGAATGGGCTCTCTGGTGGTGTAATAAAAAGTACCAGACGGTTTATTTCCCAGAGAGGGTCACATTATTATACTATAGCTACCAATACTGTGAGGGAGCAGGTGTATGTATAGTCTCGGTCCCAGACCCAAACCACCCCAGCGCGGATCGCTTCCAGTATCACGCACGTGATACTAATTGCGATCCGTGCTGGGGTGGTTTGCGTCTGGGACCGAGACTAGTGTATGTATTGTAATGTTGCACAAGCATCGAATACTGTTTGCTCTAATGCTCCAGCTGCTTTACAACTTACTTCTGATCTGTTTTATCTTTAGTAAGAAGTATATGGTGTCTCCAACTGAGGTATGGCAAATCTTCATCCACTCAGTACACAGGTGAAGATGCAGAGATACAAATCAGGCAGTGAAACTCTATGCTGATTAATGTATAAGTTTAGATTGCTAAGCTGTGGTTAGCAGAATTTTAACATTGAAGCCACTCACATGTACTTATGCTAGGTAGCAGCAGAGCTCTGAGAGTATCGCATGCATGACTGTGTATGTAAACCCTATAGCTAGCTTTGTATCCGGATCACCTGTAACTCAGTGCTGTGTCACAGGGTGGATCACTCTCTGGTTATGGGCCAGTCCTCCACGCTGAGGCTCACCCTCCATGGCAACCACACCAACAGAAGAGTCGCCTGCTACTCCTTCAGCATACCAGTTATGAAGGTATGTAGCTTTAGTTTGTGTTACATTCAGTGACAGAAATCTTCTGTCGAAACAAAAGGGCTCAAAAGTAGGTGTAGCCAGATGGGAGTGAATATTATGGGAACCAATTGGTGACCAATGCATGAAGGAGCAATATACTCACCAGGATGAAGGAGCATGAAGGAGCAATATACTCACCAGGATGGAATATAGCCTCGTTCCCAGGCCTTCTAACCTCCAGTTTTTGATCGCTTGCAGTATATATGCAAAAAGGGCTTGGGAAATCTTCTCATGTGATCCGCAGCACAGCTGACGTCATGGATTCCCCCCTCCGTTTTGCATACTGCAAGTGATCAAAAACTGGAGGTGTAGGCGGCCTGGGAATGAGGCTGCATGGGTGGAATGTATATCCCACTGTTTACACTAATGTATTATCAGTGTGTTACCCAGGCAATGAATGACATTCATGATACTCTGATATGGATGCTGAGACTTTGTACATTTGTGTTGGCAGGTTGTAACTCCCTCGCCCTTCTTGCTGACTGCCCACTCACTAACTGAAGTAGAAATTTCAATCAAGACTCACGGCACAGGAAATCACCACATCATTGTAACTGCAGTGGGTATCCTTTCACATGGTCACATGAAGATAAGGTTGCATTGCTCGCTGTATTACTGAAGGAGTACAGTAACTCTTTACCAACCAATGACTGCAAAAACTGTCATGAGCTCCCATAAGCCCATAAGAATTTATACTAGGCATTATACTTTAATACAGGGTATTGGGAAATAGGTAAACTCAGTTTGTGATACTTAACAATGCCAATGGAGAGAGAAAAATCTCGCATGGATTTGAACCCTGAATACTATAGTCTGATGCTCCTAGCCGCTGGGCCCATGACAGAGCTGTAAGCAGATTGTGAAAGTCTTGCATCAGGAAAGCTGATTGATTATCCCCTATGAATCTAATCGTATAATGATATGTTCATAGGGATAATTGTCGTAATTATATTGTGGTTTTCCCTGTTGCTAGTGATCTGCTGTAATTATAGCTGTAAGCCAAATACTGAATCTTAATGCTGGACCAGTGCTTGGCACAACTAGATAACGCAATTTGGAATTTTCTGTTGATTCAAATACTCTCTCCCTCACTATCACAAAGATAAGGTTCCAGCCAGAACAGCTTCAGGTGTCAGTGGGTAATGTGGTTATATTGATAACGGAAGAACTGCTGTCCTTGACTGCAGTACTTAGATGTTGACAGTAGGCAGCTGGTGGATGCCTGGCTGGTCAGCACCAACTCCCAGGAGCCTGGCATATCTCGAGCATTTCAGATCACTCTCTCCGTGGGTGACAACACACCAACACAGAAGGTAAGGACTTACACCAGATCAAATGAATATGGACTTGCTTTGTCCTACATACAATACCATTCCAGGTATGCATACTAAACCATTGTGCATGTCCTAAACATTTCCTTAGTTGTTTTTGTTAACTAATAAATGATCTACATGTAGCCACTAGTTCCTTCTTTGATTGCTTGCTCCACTTTTAAGCTGCAAAGATCCAGGCAACAAAAGATTACTCTAGCCTCTAGAAACCAAGCCAGTTTATCATCCTGAGGGTCAGCTTACCAGCATAGGAACAGCATTGAGTACAAGCCATGCACTTCACAGTGCTCTGTACTGCCTCTCTTTCCATCCAGACCATCTCATTCACAAATCCTTACCCCAAGACAAAGAAATTCTCTCTTTCAACCAACCATCCAGGCCTGGTCAGCTTCTCCAATACCACTCTCAAGGTAAATATCACAACTTCAACTGCACAGAATGAGAAGACTGCACGGGATCGCAGCTGGAACATACCACTCACAATAATTATGTGACCTATAGACTACAGTATGTACAATGTGATTCTCAGTACTTTACAGTCAATGGAAAGTGGAATTACCGCATACTTCTCACCTCTTAGCCCTTTAACCCTATGACTGCAACCCCCCCCCCCCCCCCCCCCCCCCCCCCCCCCCCCCCCCGTCATGAGACTTTCAGCTTCATGATGTCACATCCGGCAATATTAATGTCCTTGGGGATTAGGTTCTGCATGAGCAGAAAGGGGGAGGCCGGTGGGTGGATGCACCCAAAGGGTATGCAAACAGCATGGCCATGTCTGGGCTCCCTGGTAGAAAGGTCTTGGTTGGCACTGTGGGAGGGTCGTTTTTGCAATAAATGGACTTAGAAAGTAGCCGTCTTGCCTTGTAGGGCCTCCATTTCCAGCATTCATGGCCCGTTTTTCAGCAGGTTGCCATTTCTCGGGAGACTTGATTGCAAGTTTGTTAATTGGTGGGTGTGGTTAAATCACATACATGTATATGTGCTTAGTATACGTAGCTGAAATTACCTGTGTGAGCAGTTTCGAGCCCAGCAATGCCAGGGAACGGAAATTAGGGTATGGTTACTGAAGTGTTCTAGATTCTGAAAATGACCTCCGGAAAAAACTTATTAATGTGTGGTTGTGTCATCTTACTGCTCTCTCTCTCTCTCTCTCTCTTTCCTGTTAGCTGCTCTCGCAGGAGACTGCACTGCTAGGACTACAGTTCTCCCCCAGCCCTCAGCAGCTGAGTGCCGATGTGCTAGTGTTCATCAACGATGAGCTGGACCAAACCGAGGAGTGTTTCCTAGTCAAGACTCTCTATACAAAGTCTTAGGACTAGTCTTGTTTGCAAGGCATTGACACAATCATAGTATAAAATCTTGCAGTAATAGGAATTGTACTCGAAAGTGTGCAGTGTAGCCCACTTCTTCTGGGTGACACCTAAAATGGGTTGTGGATAGGCCATTCCAATCACCAATAATTATGATCGTATTATTTTGCATACTGGCCTCATGCCATAGGAACGATCGAGGCTATATTATTGCAATGGCAGCTATAGCCTTCTGTATACGTAGAGACGTAACTATATACAGCCAGAGGAGTGATGCACTATTAATTGCAAATCAGCTGCATGTGAGCTCGTAACTATAGGCTGTACACTTGCACTGCGAAGTCAATTTTGTTGGGGCGCCCTAGCTCGATCAGCCAATTTTGAAGATTTTCGCAGTCGCAGTACATGATACTCATGCAGTAGAGCATTTACAGATCAAGCGCCCTAGCATGCATGCATATGGTGTATAGTCCACATACATGCTATGACCGCGAGTATACAATTATGCATTCAAGAATGCCAGGAATGATATAACTAGCCATGTGATTTTGTCAAGAGTGATGTCCTCCCTCCTCGAGATCTGAACTACAACAGTAACTGTTACTATGAGGCCTGCATGATATTATTGTAGCTACTGTACTGCATGTCAGCATCAGCAGGTTGGTTAGCAGCTATTGGTGGACACTGTCAAGTTTAACTGTCAACCATGCATGCACATGACATTGTGGTCTAATTGTGTACATTGTAGCTGAGTGATCCGCTTGCAACACTACTTAATTCATAAACTTTAATCAACATGTGTCACTTACAAGGTTTGTGAAGAAGGATGCTGCAGCAGCCTCCATGATCGGTATGATCTGTACAGCAATGTCTCGGAGGATCCTATGGTCCATCTTGCGGACAGTGGTATACTTTCTTGCCACAGATGGAACTGGGCACTGCTTGCACCATGGAGGATGCACATTGCAGGAATGGGTGGCAGTAACAGCCTGCAACTCCATGGCGGAGAAGGGTGAATATCAGGACATTGTGAATTGGCTGGAGAATGCTGTAGTAGTGTAGGTCTTCTAACAAATTTTTGAAGCATTGATTGATCAGCTGTTCCGCATCACAGCTTTTCAACCACTGGTGGTTGATGATTTTACTTTCTGCCAACCACATCAGATTCCCTACCCAATAACGTAAACAGCTTGGCTGTAGCCATACAATTTTGTTGCATTACGTTACTGGAATGTTAATTAAATTTTTGTAATGGTATTCGATCGTCGGTGTGCTTTTATAAGGAAGAGTTTGTGCTCTCTTAGCGAACACTATTAGTGTCGATGGCGGAAGGAATCCCAGAGGGCCTTGAAGAGCTTTTCCAGCAGACGTGGTTCGACCACCTGCTTCACTACGGTCTGCTGTTAGGTGCCGTCTTCCAGCTCATCTGCATAGCGGCCATTGTCGTGTTGCCGCCAAAAACCGAAGAGGAGGCGGATGAAGTGGCATCATCGGGGGAGGGAGAAGTTCCCAGTGGCAGTCAGGCAGGTGGAAGAGAAGATTCGGTGGTCCAGACCCAGGTGGTTAAGGGCGGGATGGCCGGAGGGAGCAGCAAGAAGAGCAGGAAACTCCGGAAGAGGAAGTAGATGCTACACCACTTCAGAGCAGGTGAAATTATATTGCTGTGAGAATGCATTTTCTGTTAGCAAGGCAGTATTAAGCCTGCCCTAGACTTGATACAGGTACGCCCCAGTTATCAGTCTGGTTTCTAGCTGCTACCCAGCAGAGGAGTGACCTACTATCGTTCATTTGGCATTTGGGGAGAGTGCGGTTACAATATTTTTTTACCTTGTCACCGAAAATTGCATACTTCGCTGAATCAGATATTTGTCGAAAGTGCCCGTAACGACCTCGCACATTGGATGCTGGTATTCTTTGGCAATGAATTCCGTTACAGAATGCACATCCTTCAAGTACCAGCCTTCCTATATCGGACATGATATAGAGCGGGAGGTTGCTTTGTAATCGTGATAAGTACCAACTGTGCATTAGGGGTGGGCGATATCAGAATAATGTGGTCACGGTATATCATGTGTTAGTTATCACGATATTATCACGATAATGCGTTTTGGCTTGACTTCTCATGCCACACTAGAATATTTCTACAAGCCAAGCATTTACTATGTAGTCATAAATTGCATGTATACACTATTTAGCTACTGCATGCCTTATTTCTGCAAAAACAACACCACTAATAATGTGAACACGATATGACGATGATTTTAAAACCACCACGATACAATTATCATGGGCTCTTAATATCACGATATACGACAATAACGATATATTGCCCACCCCTACTGTGCATGCCTCAACCCGCAAACAAGCTATGATGTTGATCTGCCATGTACTATTACATAGTACAATCTTCAATGTATGATTGTACTATGTAGTATGGCAGCATTGTGTTGCACTGATGCATTTACGTGTACTGGTTCCAATATTCTTGTAGTAACAATACGAGTATAATAACACTTTTTCAAATCTTTGGCCCCACAGGATCTATTTTTCAAGTCACAAGCTGGGCAACACAACTGTGGCATGCATAACTCTTCTTCCTAGTAGCTGTTTTCTTCATTGCTATGCAACATTTACACACACATTCTACAGTCTTCAGGTTTCACTCACATTCCTCCTTGCCCACAGACAACCAAATCTGACATGCTGGAATGGATGTCAGTAGTCATGCATTTCAATTCATTACTGTAACCATTGGCAACCCCAATAGAATCTACACTGTGAAAACTTTGTTTATCCAGTCATAGTACATCACACGATATAAAAGATTGAGTTGCAAAATTCTACAGCTAGGTGTGTGCTGCATGCCATCAATATGGGAGTATAATATACTACCATATTGATGGCATGCAGCACACACCTAGCTGTAGAATTTTGCAAGGTCAGGAGTCGAAGAACTGTTCCTATATTATAGGGACAGTTCTTTGACTCCTGACTACTGGCTAGAGCATATGCACGACCTCAAGCCAACAAGTGGTTTAAGGATGAGGCTTTAATTTCTTATCCTGAGGCGGAGGGGCAGGGCAAGGCCTGCCTGGCCTGCTCACCCATTTCCTGACCCAACCCATGTTGAGTTTCCATCAGCCTGGGAATGAGGCTCCATCATGAATACAGAACTATAATTTGGGATAAAAAAAAGTATAATCTATTGCCTGCAGTACAAAAAATGCAGATTGGACCTATTGCCTGGTGAGGGTGGATGCTATGGCTTCCAGTCTACAGGGTGGTAGTCATACTGTTCACACAGCCAGGCATAGTACTTGTTCAGCATGTGATCTGTTGGACGTACCTATAGCAACGGAGGGAGAACAATGATAGGATCTAGGTGTACATTTAGGTAGCAAATTTCAGTTGTGTCTGGAGAATGAAACCACTAAATATGAATATCAATACTTTGCTGTGTGTGAGTGATGGCTCATTGGATACTACCTACATGTAACATTGGCATGAGATCCTGGCATGATCAGTGTTGCTATCAGTGGTCTCAAACAGCACTTTCAAACATACCTCCCTCCACTCTGGTGTGCAGAATATCCTGTAGGAGTCGTTGCCATACTTCCCGATCCCATGCAGCTCAACGGGGTACACCCAGTCCTTCGTGAGGTACTCCTCTGGGAAAGGGCGAAATATAAAGCCATACTGCATCACGGGCGTCACATGACTACCCCACTCACCAGGTGAAACATTGCAAGTGGTCCTACCCCATGGATAATAGAGTGCGGGTCGCACTCTGTTATCAATGCCTCCACATGTACCCATTGACCCTTTCATGATCAAGAGAACCTGGGATGAAGCAACACTGTACTACACAGTGGTTACCATGGCTGCAGACAACTGAAGGGGCAGTTACGTTATCCTGACCGTGCCCCAATGACCACCTGCTCTTCACTTGGCTGCGACCATGGTAACCACTGTGTTCTTGATTCAGCCAATGTTTTTACAGTGCATGCACAGCTCATCAACTCCTGATCAGTGGTTAGGATGTCAGTGGTTAGACCAGTTCATGGAATGCTTGGGGAGCCTACGTAGCTGAAAGCAAACTGGATCAGGAACAGAATACATGGCCTATGGGGCTCCCTACGAGCCTCGTTCCCAGGCCATTCCCACTGCCAATATTCGAACGCTTGCAGCATTATAAGCAAGTATGGTGGGGGAAGGCCTGGAAGATTTGGTCACATGCAGTGACAGATGGGGAGGTGCCTAATGAAGAATTTTGACACCCTTTCTTATACTACCCGTCCAAAGGCTGGATGTCAGAGCGTTCGCAAGGCAGACAATCAATACCGTTCGTTGTTCGCAATGCTGGGGATGGATCGACATGAAACAGGTAGTTTGGTACTGTCCGCCATGTGTCTACCCTCTGTCTACCAGACATCATCACACATTACCAGATCTCCCAGCAATCAAATACCAGTGGTGGGAATGGCCTGGGAACGAGGCTAGCTCCCTACAGTATGGCAGAATTTGCATACATGTACATAGTAGCAGAGCAGAGTGATAAAAGCTAAACAGCATTTTGTGAAACTGCACAACAAAAATAAATTTTACGATCAACTTTACCCCATTGTACAATGCAAGTAGAAAGCCACTCCTTGTCAGAGGGAGGCATGTACACAGATACACGGATGCCTACCTGAGAACCTGATCAGAATGTGCGCTCTCTTTTCGTGCAGGCCAAGAGGGTTCAGCAGCTGGGCTAGCTTCCTCCAGTCCGCCTTCGTGGCAGCCTCGGGCGTGGGGTACAGCTTGAAGAACTCCCATAGCACAGGCTTGGCAGCACTGCCTGGGCAAACACAATCAACCAAGTGTTGGGAGTCACACTTTACAACTGAAACTTATAGACGTCTCAAACAGTAAACAAAAATGGGTTAAGTGACCGAAAAAGAAGTCCTGAGAGTTTAACTCCTGGCTGTAAACACACACCAGTGTTCATAAATCTCAAAGGGACTATCAATCCAACGGTTACAGCAGTCTCACATCCGTGCAGGAGGGCACCAGGAGGGGGCGGAGTTGCAACGGATTTCTCAATACAGTAACACGGTTAACAATCAGCAGTCGGCAGTGAAAGCACCAATGTGCATGCAGTCAATGATCAGAGCGGGAAACTGAAAGCCCAGACTCTCATGCAGTCCACAGTCTAAACTACAACGAATCAGCCAAGATCTCGACTGCGGTCAAATTTACGACCATGGGGTGCATGGGAGTGACTGCCACTTGCAACTGTCAGAGCAACCTCAAAGCTATTAGTCTTGTAGCCAGGCCATCTCAGTACTAACACAGGGCGGGGGGAGGTCAAGCACAAGTACGTACCTGGATGTTGGGTGGACGTGTGGAAGAGTGACACATTCGTTCTGTACAGCTGTGAGGCGGCATTCTGAAGCAGACAAATGTCACCAAGACTCGACGGCTCAGTTGCTTTGTGGTCTGCTGCTGTGATTGGTAGTATGCTTGTTTATACTCCAACTTTTCCGTGCCACTCCTCCACACGTCCACCCAACGTCCAAGTTTTACAAGGCTTTCCCCAGGATTACAACAAGAAAAATGCTGCATGGGCTGAGAAGGCCTCGATACAAACCTAGGAAGTTGTAAGGTAAGGACCAAACAGACTGTCATAATATTACAGCCACGCACGTACCTGTTGTCCTGTTGAGGAATATGGTGGCCACTAACAGTTTCCATGGTTCCTTGTACAGCTGTTCTTGAACCAGGCTGTACGGAGATTTGGGTGGCACAAAATCAGGAAACTTGAGATGCCGGTGGCACTTCTTTGTCTTAACCTGTTCTCCAGAGAGCGATACCTTTGGCATCACAGCCTTACCCTCAGAGAAGTATGGACTGGGTTGGTTCTTAGACCTTCTCCTCCTGTTAGACGATGACTCTCTCTTACGGGATGATTTCTTAGCCACAGACACTCTCTCAGTTCCTGGGAGTTCCTCGGTCCCAGACAGCCTCTCAGGTTTGGTCTCAGTTTTTGATGGCTTATCAACAAACCGTCTCTTCTTTGCTGGAGGTCTAGTGGCACCACAACCATGGTTCGTGTGATTGTGAAAGACGAGCAAGAGGTTAGAGCCACAGACAGACCTTTTCCCGCTGTCACAGGACAGGGTGCCCCCCCCCCCCCCCCCCCCCCCCTTAAACTTTCCCCCTGGACACGCACGTGGTCCTTGGACTAGATGTCCCCTGGACAGCTAGTACTAGGACCACACATCCCCCTAGGATAGGACATCTGGTCCTAGTGCGACATGTCCCCCTTAGGACCAGCTGTCATAGGACCATGTGTCCCCCTAGGACATCTGTCCCCTGACTCCCCTCCCAACAGCAACTTTCAGCAGCCAAAAAAAAAACCCAGTAGCTTTGCTGCTCCCTGTGAGTCCAGCAACCAGCAGCTCCCTGCTTGTAAAACTGTGGACACCATGGACATCAGAGACACCAAGGGCACTAACGACACCATGGACACTACAACACCACACCATGGACACTGGGAACACCATTGACACTAGGGACTGGCCAGCAACACCATATGCCAGCAACACCAGAGACACTATGGGCCATTACATCGAAATGCACAATGACGTAATATAAGGAATGCTACATGCAGAAGCTCCCCAAACAAATGTACACTCTACCCACTCTTCAGAGGATGTCTTCCTTATCCCATGCCTCCTCACTGCCCTCTGACCGGAGGCAAAGTACTTGCTGGTCACTTCAGGGGGCTGCCCCTCCCTTAGTTGCCTCAGTCTTTCCGATCTCCTGACTGCCACATTATAAGCACTGGCACTTTTCTCAGCCATAGTAAGCTTTACCTCGTTCCCAAATCAATTTGGAATTGGGGCCAGGAAGGATAGTGATAGCCGAGTAGTTTTCGTTGGCGCGCGCAGGGGGAGGAGCCTGGGAACGAGGCTAGCCGGCTAGTAGTAATACATGTAGCGAACTGTGTGACCTTTTCACCCCGCGGTAGTGTTCTGGTTCGCAAACTTTCAAACCCCCTCCCTCCACATACAGATCTCCACAATCGACAGGTGGATGCAGCATTGGTTATGGAAGAGGTGGTGGAGTGGCTGGTGGACAGGAACATGAGGTGATCGATAGGAGAGGGTGAGATGCAGAGATGGGGTAAGTGGGTAGAAGAAATGGGGGGGGAGTACGTAGGCGGCCGCAGGCCTGCATACATTCTGCTACCACAGTTTTGAGCGCAATTAATTTATGTGAATAGCTAGACCTTCTACTAAAACTGTTATGAGAGCAACAACCCATTGGTCACCATGCAGATAGGCTGCATCCCAGATTTGAAGTAATCAGGGTGTATGGTGTCTAAGTTGAACCTGATTTAGTTTTGAGCCCTGGCGTGCAGAGGAACAGAGGAACAGAGGAAGAAGCCACTGATTGAAGTTCTCAGCTCCAGTGAGAATCCACCCCCAGTGCAAGGTGAAGCCAACCCAGATCAAGGAACTTAGAAGCGAAGATCAAGATTTCTTCTTGCAAGATCCCAGTCTGAAACCAAGCAGTGACCTCCTTGACGATACCAGCAAAGGCGTGCCGCCAGCTGAAACAGTGGACAACCGTACGGGGTCTTTAATAGTAGAATAATTATTAGAAGATGACACAGGCAGTACCATGCAACAGGTCAAGCTTCCTGTCCAATCTAAAGAGAGGGTAGAAAGCAAACCGGTCCATAGCATTGCAGATATCGCTGGAGCATTACCACCAGACTCAATTGAGATGATGGATGACAAATTCGCATACACGTAAAAATTAGCAATTTATTTATTTTCTCTGCATAGAATTTTTAATGATGTTGAGCTACATGCTGCTCAGGATGAACTACTGTTCCCGGTCCCCAGTCCCAAAGCTACTGGTAGGTTCATCTCAAATTATTCATCTTTATCATGTGTGGCACAAAATTCCATCATGTACCATATTTCCACGATCAAACACTGCGACTACCACTGGCCAGAACCTGAGCCATAGCTGGGGCCGGAGCTATGGGATCCGGAGCCACGGGAGCCGCGGGAGCCGGTGGAGCCGGTGGAACCAACAACGGTGGAGCCAACAAGCAGGGCCCCTCTGAAGGTGCGCTGGTGGCCCGGCCCTCCACTGCGCCCCGGGGGCATTACCGGGGGAGGAGGGCCAGGCGAGGGCCCTCCACTGCGCCCCAGGGGCGTTACCGGGGGAGGAGGGCCGGGCGAGGGAAGCGAGGGGGAAGCACTCAAAGAGGAGGAAGAGGAAGACCATGGAACAGGGGATCCGGATGTGGGCAAACTGTAAGTTTATTAATAACACTGAAACATTAACAAGACACTGTGACCACTAACTGAATGCAAATATCTTTTATGCAGATAACCAATTGCAAGGTGATAATTTTAACAAGGACTATAATTATTATCTATGTATGCAGGTATGTATGTATGTATGTATGTATATATGAATGTATGTATGTATGTATGTACGTACGTATCACACATTATAGTTTATTCACATTTTGTCATGTGACAGTGTGTATTATAGGGATCAGAAAGTCACATTCTCTTGGGGGGGGGGGGGGGATTAATACCGGCTATACCTGTATTCAATTACACATAGTTGTCCCTATGCTAGGTATGGCCCTGCAAAGGGGACATGAACAAGGTTCTACCTAGCTGCTCATTGCCGAGCGCATTAGCGCGAGGCTTTGAATGGGGGATCTATTGCTCACTATATACGTACGTACTGGCCGTTATTGGCAGTATATTATAGCATACATGCTATATAGCGTGCCCGGATCCACCGGCCTGTACCTAATAGGAACCTGTGAGGCTTGGAGGTTGAAAAGTGATGTGCATGTCACGTACTAGTTTCATACAAAGGTGACATGCACATCACTAGTCTAGTCCCACCCCACTTCTGTTAGTCACACACAGACACACACACACACACACTTAAAATTTCAAAATAATACAGCATAATAGTGTCCATTACATGTGTGAAGTCCAATTTGAATAAAACATTTTCACACACATCTCTAATTCTGTGTGCAACTACAGCTACAGGTAATTAGCTATAGTTGCTCAGACACCAATGTCTGTATGTGTAGAAAGATAATGTGGTCGGGGATCTAGACACTGCACAATTGCCAATGCTGATTCTTCCAAGCTTGAGAAATCAATGGCTGTCCGATTAGCCTACATAGTCAAAGTGAAATAACAAAACATGATATTGGAAATGGAAGTTACCCTACCACCTTGTGAAAAGGTAACTCACAAAGCTTCGCCTTTCTCTTCTGGATTTCACTAGAAGTGATGCATCCTCAAATCCATTCTGACAAGCAAGGTGTAATGCTGTGTCTCTGTTCTGTGATGTAAGCAAAGAGCATTACTTTGCATGAGATATTTTCCACTCCTCAGCTCAGACTCGCAGGGGGGGGGGGGGGACTACTGCCCAGTGTGATAAGTTCAAACAGGTCATAAGCATGTGCCTCCATGCGCTATGCATGCACTGATCACATCTCACTGGTAACAATGCATGTTTCCAACCAATAAGTTCCCACCCTAAGTTGTTTTTTTTATACTGCAGCAAATAACACTCACCTTGCTCTGTGCCAACATCTTCACTCGCTCTTCCTTGGAGTGGTACAGATAGTCGTGATCATCATCCACTGCTGCCCACAGGACATTGTGTTCTTGGAAGAAGTCAGGATTAGCTTGTGCTTTCTTAACCAACTCCAGTGTGAGCTTGGTGGGGACTAGCCAAGTGACTAGGATACATCCACGAGCGATCCTTTCAAGGATAGCCATGGGTGATGGTAGGCGATAGTAGGAAGCAAGCGATTTCCATAGCTCAATAATGTATTGCATGGATTTTTCAGTGACATTAGCGTTCAATTTGACTGACAGCTTGCGAAAGTACTGACGATCATACTTGGCTGGCATTTCCTCCAATTTCTCATCTGAATCCATGTCACGCGAATCAGACATCACACCAACCACATCAATGTAGTCAGAAACCTTTGTGCATAGTATGTAGCCGGATCTAGCCTCCTCGTATTGCCTAACCCACTCAGATAACTGTGTGTCCCCGCTTGCAAACTCTTTAATAATAAGTTTCAGTGGAAAGTGGTTTACACAATCCCACAGCCCATTCTTGGTAATAGCAAGGAAGATTTCTTGGACACTTGCAGAATCAGGTATGCAATGTCCTGGTGCAAACAGGGTAACAACAAATACCCGAAAGTCATCAATGTCAACAATCGATTGAAGTCTACAGCTGGCATTCATAACCAATTCGGCAAATTTGCCCTGGATCATCATAAAATTTTGTCGTGTTACAGCCACTCTCACATCTGAACATGTAGTCACCTTCATAGTGGTGGTTACAGGTACCTTAGGGGTACGGTTAGGAGGCACCAATAGGGTGTCAGGAGCTATGTGTGACCTTGTGTCATGTTTCGTGATGGGTGATGTCTGATGAGCAGATCCACTCCAGTGCTCCATTTCTGTAGGGTATGGTAACATTTAATGTCATCTTATGCCTCGATCTGAATATCTATGTGAAAATTGAATCTACTTTCTACTTTTTAACCCTTCCGCTATCTTTACACCTTTTTACTTGTTCAATATGTGTTGCTCCCACTCTGACCAGGTGAAGGCACAACAAGCTGAAAAAGTTAAACAGCAATCATACGAACCTAATGATTTGGGATGTTCTGTTGATGCAGGTTGTGGAGGTACAAGTTGTGGAGACAGAGATTGTGGTGAGAGAGCCAGAGGTTGTACTGATAGACCTGGTGGTAGTTCAGTTTGAATTTGCTCTGCTACTTGGTATTGTGCCACAGTAGGGCCCTTCAGAGCATTCACCATTGCCTGCCATGTAGGGGGTGGGTTGGTCCCCTTCAGCCACTCCTTCAGAACCTGGCGGAAACATTGAGAGGGATCGCCGCTGTATTTGATATCAATGCTGTCAAGAGTGGAGACTCGCTGGCCCAACTGTATTCCTAGATTGTACCATTCAGTATTAACAGTACAAAGCTTTCTCTGTACAGCATCCAAGTCGTCCACGCTCAACTGGTCTGAAAGAACCAGTACAAGTCCAATAATAAATCAGATTTGAGGGAAGTACTTATGCATACATGTTATACTTGTAGTTGTGATACAGCTATAACCATGACTTTATACTCTTGCTATTCTGGTCCAAGAAAAATTCAGTACTCTGCAGAATTTCAGAGGGCTGAATCTGATTGGTTGATTGGCTAGTAATGACGTTTGGAACAACAAACTATTTGCTGGTGAAAGGACAAACTGTGTGTCATGGTTTGTACTGTATCGATTCCGACAGGCAATGGAATGTCGCTCTACTGTAGTGGATGCCTGCCTCCTGGGTATAGAGTGGCAGTGTATAATGGGAGCATTGTAGTGAATCTTCTGAACGTGTTCATGTTGGAAGGAGCACCACTTCGCACGGCCTTATGACCTCCTGATGTAGACCATGGACTCTCTGTGCTACCTGTAAGGGCCTGGAATTGGCGTTAGTGCCGAAAATCAGGGTGGAGGCATCGGTAGAAAGGTAGAGAATGGAGGCATTGTTAGCCTGGAGGCTCTTATCAGCAGTAGCAAGTGGATCTCAACACCGGGAATGCCTCGTTGTTGTCTTTGTAGATGAGGCACACTACACTGAGAAATGGCAAGTTCTCCACCTATGCTTCTGCCCTATCTTTGACACTTGTGTAGATTGTATCTTAGACTTGACATAGGACCGGTTGGAAAGCCATCATAGGTTGAAAAGCCATCACTTAGAGAAGCTATAGCTATACTAGTAAGACAGCTACGTAACTGCAGCTGTTCTAATACAAGTAGCTCCACTGCGCACTTCGGAGTTCTCTTGCACCACTAATTTCGCATCAAATATAATCGCGGCATGCTATATCCCATGATGTTAGCAACTTGACAAGACCCTCCATGATACTGGAAGCGATCCACGGTGGGGTTGGTTTGGGTCTGAGACTACTAAGCTCTTAGAGCTATGATGAACACTTTAGAGGCTTCTGTTAACATTTGCAATTAACAATTTCGTTTTTGACATCCCAGCAAACCTCTGGGGTGTTAGGCATGCAATCAAGGCTGCACTAATCAGTTCACACCTTGTACTACCAAGTATCATAAAAAACAGTGGAGGTTAACAGGTACTTGAACAATAACTTCCCCACTGTGCAGAACAAGAGTGTAGTCTTGTTCTGCGCAGTGACCACGTAAACCGTTATTCAAGTACCTGTTACTGCAGTTCATGAACCTTGCAAAGTGGAGCCGGTAAACGCAAAACGGTTACACATAATTCAATTAGCAAATTTGCATGCCAAGTGCATGAAACCATTCAAGTCGATCTCTATCACTGAGAGCAGCAACCAAACTCCATAGCTAGCTGTTAGTAGAGTGCGTAACAAGATTACTACATGTATACTGATCTGACCCTGTATGCATGTACCTAACGTTCTCCGTTTACCGTCTCCAAGTTGCAAGGTTCATGAAAACTGCAGTAACCACCACTGTTTTTTTATGATACTCCCTTATTACAAGGTGTGAACTCACGAAGCGCTGCCGCAGCCTTGATTGCATGCCTAACACCCCAGAGGTTTGCTGGGGTGTCAAAAACAAATTGTTAATTGCAACTTGTCCAGAGCCTCCCTTCGGGTGGGTCTGGCCCCGGGAGACTACTTGTTGATAAAGTGTCATCTATTATGGGTCTTGTTGAGCCAAGGCCTGGTACAACACGTCAGTACGGGCTAGCCAGGAGCTTGGCATTCTTTTTCTACCCAAAGACTCTTGAAAACTATAGTCACGCGTAACTAGCTAGTGAACTCCAGTAGCTAGCTACTTAGCTAGTAAACTTAGTAAACTGGGCCGACCTTTGTGGCTGGAATTATTAAGCCACAGATAGGTCACAACCCATTCGAAAGCAAATCACATGCTAGGCTTACCGCTCATAATGCAGTGCAAGCAAAATTCAACTCGAGATGGTTTTTTTCGTGGATAGACCACTTGCAGTACGGAAGTAATTATCCTGTGCGCGCGCATGCGCAGCAAGGGGTAGAGTAAGGCTAGTCTCGTGCCCAGACCACACCCCCCGAGGGGAGAGACGGTCTGGTGAACGAAGTCGAATTTCTTGGGCTTGAAGCATACTACGGAATGTGTAATCATTGTATAATCCCGTGGTGTTAAGTGCCTGCGAAAGCGTCTGCTGAAGGCTCCCGTGTCAACCAAGCGCGATTATGGCTACTCATATCTGGAGAGAAGATGTACTAACCTTTTGCCGCTCACCCATGGCCCATAGAAGATCTTTGAAGCATCCTTCGCCGTCATGGAATCTGCTTCCCGTTCGTTTGGCAGTCCTTTCAGGCACTTTACTTGGGTCAAATGCGAAGAACGGCCCCTTAGGGGGCTAGGGCTAGCATTAGCTTGCACCTAGAGGGCCCTTCGTTGTACTTGATCCCTTTGCTGACCTCGCTTCCAAAGCTCAGTCTCAACTTGATCCCATAAGCGATGTCACAGGGCTCACAACTAGCACAATCGAGCGCAAAGGTCTTCAGAAGTTGTCGCCAAGACGTAGCGTTGCCTTACACAGTCAGCGCTAAGGGCAAACTGGCATGGGAAAGGCTCTTGGCTGTTGTCTTCTCCAGCTTATGAGTATTCAAAGCGATTACTACGTAATTATTAACAATCTCGCGATCTCATTGGTCCTTACCACATTCCGGTAATAAGCCCAAGAAATTCGACTTCGTTCACCAGACCGTCTCTCCTCTCGGGGTGTGGTCTGGGCACGAGACTAGAGTAAGGCGGGGACTACATATAATTGGCCGTCCATGATTCGCAAACTGACCTTCTTAGCCAAATTGCTGAATATGCCGGATCGACGATACCATCAGCAAACGTATTTTCCCTAGCCTCGTTCCCAGGCCTCCACTCCCAGCTTCTGTCGCTTGCAAAGTCAGATCCGGGAGTTTGAAGATTATGATCATGCGGTATGGAGAACTCGCTGTGGTTTGAACACATCAGTGTTTATCATCACGATTGGGTGCGTAGACTCTCTATTGGGCTATTCCATTTAATAACGATACACCCCCATAGAAGAGTAGATTGTCTTATACCCTCAGGACACCCATTAATTTTGCTAGCGCCCCCCAAGACATTACTTGAGTCCCTCAAGATGATGATTAACTACCCCCATGATGCATTAATAACTGTGCATTACCCTCCCGACGCAATCAACTTGTGGTCCAAACAGTGCAAACACCCCAAGACAAATCATTATATCTTCTATACTCTTGTATCCCAGAAGTTTGTAAACTTTATGTATGTCGAACATAATATACATAATATAAAATTCATGACCCCCAACACTTCCTGACGATAATTAACCTTGAAGTACCCCCAAGACTCACTAGCATTTTCCCTCCTGACGTAATCAATGCAACTGTGGTCCAAACCACCCCAAGACAAATCGTTATTCTCTTGTATCCCGGATGTAATCAACTATGTAGCTACATCCAACATAATACTATGACCCCCAAGACAAATGAACTTCCTGAAGTATGTACATGTACATGTACAACTTATGATTGCTGGTCATAATGGCCCAACATAAACCATTGTTGTGTTTGCAATTACATGCACAAAATGTACGTACATACATGTAATTAACACCTCTTACACCATAGCCACATTTACTTGTACATACACAACCAATGTTGCTCCCTTAGAGAGTAGCTAATGGCAGTAATTCCTCATGATAGGTTTCATCTGGCTCTGATGAGTTAGCATGTCTGTGTCTTGGCATTAGTTTTGTACCGTAGACACGTACCAACCAGGCCTCCACCCCATATCTCCTGACCAATGTATAACTTTACCTTTGAACCAATTTGAGTTATTCGTTGTGCCAGATTCTCATTGGAGGGTGGTGTGCCATTATCTGTTTTCTTCTTCAAGATAGGTGTACGGTCATCTTTGTCCTCACACTGTTGTTTCCTGTGATCTAAGAAGTCTATAGTGCAACCAGGCATGTACTTCCAAAAATGTGGAAATGGACAAATCTTGACATAACTTCCTGGATGTAGGTCAGATGTGCTTTGAACTTGGACACATTACTCCACCCCCCAAAACCAATATTAGTATGCGGCGTTGCCATGGTGACGATGACGTCACACTGATTAGATCCAAAAATGCAGTTTTTCTGTATCAGCTAAGTAGTTCTACATACTTCATCCAATACTAACAAAATGGGTATCAATTGAAAGCTCTCATTGAAAGGAACAATCCTAACAGAGAACTTTTTTGTTACAACATTCTCATTTTTTTGTATTCATTTAAAACCGATTTTCGGGTCATCACTTTGAAAGCTATGTCATTTTTTATTACTATAGCAATGAACTCCAAACTTGCAGGCAAGAAGGTGAACACATAAAGGAAGGTTTCTAACAGACAAATACAACTACAGGAACAAAAGAACTGAAACGGAAACAAATTACTGAAGTTCGGAAATTCGTCTGTGTGATTTTATAATCTTCTTGTAATTCTTAACTAGTTTCTCCAAGTCGGATCCACCGGGTACCCCTTCCAAATAGGCGTACATGTAATGCCTAACCTTCCTGAAGTGTGGATGCATACTTTCTTGAGTCACCGAATCGAGAGCTGGGTGTATAACGTTCCGCCGGAGGCTTGACTCCATATCTGCAGTATGCCTTCGAACAACGCTTTTCCAGAGCCCATAGCGCTTGATGGGGTTTACTTCACAGTTAAACTTTGGCAACATGTACTCAATGTGTTCCTTGTCCTCCACCAAAAGCCGCTCAATTCTTGATTTCTCGTTTTGGAAGTTAGGGTGACTGCCCAAAATCTTTATGGGAAACCAGGCCCTGGCGTCTTGTACGGAGGACATCGCCAAAACGTAGGTATCGTCAGGTTTGGCTGCCCCTTCACACTGGTATTCCCCCTAATGAATCTGGAGGCCTTGTTGTTGAGGTCTTCACTCGCTCGCAGTATGCGAGATTGCCCTATACTTGCCTTACTTGCTCTCTGGCCGATCTCGCTATCGTTCTCAAAGAATTGAGACTTCAGTCATGCACTGCCTTGTCTGACATCCCTATCATCATGGCAGCAAGCTCTGCAGCCACTGTGTCTCCTAAGTTAAGCTGCTTTGTGAGCTAGAAACACAAGAAAAGACCGAGAGAAACTTTGTCCAATTATCACAGTCTCAATATTAAATATGATCGACATCAGACTTCATACTCGAGTCCAGATCGAACGTGGGATCGACAGCTTCATCATCAGTGTCTGCAGCATCCTCTGTCATCGCTAGAAGTCCAGCAAATCAACGGGCTCATCTTGCTCCACGTCGGTACCGTTGCGTTCACTTCGCACCTCGATTTCAGCCGCACTGGCGGTACCACTGGCAGAATCTCGCCTTCTTTTTCACTCCCTTGCCTTCTCTAGGCTCAGATCCAGCTGTCTCTTCCTCGCAGTCTTCCGTGGCATCGCTTCAGAGGCAGAAAACAGCAGCAAACCCAGACAAGCACTATTTCGCGGCAAACACGCGGCAGTCTTGGTATGACGTCACCAACCGGTTAAAATTTTCATTTGTGATGTCATAAGCTACCGAAATTGACGGGTATCCTCAAAACTAGCCTTCTGAGAAAGTCGTGGACATAATAAATATATCGACGGATAGAGAATTTTGAGCGCTATAGTATGGTAATAAAATGAAGTGTATACGGCATTCGGATCAAAAGTTACACTAAATTTTAATTTTTGGAAGTACATGCCTGGTTGCACTATATCAGTGGCTGAAACAGAGACTGGAGGTCAGATTCACGCTGTACATGGGATGGTGGTGGGATGAAATGAGGTGACATCGTCTGCAAAGTGTATGTTAATTCTTTTGCGGTACACGTGATGACACATTAAGGTGATAAATTATGCTGGGAAAAATAGGTACACTTTCTGACTGTGATGAGAAAAATAGGTACAAAATGGGTTTGTAATTTGTAATCAACGTCAGGTTCGGGTTTAGAAGTAGCAATGTAGACTACTATACACTAGGCTGGCTATGTATGAGCTAGTTACGTAGGCTATAGCTACGTATTAGATAGAACTACTCAGAAGTATACTGACTAGTAAAACACATAGCCCTGATAGTTTGTTGTTATTGACACACTGTCACAGTAACATTGTCTCCCAAAATCAGTTTTCAAGTGTTTACAAGACGTGAATTTTCAGAATCAATGCCAGTAATGTATAATTGAGAAAAATAGGTGAATAAAAAAGAAAAATAGGATAATAACAGGAGAAAAAAAGAAAAGAAAAATAGGTAAAAGTTCAAGCAAAATCTGCCAAGGCCTAATGGTGCTTCAAGATACTCCTCAACTTGGGATGGTGAGGTTGTGTATGCTGGCTGTTGTCAATGGCACGGAGGATACTAGACAATTTACTGGTTCTGGTGGAGTTTGCTGACTGATGAGGTCCACTAGTTGATGCTTGAGCAGGGTTGATGTTACTGGTATTTTCAGCCTTCTACACTGAGACTCAAGTTGAGGTTTTGTTTGTGTCTTGTAGAGATGATGCAATTATTCACTGGCGGATCCAGGGGTACTTCGTTGAGTTCGGTCGAACTACCCAGAATTAAGCTTATACCCACAAAATATCGTAGACTACGTATCCATCTTTCCATTTCCAGTTGTGCTTTTATTTGGTTGTCTACCAGGGCATGGACTTTGGTTTCGTAGTCAATTGTGCCGCGTAATGTAATGTAAATAAATAACTATAAATGCTTGACTACTTCGGAATGGCCTACAAAGATTCTGACTACACCATCGTGATCGCTATGATGCAGTGTCACAAAATCAAAATAATTGTGCTGAAACTCACCTTGGTGGTAGAGATAAGAACGCTTTTGTCTCGCCGTTGGCCACCATTGCTCGGAACCTCCTATAGCACACAGTGGCCTGGGAACGTTATGGTTCAGGCACTACTGGTGATATAGTAACTTAAATCCCTCTAGTGTAGATTGTGGTCAAGCAGGTCAGGCTGGGGCATGTTGCCCTATACTCACAAATTGTACTACAAGGTTCACAGTCCTATAATGACTATGGCATATGCATGCAGTCATCAGCCTGTCATACAATTACAGATAGCTACATGAATTTAAGGGTATTAGCTAACAACCACCATGCAGCTGCATATTTTGTGGTATTGCGCATGCCCTGGCATCATGTGTCTTTTAGCAAAACCATTGAACTGGATCTATCATTATAATTATGGTGAGCACTTGCACAGTCGCAATTAGGCATTAATTTTAAGCCAGGACTCTCTACCATGCACACTGGCGTGCTCAAGGCAGTTGTATCCCAGTAGGCCCAAACATTGCCATTGCAGCAGCGTGGAGTCTTTCGCCCTGCTAAATAGCTGGAAAATGCATGTGTAAATGATCGAATTTTCATATACAAACATGGTGATTACTGTTATAGCTAGCTGCACCGTGCTTTACTAATATTCATGTATAATAATATTATTATTCATGTTATGTGTTGTTGACTGTCCATGTACAATAAACATCTCTAGCTACAAGTTCACAGTCTCCGATTTTGCGTAGACAGTCATCACCTTCACCTGTAATAGAGAGAACCGATTCGATCACTGGACTAATCCGTTCACTGATTCAGACACCCATACATGTATGTTATAGTTCATGAGATAATTATGATTAAGTCTAATCGAATTGTACACAGTAACCTTGTGGGAGGTGACACACTAACATGTGAGCACTGTATTGCATAAAGGCCATGTGTTGCGAAGTGCATACTGTGATGAGTGAAGTATGAACGGTCATGCAACATCTGATCTTGTCCCTGTACCACTGCACCTCAGAACGAGGCTAGTGCAGTATCGAGCTCCGCTGTATTGTTCAATGGTTCACTGTTGCAGCCACCTCCCACTGATGAGCAATCAAGGGGGTGACACTCCCATAGACGCCGTAGCCCCGTTTACACTACTAAACCGGGTTACTTTAAACTGGATTAGAATCCGGATTAGAAGTGTCCACACGTGCAACTTTTGAGCCAGTTTAGCTCATGAATCTTCTCTCACAACTTGCGCTTCACTGGACTACTTGTCATGAATACTGACAGTTTCAATGTACGTGCAGCAGATAATCCACTTAGAACCGCTCCAGCTGTTTACACGCACCTCCTACAAAACAAATCCGGATTCAATCCGGGTTCAACCCACATCCTGATGTGGGTTACGTAAACCGGTTTCCAATCCGGATTAGAGCGGTTACATGAATCCGGTTTAGTTTAATCTGGATCCTGTTTCTGAGAGTATCCATGGATGGTATGGTCATTATCTACCCTATGGATACTCTCAGAAACATTCTGTCCATTCAGAGCTAAGCCTCTAGATGACATAATAAAAAAATCACAGGCTACATGATAAGTGGTGGTCACTTATCAGGATTCCTGTGAAAGCAGTGTGGTCAGCTTCCTTACCACTAACTCCTTATAGGGGGGTACTTAACAGACTTTCTATAGCTCATTGTAAAGCTCTTGGAGAGAGCTGTCTTTTGAGTCATGGGGGGTAGTAGGAAGGAGTTATGGCCGTCAGAAGAAAATGGCAAATGGCACCATGAAAATGGTAAAAGCCTCCCTTAAGTAGACTGTAACTTCTGGAAAGACTCCGCAAACAAGAGTGAGACGTAGAAGAGAACGCGACAGAGCATGCCGCGCCGCCGAAACCGCACAGCAGAGACAAGAAAGACTGAGCAAGCGCAGGACACGAGATAGAGCGCGACGTGTTGTTACAAGTTCACCGATCGCGACTCACGGCTGCTCACTGTGTTGAAGTCACTGTCTCGTAGACCTAGCTACCTCTGCTCTTCAATGGCTACAGTCATGGGAGCTACTGCAAAGCGAAAGAAGACAGCGAGAGTGCTTTCATCTGCCTGTGTCGCATGTAGCTATGCATGAACACCATGTACTGTCCATACAGTTCTTGTGCTGCAATTCTGCATGTTGCAATGCATACACACGAACACGCACGCCCCACAATGTTATACATACTGCTAGTATATTTACAACTATGATGAATACTATAATCCATGAATCTACCTACATGGGCAGTTTCTTTAGCACAAGGGAGGTTCGCACTGAGCAACTGGAACGGGAACCTCGCGCTTGCAACCCGGCGGTTCGCACTGAGCAACTGGAACGGGAACCTCGCGACTAACAAGCTTCTCCAGTTCGGCCTCAGGCCTAGGTGCTGGCGCGGCTTTTGGTTCAGGTACGGGAACAGCTGGCTTGGCATCAATGGTGACAACCAAGCTAGTCAGCAGGAAGACAGCAATATATTTCAGCGCCATGGTGGATGGGCTTATACGCAAATTAGCACTATACTACAAGTTCCCCGCTGATTGCTTTTATACTACAAGTAGCTGAGCTCGCTTCGCTCGCTCAGCTACTTCACCCTCGTTCGCCTATCGTGCGTAATTCGGCGCCGGACGGCTCTCTGTGGAAAGTGAATGCGAGAACATATGGCCATGTTGACTAATTACTCATCACTAATTGCAGAGCGTCCGCGTCCGCTTCAGCTGCTGGTCGCCGCTTGCGTCTGCTGCTCCCGGGCCCGATTGCGGCAAGCGCATCCGCTTCCACTGCTGCTCCCCGTTTGCCTCCGCTTCCAGCTGCTGCTTCTCGATTGCGCCCTCTTCAGCTGCTGCTCGCCGCGTGCGTCCGCTTCAGCTGCTGCTCCCGATCAAGTCCGCTTCGGCTGCTACTCCCCCATTGCGTCCGCTTCAACTGCTGCTCCCGGATTGCGTCCGCTTCAACTGCTGCTCGCCCGATTGCGTCCGCTTCAACTGCTGCTCCCCGATTGCGTCCGCTTCAACTGCTGCTCGCCCGATTGCGTCCGCTTCGACTGCTGCTCCCCGATTGCATACATCCGCTTGCTGGATTCCAGCCCATGCCCGAGCCCAATGTTCTCGAACACTCTTCGCGGAGTTCGAGGTTCAGTAAACAAATTAAAGTACGAAGGTCGCGCGTCACTAGAGTCTAATCCCGCCCCACGAACATCCCACTTCCGTCACTCACACACAGACACACGTTAAAATCTTAATGTATTGATATACATGTAGGCGTACTCAAGAATTTTATTCGAACGAATTTCTTTTCCTGGAAATTCCTCTTAACCCTTTAACCACCGAATTCTTCCCACCAAGACAACACATTTTCATGCATTCAGCGCACACCACTTTCGTAGGTACTCCTCTCCCACAGCATTCGCTCCTCAGCGGCCAAACTTGGTGGGGCCCACACACATGGAGAGACCCCTCTGGCAATACCGTTAATGATATTCATGACCCCCCACAAGGCCAGCAATCGGAGGTCAAAGGTGGATGTCAGCCGGATTTTCGCCCAGCATTTCCCTAAACTTGGGCCAGATCTGACTGATGGCACACCTTACACCACCAATTTGCAGGTTTTCTTGAGGCCCTGGGTGGGGTCTATGAATATCATTAGAATCAAAAATTCTCGGGTCAATGAATCTCATTAAAATCAAAAGATGCCCACGACAGCCCGAAGGGGGGGCTGCCGCCCCCCCTTCGAAACCCCCCCGCTTGTACGTTTAGTGGGGGAGGCGCGCCGAAAACTGACCAAATTTTTGAGTTCGTGCCTTAAAGTCGTCCCTAGGCCCTCTGAAGACTTTTTGGTCTCTTTTTGGACTGGCGAGAAGCCCTACAAGTGCATAGGGTCTAAATGACGCCTATAGACGTCAATGGGCTTAAAGGGTTAATAAGATTCATAGTTGGTGAGAATGGGCCCTCAAAACGGCCTAGACTTGCACTGTGTGCCAGTTTGGGATGGTTTGCCGATTTTTAATGAGATTCATTGATCCTCCATGCACATATTAACCCTTTAACCACCGAATTCTTCCCACCAAGACAACACATTTTCATGCATTCAGCGCACACCACTTTCGTAGGTACTCCTCTCCCACAGCATTCGCTCCTCAGCGGCCAAACTTGGTGGGGCCCACACACATGGAGAGACCCCTCTGGCAATACCGTTAATGATATTCATGACCCCCCACAAGGCCAGCAATCGGAGGTCAAAGGTGGATGTCAGCCGGATTTTCGCCCAGCATTTCCCTAAACTTGGGCCAGATCTGACTGATGGCACACCTTACACCACCAATTTGCAGGTTTTCTTGAGGCCCTGGGTGGGGTCTATGAATATCATTAGAATCAAAAATTCTCGGGTCAATGAATCTCATTAAAATCAAAAGATGCCCACGACAGCCCGAAGGGGGGGCTGCTGCCCCCCCTTCGAAACCCCCCCCGCTTGTACGTTTAGTGGGGGAGGCGCGCCGAAAACTGACCAAATTTTTGAGTTCGTGCCTTAAAGTCGTCCCTAGGCCCTCTGAAGACTTTTTGGTCTCTTTTTGGACTGGCGAGAAGCCCTACAAGTGCATAGGGTCTAAATGACGCCTATAGACGTCAATGGGGCTTAAAGGGTTAAGAAGTTCAGTGCACGAATTATTTTTAGCGAATAGGCCTACAATGTACACTCTTCTAGGAAATGTGCACTTACAACCGTATAGCTAATAGATGCGGCCGGATCGATGAGCAACCGGATGTAACTTCACAGTATTCCATGCAACTATCTTGTAAAGCGACCGTAATTATGCTATGTTTCCAACACAGGCAACAATTAAAACTTTATGCTACCATGCAGAAATTTAAACACGTAGCTATAGATTGATTTTCTTGTTGCAGGCATGTTCAGTGTGCAGGCGCTTACCCATTCTTCCCACCTGAAGCTCGCTCCCAAGAATCTCCTCCCTGGCTCATTCCTTGACTACCATTGGACACTGCCTTTGCAGGTGCCTGCATAGCCTTGTTCCCAAGTCTCATGTTGTGCTTGTGGTGTCTGCAGTACCGCCGGTGTCCTTTTATTTTTATTTTTATATAAAGTTCTGCATGTCCCATGTTCTGAACTACAAGTTGAGAAGTATAGGATCTACTACGTCGACGCAGAGGCTATTTATCCTCCGTGGGAAAGTTTGGTCAAGGCGAAGGAGGATAAACTGCAGAACCTCCATGTCGACGTTAGTAGCTGGATCTGGCTGCTAGACAGCTACAATTCTCTGATTCTCAGCACAGCGTGGCTCGATTACATCATAGCGGAGGATAACCAATTTATCCTCGGCGGTACATCAAAGGATCGCCCAACGCACTGTGGTAGAAGAATTAATTCAGGAATCACTGTGCAAGTAAACGTACTGACTTGAACAATTTGTACACAAACAAGAATGGAATCGTGTCTGTCTCTCTACATCATCGGGCATACTCCCTTTGGAGTTCTCATGTAGGAGGACGTATTCCCGTGAACTAAAACCAAACTTGATCATGTCCTAAGGAAAAGGCAACAGGTAGGAACTGAACAAATGAAAGTGTTACTGTAACTATCACATTCTGCAGAGAAAACAGCATAGCACTACTAGTTTGGCCTACGTAGTATAAGCTTTGCCAAAAAAGCAAGTGCACAGATTACAAAGGTATGCTATAATTATACTGTGATTGATCCATGAGTGCATAATTACCATATTTCTGCGATTAAACGCCACGGCTATACTATTTATTTCATCATGCGATTTACTGCGGCTACTATTCGAGGGTAGCGACTAATGAAAAGTGGTGTTTATTTAACTCAGCATGTATGTACCACTTTGTAGTGAAGTAAGTAGTTTTACTTTAGTACCATCATCATCCCACCAAAACGGTAGGAAACTGTCAAAGCCATTACAGCATTAGTTTCACAAAGATTTCGCCAGTCACATGTCGCTCGCCCTCCGTGCCTCAGGAAATGCCAAACATTCATAGACAGATCTAGGGGAAAAACTTGTTCACCTCTCTTCACACTCACAGCAAATGGTCACCGTCGCTTCCCTCCTCGAGCACTAGACAAAGCGCTTCACCCGGCTGTCCACATGACGTTGCTGATGCACTATTCAAACACTAGCCGAGGCTACTGAACAAGGGTGGCGTTTATTTCGTTCAGCCCTTCTGGATGTGCGAGTATTATTTGAGGGTGGCCACTAATCAAGGGTGGTGTTTGATCACGGGAAATACATGCACGGTATGTGCACATGCAGAGACAGCACCAGCCATACCCTTTCCTTCAGCTCATAATATCGTGCTGGCTCTATCCTCTGGTTGTTCGCCATTTGTTGACTCCAGATCTATGACATACGGTCTGTGAGAGTGATGAGATCAGGTTGATTCTTGCAGCTATAGTAGACTAAGTAAGAATAGTCTCACTTATTGTCTCACACGCCAGATTCAACCAAGAATTGAACCATGAATATTGCTTACAATATCATGCACACAAGGAGGAGTGGGGTCTGGTGACTATATAATTATAGTCACTGTTCTACCAGAACGCTGGCCAAGAAACATTGCCCCTCAACAACAGTCCGGCCTGTGTGGCCATGGGTTTACATACCTGGTGCCCCTTACCTGGTGCCCCTTACCTACCACTGTGCAGTATTCTGGTGCATGCACGACCATATTACCGTAGTTGCCGATTATTTCGCGTGCCAAAAATTTCGCAGTCTAGCCACTAAACGTGACACACAAATATTTCGCGGTGGGAAATTTTCGCTGATTACTTCCGCAAAAAAAAAAATTCCGCTCGTAATAACTTACTATTGACACGTGTGATCGTGCTGATGGAGCGATCGATCTGTGTATACCACGTCTACAGCGAAGCAACTGAGCTACTGTGTGAGCGTGAGCCCAAGAACACGAAGGACAGTAACTGTACTAGCTGTGGAAATATATTTCGCGGGTTTAATATTCGCGGTCTCACTTCATCCGCGAATACCGCGAAAATTTCCCCACCGCGAAATTAACTGCAACTACGGTAACTCCCTGACTAAATCTATATCACTGACATGATTTGCACCTTTACAGCCTATTAGCACAAGCACAGTGAATGCCTCATGAATGCAAGCATAATTAGTAGGCGTGGTTTCACGATGTAGGTCACCCACGTGTTCAGAATGAAAAAGCAAAGTTTCACGTCACGGGATTGTCCAACCAACTACATGTTCAATGCTGACAGTCGCCCCCCCCCCCCCCCCCCCACACCCACACACACACTAACTAGAAACCAGACCCCCCACGTTCTTCGCAGACGAGGCTACCCTGAAGTCATTCTACGTGTAAGCAGTCTATGTGCCCAGTAACCTACTTGACTTTCCTGTCCCATCTGCTTTCTGGTGCTCAACCAGCCGGTACTGCAGTACTGCATGCTGTTTTGAGCATGATGGGTGGTCAGCGGGAAGGTCCACAACCTGCAAACAATGAAGTGTAACCACTATATAGATAGCAATTGCATTAATTACTATCACATAATGAGGGGCAACCGCACTCCTGATAGCAGCCGTTGCAACCGGTTGCAACTTGGTGGTAGCGGAAGCTAGGTATTGCAACTCATTCCAATTAACGCACATGCCACGTGGCAACCATGCTCAGTCGATCGCTAGCACTGCCAATGGGAAGACAAGAAATTGTTACAACGCTCATAACTGCGCCAGCACGGTAAGTTTCGGCATGCAAGCGTCAGTGAACGACAGCTATCACGGACGTGTGGTCAGAATCTTTGTGTGCCTTTCCTAAGAAAGCTACTGCCAGCGGAAGTTGGAGAGAGCGCTCGAGCAATGGCAGCCAACAGCGAGACAAAAGCGCTTGTATCTCCACCACCAAGATGAGTTTCAGCACCAACTTTTTACGTTCAGGTTGGTGCATGATAGCGATCACGGCGGTGTAGTCGCGATCAGAATCTCTGTAGGCCAATCCTAAGTTCTCAAACATTATATTTATTTACGCAGCACAAATTTTTCCCCTACCAGGAGTGTAACAATCAGCAACATTACTATAAGCTCGTTTCAGCAATCAAATTTGGGAAAATGGTACATGTAGCTCACAAACCACAAGTCCCAACCATCTCTGTAAACAAGGCAGCCATGGATTAACACAACCTTCCCACAAACTCTCTCCACATGTCTCTATATACAGTGCTAACTGACCGCGCAGTCACCAGAGGTTTAGCCTCGTTCCCAGACCCACACGGCCTGGGAATGAGGCCACCAGAGGTTGAACAGAAAACACTTGACAGCCAAAATAATCTGCCGAAGTGAGAATTTTCCAAGCAAAAGTTTTCAACTACATGTAGCCACATACTGACTCGTAAATGTATACACTATATAATACTACATGTATACAAGCTATGGTAAAACATATAGTTTTCTATCTCTTCCAATGAGGAATGCACTCTGCCGATGAATGTAGAGGGTTGCTATGTGAAATGACAGGGTAAATGAAATACAATGTAAGCTTCACTTTTCCCAAACAGTAGCACAAGAATTTGCATGAAATACATGTATAGTACATGTATGCACTATACACAATCGTGATGGTCAAAACTTAGACGTGGTTACACATAGCAACCACCTGTTCGAAATGGTGAGTGTTAATGTATACTGTCACCAACAAAGTGGCCATCACATCCTCAAGGAGATGTACATGTAGACGTGTCTGATGCACTAGCGAAATGCTCCTGAAATGACGAATGGTTGCTTTCTTCTGTGCAACCGTCTACAGCGTTCTCTTTCTCTCTCAATGTCTGGCGGTGGGTTCAACAAGACGCTAAAGTGGACCTTCGGCCTGATAAACTCTGCGAACAAGTACCTGACTGCTGAGACGTTACATGTACACTAGAGCTGGGACAATATATCAATTTTGAAATATATCATCCATCTATACCCAATATCAATATCAATACGGCTTACTTAATATCGACATATTGTTTTAAACCGATATCGAATCCATATGGCAATTATTGAGTGCATATCTTTCACATGCGCAGTTCCAGTTTTGGTCAATTGTTACATGTATGTGAAATAACGTACAGTTGTGAGAGCCGTATGCTACTGGATACCAATCCAACCCACTACCCAATATATCGATAAAATCAAATTCACAATAATCGATAAGCAAAATTTCAATACCACCCAGCACTAATGTACAGGTACAAATGTACTCCAGAGGCCACTGTTCTGACACCATGTATCTATACACTGATTTGTAGCAAATTTGGTTTGTGGTTGCCACGAATGGAAGGCTTTTCCAAGAAGCAGACTCAGGAGTGTAGTTTCAATCTTCAGGAGCTTCTCAATCATTTTCAATGGGCTTCCACAAGTGAGTGTCCTGTTTACTGTACATACATGTACATGTATTATTCCCCAGGTCAACGATGCAGAGAATATGGGCTCGCTCAAGCTTGCCCCAGTTATTATGGCATCCTCTAAACACTTACGCAGTGCTTGATCTCCTCTGAAAGGGTACAGTCTCCATCTTGTCTTGGGCACTCTCACTTCTGGGGGTTCACTGTATTTGCATGATTACCACACCCTGCAATAGAAACAAAACGCGTACATGTACATGTACAAGTGGTGCCGGACGGTGCATGTATAAGAACCTTGCTTATTGGGACAAACCTGAGCAAGCCTCACATTAACTGGAATTATACACCTATGTTTGAATAATGTACAGCAGTCAATGGGAAAGCCAGGTACGCAAGTGCAGTTGATAAAAACTGTACTGTAGATCACGTGAAAAATCCGTATTAGTACTGTTGGTCACGCTAGAGATCCGTATTATGTACAGTAAATCACTTGCACTACAGCAACTCTGTGATAGTTTCGTGTCAGAGACTACCTGGACTAGCTGGTACTGACTACCTTTTGGGCTCCTGAAGAGGGCTGACTTACATCTCGGAAGTCGAGGTTGAACTCGTTCGTATACTCGGGCATCCTGTTTGAAATGGACCGTACATCTGCCAGTCATCAGCGTGGGCCGACAGTACAGCTGCCAGTTATCGGTGTGGCTCCGCCTTGGGCTTGGTACACAGGCCTTCTCACCCAAGCGTTTGAAGCTTGCCGTACTAACGCAAAGGGTGAACCAGAACTGAAAAATATTGTCGCCAAGCAAGCTATGGTAACGCGCATTCACTACGTTCATTGGTAGAGGAACGTGCAATGAAATTCCAGGTTTGTATGATAAAATCAGTATCACCATAGTACCAAGCTATACCGGAAACATATCACTCATTTGTCGCCTTCAGCATTGTTACTCGTGCTTTGCACTCATAACAATACTACGGCAACAAACTCGTGATATTTTCCGGTATAGCTTGGTACTATGCTGATACTTATATAGTATCCCTTCAGAGCCCATAGCTCCAAATGTCGTCATGAAACTTTCAGCTTTATAATGGCACTTCCGGCAATATCCTTGGGAGATATAGGTTCTGCGTGCACGGAAAGGGCAGGACAGGGGGAGGTGGGTGGGTGCACCCGAAGGGGCCATTTCCGTCGTTTTTGGCATAAATGGACTTAGACTTAGAAAGTAGCTGTCTTGCCTTGTAGGGCCTCCATTTCCAGCGTTCATGGCCCGTTTTTCAGCTACGGCAGGTTATTATTTCTTGGGACACTTAAGCGTGGTTTAAGTCAAGTATGTGCGGTTTAAGTCAAGTATGTGCTGAAGTTACCTGTGGTAGCAGTTTCAAGCCCAGCAACACCAGGGAACAGAAATGAGGGTGTGTTTAAGTGTTCTAGAGACTGAAAATCACCTTGAGAAAAAACGTGGGCCCGGAACCTTATTTAATCTCCTCTACCCACTGATTAGTGTTCCCGTCTACAACACCAACCTTGTATGTATTAATTTCAGCAGTGAGTTTCCCCAGAGAGTGCAAGTTCGGTTCTTCTTTGCTTTGACTCTGCTCCTGAACTGACTGAGCCTCACCAAACCTGAGATACACGTACAATACGTACAATGGATTCACTGCATGCAGTCTCTTACTAATGTGGAGTAACACATGATTTACATAATCGTGTTCCTCAGCATTTTCTTCTGTTTCCCTCTCTCTCCTCTGCTGTCTCTCTGCCCTCAGGTCTGCAGACGCCACATGAAACAGGAATTACATGCAGATGTAGGTGGTAGCAGGAGCCCCATAACAGCTCCCACAATACCCCACACCATCCAGCTCAGAATTTAATAACTTGTGATCCATGAGCACATACATGCAAGACCAACCTCTTCTTGTATCGTCTTCTTCTTTGCCTCTTTCTCGCTCTCAATCCATCCTGCGGATGCGCTGCTCTCTCATCTCACCTCCTACTCTGTCACGATCATATGACCTAGACTCACCTCGATGAGGCTACGGAACAAAGTTGAATTTGATCACAAAGGAACCGCATGGATTTCAATTCAATCCATAAACCCTAGATGCCTGATGCTGGACAGATGGAGGGCGGGAGGGAGGGCAGGGTGGGTGGGGGGGGGGGGGGAGGGAGGGAGGGAGAGAGGAAGGGAGGGAGGGAGGGAGGGAGGGAGGGAGGGAGGGAGGGAGGGAGGGAGGGAGGGAGGGAGGGGAGAGAGGGAGAGGAGTAGGGGTGGGAGGAAGGGGAGGGGGATGTAGGGTTGAATTTTGATCTGGACCATTTTAGCCCCCTTGTGACGGTAAACTCTACATGTACATGCACTCACTGTATACTGCCAATACAAAAGGATTACCAGCCTTTCTTGTCCTTCTTTTCTCCTCTCAAACATCATCATGATGATTAAGTTGATCCTTTCCCCTGGTAGAGGTTCAATGAACACATTTCACTGCTGCAAAGCCATTCAAAGCTTATGTACTGTATTGGCCTTAAACACCACACTATACATGTGCATGTGACGAATGTTATTGGGGCGAGCCTGAGCGAGCCCCACACTAGCGTGACTTCATTGTGCAGTGCGTGTGTATGCTTGTTTGTTTGCTTGGATCTTGCACTTACCGTAAGTTTTAAATAAGCGAATTTCACTTGCACGTGCACAATAATATTCAAATTCCAACGAACCCTACGCTATTCCTCGAGGCAAGGTGAACCGTGCCGTCTACCTGTTCGATCGACGGATGATGGCGACAAAAAAGACGGAGACCACTCGTGAACCTACCTATTCATTGGCTAGAGCACAGTGAACTTCTGCCTCCTCAGTGGTGACAACAACGATGGAGACAGCTCGTGGGTCTACCGCCATGGCCGGTGACGTACTTGCTAGACTAATGCTAACCTGACTCACAGTTGCACGAGTGTATGTTTAGTGTCATAATTTCTGTGGCTCATTGCCCCAGTCACATAATAGAGTCTGATGACAGTCACTGTATGAATGCAACTGCTCCATGCATGTCCAGCACTAGCCTCGTACCCAGGCCTTCAAATCGCGGGGGGAAGGCCTGGTATACACTGTTTGCGCATGCGTTTAATTTCCCCCAAAATCTTGGAAAATAGGATATCTCGGTATTCTTCCGTGAAACAATGACGTTGAATGACGTCTACGTTTACATTCCTAGAAGAACCGCAACGAACGACGAGTAGCAATCATGGCGTGCAAAAGTTCCGGTGGTAGTAGTTTCTCTGAGGCTCTTTCCTATGCTTTGCGAAGGCTGAAATGACACGGATGACTGTGAAAGAAGAGCAGCGCTCCTCCATGAGAGCTGTGTACGAAGGCAGCGACGTGTTCGTGATGGCAAGAGCCTGTGCTACTTAGCGCTCCCTTTCCTCATGGACTAGCTACAAGAAGGGACTTGTAGACAGTGGAAAGAGCTGTGGTGTGCTTGTTGTGAGCCCTTTGATCGCTCATGCACGCGTACGCGGGTGTGTTTACGCAAACGTCATCGGTTAAGCCCAACCCATTCGCAAACGTCACAATTAAAATTGACATAATATTCCACATTTAAATTAAACGCATGCGCAAACAGTGTATACCAGGCCTTCCCCCCGCAATTTGAAGGCCTGGGTACGAGGCTAGTCCAGCACGTGCACTTCGCTCAGGCTCGCCCTCCAATGTCCTGCATTCCACTAGTTTTATTAATGTTTGATCATTGTCCGTGATGAATTGACCTTTAACTGTTACCCCACTTAGATTGTATTGTGATGCACTGCAACCTGATCGTTGACTGTACTGTACTTCCTTTATTTCAATTGGGTGGCTATGACAATTGGCCATTGACCAACTGCGGTTGCAGCTGCAAATACGGGAGTGACCCCCGACCAAGCTGAGCACATAGATATCAACTCAGTAGTTGGTCAGCTAGAGAGTAGTCATCAGAATGCAGTGTGATCAATGCCACTGATCATGTACAAGCACTCACACAGGGGAATAGTCTACGGTGCCACTTATCATCATCCGTAGCAAAGATGTCCTTAGTAAAGGCATACACTGTATGCTATAACTGCTGATCATGTACAAGCACTCACACAAGGGTATAGTCTAAGGTGTCACTTATTACCATGGCGTAGCATAGATCAGGATAGATGTCCTTAGTAAAGGCATACACGTACACTGTACTGCTATAACTCAAATTAAAGCGCACCAACCTCATTGAAGGACTTCTGGAGCGCTCCCTCCGCATTCTACTATCCTCAGGAGAACTGCGTCTTCTTCTCTCCCTTTCATCCACTCTGCGCGCATGCCTTTCGTCGAGAGAGAACCTGTGATAGCATCTGTAACACATTCCTTGGAACTCAATAATGTAACAGGAAACGATGTGACGTCATCTTTGCTGACGACGCGATCGCGACGCAGTGGAAAATGCATGAAAATGGCTGACTTGTGAGAACAGGAAGGGATCCGGTCAGCTTTCCATAGCTGCCAAGGCAGGCAGTGCCTTAGGAGTGAGATTGGTCTTGGAGGGCACGGTTCATAGCAAAATTGAATAACTTTTGTGCATATACCAAACATCGGGCCATGCCCATGCCAGAGATGCCAACTACCAGGAGCTTATGAGCGCCGCGAAGCACTTAGCAAGTAAATGAGTGGAATGTGCTGTGAAAATGCGTGAGATTGTGCTAGAATGCGTGATGCATGCTACAGTAACAGCTCAAAAGTGCGCACAGCAGTTCTGCCAGTTGCTGTTGCTTCATCAATTGCTTTTGTCCTTAGCAGAAGGCTCAGGGCCACCAATCAACATTTTGCAGTTTGGCAAGGTGGTAGCGCCTACGTTTATCCTCTTCGATGCGGATCGACACAGGAAAGGAGTCCATTATGTTGCTCAAACTGCGGTCATCCTTGTCTCAAACAACCATGTGTTATGCATACGCGTGCCGTATTCTAGGTCCACCCACAAAATAAGCCTGAACGGCTAGCACTAATGCGTGAGATTTGCTGTAGTAAGCGCGAGAGCGTGAAATTGCGTGAGTCTCACGCGCAATGCGTGAGAGTTGGCATGTCTGTTATACCTATGGCCTAAGTCATTCCTACGCCTATTAAGTTCTTGGGGAAAGGGATTAAATGACATTCTTAAATTTACCATCATATCCACTTCCACTTCCACTTCCTCTCTTCCCTTCCTCCTCCTCTCTTCCCTCCCCCTCCTCTCTTCCCTCCCCCTCCTCTCTTCCCTCCTCCCTTACCCGCCAGACAGAGCTGAAGCCCATGTAGATTTCTTCCCTCCCTCAGTTCATGCTCCACCCCATACTCAACTCCTCACTCAGGTGATGCAGTGTCTTCTGCGGTGAGAAGAACGGGATGGAGGGAGATAAATTTGAACTGGCAACAGAATGAAATCAACAGAACACACTATCTAAAACTACTTCATGCAATTCCCCCTGGATAGTTTAATTCATCTAGAAGTAAACTCAAGACCTCACTCGGTCAGTGATGGTCGGGTTCAATATTTTCTCCAGTTTGATCTGTATACCTGTCAACTGCATGTTATTATTAAGGGAGGGGGTGCTCAAATCCTTCTCTCTACCATGACATGCACACGCGCACACACACGCTTGTTTGTGAGTCGACAAAGCAGGTGAAATTCTACTGGTGAGCAAGTCATATACACTGTACTGTAGGTCCTACTGTCAGTATACTAGTGACAACATTACGCCCCTTCCCTGATCTACTACTACTGTCACGGCAACAACCTCGGACTCATTCGAATCCCAGACGCCAAGTAAGCCACTTCAAACTTATTCCGTGGGGGGTGGGGCTGCGGTGAGTGCATCGTTGTTGATATATATATAAATTTTAATGACAGATAATGGCCAGAAGGCCCAACAGTCAAAGTGAGAAAACTCAATAAACTCTAAGTTGTAGTTGGACGATTCCTTATAAACAGTTGTCTTAATTGGAATGCCTTAAGTAAAAAAACACCCAATAGGTATATTGCACGACCATTCCTGGCCTTCCATATAAGCCTAAACTTTTCAATATCCTCTAGATAGTTGAAGGAATAGTTTATCGTTTGGCAATACTGCAGTAGTCTGGTTCGTTCCGTTAGAGCTTCGTACAGGCGGCATTGATTGTATTATTCCTTACTTTAATGCACCCACCCAAGCCCAACCCCCATGCACCCTCCCCAGGGCCACCCCCATGCACCCACCCCCCCAGGCTGCCACACCCCAGCCCCCATGCACCCAGCCTGCCCCCCCCCCCCCCCCCCCCCCCCCCCAGGCTGCCCCGCCCCCCCCAGGCTGCCCCGCCCCCCCAGGCTGCCCCGCCCCCCAGGCTGCCCCACCCCCCCAGGCTGCCCCGCCCCCCCAGGCTGCCCCACCCCCCCAGGCTGCCCCGCCCCCCCCAGGCTGCCCCGCCCCCCCAGGCTGCCCCACCCCCCCAGGCTGCCCCGCCCCCCAAGCAGTGAAAGGTAGAGCAAGGGTAAGGTTATGGTGAGGGCTCACCTCACCAAAACCTCACCCGAGCAGTACCTAACCCGAATGACTTCGGCATTGCGGAGCCCACCTTATATACCCGCAGAAGCCAGCCGGAAACGCGCGCGCCGGTAGGCCTTAATGCACGTATTTGATTGGTTGGTTTACTTTTGGCGCGAAAATTATCCCAGCTGTGCTTTTGTCTCTGTTGATTTTCTTCGGTCTCCAATGGCGTTGGCCTCCTCACGTAGCCCTCTGCTAATGGCGTTCCCTCTGTTTTGCTGTGGTTGACTCCGTACGCAAGTTGGGTGCCACGCCGCTTGGGAACAAGTTTGAAGGCTGGGCGTATGGGCGTCTGGTCGAAAGTGAGTAGAGTTGAGAAGGAGCTAGAGGGATCGGGATCGAGGGAAAGTAAAGAAGGAAGGGAAGGACGAACATATAGATGTCAACACTCCAGGGAGTTCATAAACCCTCTGTTGCTGCCCTTGTAGTTGACTCAAAACGCTTAAGCTTGTTCCACTGGCAATTATGGTGCCCAGACCCCATGCCGCTTGGGAATAAGTTTGGAGGCAGGGAACGAGTCCAAAGTTGTTGCCGTGACAGTTGGCTTGAGACTAGTTCTGTTTGTAGCCCATCTGGTCGCCTGAAAGTAAAGTGAGAGTGGCGTGGGGAGAAGGAGAGGGGATATAGGTATACCGGTAAAGAAGGAAGGCAGGGAGGAAGATGTCAACACTACTGTATGCTTAGGGAGTTCATAAAACCCTGCAGAGATAACCACCATGGTCTTGCTAGCTATAGTTATGAACCTAGTCACCATTGTGAATGTGTTGTGACCTGTCTTAAGTGTAGGTATCCAAGTGTAAGTGGTGATGGATTAACCTGAATCCACATGTGCTTCTGTGGGTGTGGCTACAATTTGAATTGGTGCCTGGCCATGGTGATCTCAGAAATGCAGTGCTGCTCTCAATCTACTCTTTAGGAGGAGAAGACTGAGGAGGAAATGAGGGAGTTGGAAGATGCTGTGCAGAGAGCCTCTCCTTCGATAAAGAAGTAAAGAGATCACGAGAGTGAGTGTGACGTGGTGTCTGGGAGGAGAGGAGAGGCTCCTATTCAATATATAGCTCTTAAACTGAGGAAGTGCATGCAGGGCCAGTACCACCGGTACGGCCGGTACGGCCATGGCCGTACCAGTTTTTGAGGAGGAAAAATGGCGTTGCTGGAATTCTTACTTACGAGCGCATAGCTAGCTACATCCAAAGTTTCCACCTTGAGGCTTCCGCCGGCCAAAGCCGCGACCATAAGGTCAGGACAGACTGCTCCATGTTATCACGATTCTTGGTTTCGGATCGCGTCGATTTTCATGGTCTAGGGACGAGACCAACACACACAGAATGGAGACAGGACTAACGCGCCATGACGGCAACCTTCAAACAGCAAGATGCTTGTGATGTAGCTACCCTTCCAGCCAACTTACATTTTCCTTTCCACGTCGAGAGTAAGACAGTCACGGAAAGTAGTGGCAACAGTGCAGTGCAAAGCACGTAGGTGCTACGGAGATCTCATCCTGCTAACTGATAAATGAAGGTGAAAATTTATATACGGCCACTGCCTTCAGCAGTGGCCGTACCACTCCAAAATAGCTGGCGCCGGCCCTGAGTACATGCGTGCATTGTATCCCATTTCATGCCACAGTACATGGTGGCATTTATCCCATTGTCCAACTATCTCATACAGTATGCATGCCTGCTAGGAGGGATTGTATTCTTACAAGAGCACATGATGACATCATTGTTTTTTTCACGGCAGAAAAACACAATGATGTCATCATGCGCTCTTGATTCTTATTATAGCACTGCCCTGGGTACATGTAAATGCACTGGTGGAGTTTGTCGTCTTGAATTACCAGGACGTGTATCAACAGGACACGTCTAGTGTTGCCACAGTGCTCCCAAGCAATGCGTGTGCACCTTGCCCCTGCCCTTAGGATGAATAGTACATATAGCATGGCAGTCACATGCCATATGGTTGATACAGCCCCTCACTGTTGGGCCACACCCCTTGGATTCAGTACTACATGTAATGCCCAATTACCAGGAGAGCTGACTAGTAACTAAACTACTACTAGCATGCGACAGCCATTTTCTGCTAGTGAGTGCGGGGGTGTCCGGATCCGGACATCCGCAAATTTCACCGAGGAGGCATGGAGTTCGGCAAAAATTTTCAAGCTAATTAATTATTCATGAGTTCATTCATATAGTGCGCGCAAACAGTTGCTCTCGAAATGCTACAGCAATATGCTGGTGCCGTGACTGTCCCAGACTTGTAGCACTATCTGTGTTAAGAGTATATACGCCGGCTCATGGTCAGCCTAGCTCCTGTCTCTGTCATCAGATTGAACGCACATCGTACGCGGCGTGTGCGAGGATCTTGGACTCTGGACACGCGCGTCATTATTCAGAAAAGCGAGGAGGCAACTGCCTCCTCTGCCTCATTGCTAGCTACGCCGTGTCCAGGATACCCTTCAACGTCCGGACACCCCCGCACTTACTCTAGCCACCACTGAATGTTAGTTTCTCATCCCCCGCCCGCATGAAATATTGCCCCCACATGTATGGTGCATGGTTTGTAACAAAAATCATTCCAAACACTAAATAACGAGACTGGACATGCGTGCGCAAAAGGGAATCGCTGACCTTTGTACTTCGACCTTACGGTTTATAACCCCGTCTCGTCGTTGTTGTTGTCGTCGTATTCGATGGCAGGCGATGAAGTTGACGAGGGATGGATAAAGTTTTTCGGAATTGTGGCAGCGTTTTTGCGTGACTGTGAAAGAAACGAAGATACAAGTGACTTCAACTTTGTCGAATATGTGTGTGAACGATTGGAAAGGTCTATTTCCAGCATAGAGACTGTGTACATTGCTGTCACAGATGCATCCAATCCTGAGTGGAAGAGCCAAATTTCTAACCTCTAATGAGCTTACAGATAATGTGCTCCCCATGTGGCGTGAAAAGTTTAACACTTTGGAAAGATAGTGCAGCAGTATACATGCACGACCATCTGTTCGACAAGACCCTTCATCCTATTGCCGACCACCATTTGAAGTTGATCCAGAGCAATTTTTGTTCCTCAGGGAGCTAAACTTTACCTGGCAGTCAATAGCCAACTTACTGGGAGTGAGCAGAATGACCCTATATAGAAAGCGGAAGGATGCAGGCATCTTGGATAGTCCAAGGTATGTAGTATCTTGACAGTTGCACAATGTGATCAGATCTTGTGAACATGTTCCCAAATGTTTTTTCCCTCCACAGGGAAATGTATGTCTTGTAGCCTGCCTATTCTGTTTTTGTGAAAGTGTGCCAGAATGGTGGTCCATTAATTTAACACATGATGTCATGCAAATTGCACCCTGTTAACTTGCAGTCCATATAAATCAGCATTCTTGTTGCAAGCAATTATTTCAATACTCCATGCACAAATCAGAATAGGAAGGTTATGAGACATACTTTTCCTGTGGAGGACGAAAAGTCGTATGGGAACGACTAGTGACCATATGCATCAGCCTATGAATGGTATGAATACACTCCTATACATCATATATTGCACTGTGTAAACTATAGTTGGTAGGATTTGCTTAGTAGTCATGCATGGCTTGTACTTAAGTGCATAACCATGTGGTTATGTGAACCACCCCGAACTCATGTAAAACTATCATACAGCACCGTGCCAGGTGCTGGTTCCCAGTATTTTATGCAGGATTGGGAATCTGACTAACAGCAATGTCTTCTCTGAGTATAGCAATTGCTGCCTTGATTACTGGGCTGATATTATTGAGACTAGGTCTAGATGCCTGGTTGCAAACAGCCAGCCACCAACTGCAGATGTCTGTAGTCCCCCCCCACCACCACCACCACCACCTTCATAATTGATCCGCATGAGCCCCCAATGCTTGTATATCCACCCTGCCACCATCCAGTTGGTTGGTAGGCATCTGCAAACATTTACATAGAAGATTGAGGTCGTAGTAGTCTCGTTCCCAGAATGACTTGATCAACTTACAGGGGTTCAATCGGAAATAGCAATGCCTTTGTAAATCAGACAATTTGTTGATCTGTTGGTCTTTGCATGTCGCAGTGAGTTTTCTGGATCCCTTACTCAGCTCTTAAAAGGTCGTTGATCACTTCATTCCATTATGATCCCACTCGCTAACTCTTCAATAGGTGACACATAGGTGACTACCCCCCATGATAGCTTGGAAACTCTAGAATTGAAAACGTCTGCTGTACATGTGTGTGTGAGTATTATCTGATTGTGATAGAGCGATTTGAGCACGTGCCCCCTCCCTCCACACACATCTCCACAATTGACAGGTGGATGCAGCGCTGGCTGTGGAAGAGATGGTGGAGAGGCTGATGCACAGGATCATGATTGAGGAGAGAGAGATACATGTAGGAGAGGAAAGAAATGGGTAGGTGTGTAGAGGAAACTGGGGGGGGTAGTACATAGGCCTGCATAGATTCTGCTAGCATAATTTTAAGCGTAAGTGAATAGACCTCATTACATTAAAGTGAAATTCCAGGTTTCTGTTGCTATGGTGCCATGCAGATAGGCTGCATCCCAGATTTTGAAGTAAACAGGATGTATAGCGCCTGAGTTATAGCTCCCAAAATTGGTTTTCCCATTGAAGCCCACACTTTTTTCCACCTCCAGCAGAAGATTTACAATCAAGGGGTGGTCACTGCAGTATGTGCCGTACTTGGAGCTCACAGCCTGTGACCGTCCAAAAACTGCCTGTGACTGCGCTGCTAAACTGCCGGAGACCCTGTGACCGTCGCAAAAATCCACCATGACTGCGTCACTCTTTGGTAGTATACGGAGTAATATGGTAAGCCACACCTACATCTGCTGTATACAGGGTCACAATCGCCGGTCGCAGCTCTAAGTATGGTGCTTATTGGCGTTACCACCCCTGGATAATGGGGCTCAATCAGAAAATCTGGAGGCCATAACTCTGACTCTATACATCCTGTTTACTTCAAATCTGGGATGCAACCTATCTGTATGGTACAACTTTAGGGTTGTAGTTGTCATAGCAACTGAAAAGTGTTAATTCTATTGGGCATATATAGTAGATATAGTAGGTGTTGTTTTAACTGCTGTTGCATTCTGGAATCTGGCAACCACACTGCTCAGTGTGCTGGTCTGGCAACCAAGATCTGAATGAAGCCATGCTTAGGAGATGAACTCCCTGCTTGTTACATATTTTGTGTCCTCCTCCCTCCCCTCCCTCCTCCACCCTTCCCCCCTTTCCTCTCCTTTCCTCCTTCCAGGATTCAGCTCTCACTTCCATTCTCTATTCCTGACTATGCCCTCCGAGTGGAGATATGGAAGTCTCATGTGCCTGGAATGTCTTGCTCTACATCATGAATACTATGTTGGTGTCACTGTCAGTTCGTCCCCTCTCACTCTCATGCCCTCCATCCCCTCACCCTCACCTCATCCTCCATCCCCCTACCCTCACATACTCCATCCTCCTCACCCTCACACCCTCCATCCCCCTCACCCTCACACCCTCAATGCTCCTCACCCTCACACCCTCCATCCTCCTCACGCTCACACCTCCATCCTCCTCACCCTCACACTCTCCATCCCCCTCACCCTGACCCTCACACTCTCCATCCTCTCACCATCACACCCTCCATCCCCCTACCCTCACACCCTACATCTCCCTCACCCTCATGCTCACACCCTCCATCCTCCTCACCCTCACATCCTCCTTCCTCAGCTGGCAGAGCCGCTGACAGTATCAGCTGGACCAACTTGGCGCTAGGGTATGAGCTGATTGGCGGTCTCATTCACAATGCAATCCTGCCCTCTCCCACGACATCAAGAATGGCGGCAGAGGTAGTCAGCAACTGGTCGTCCAGAAGGAGCACCGAGCTAAGGGTGAGTCCATCCACAGAGAAGCAGCTGTAGGCACAACATAACCTCGAACCCAGGTGGCATGGGCATGGGTTCGAGACTGAGTACATGTACAACCAAGGGTGTATTGAGCTGCCGAAGGCATTCAGTGGCTCGATACACCCTTGGTACAACACAGCTCATATCAGGTGGAACACTTTGGTGATGTTGTAGTCCTCACATGCTGCCAGGAGGCGGGGCACCTGGACCTGAACAAACTACCAAACTATCACTAGCCCCTGCATGGGATTGTTTCCTAGCTATGAACACCACTTGCAGTATACAGAAATTATACGCAGTCAAAGGGCAGAGAACCAGAGTGGTCGAACCCACAAAGAAAATCACATGAATTGCACAGAAATGTACACTGTATGAACATGCGGCCCAAAATTATTATGATTTCAGCAGTTCCAATAATGTCAATTTCGTCCACTCTGGTAATTATCTAGTCTGTCTATGTATTCCTGACGTTGTACTTTTCTGACCGGTTCCCCACCTCCTCCCCCGTTATCCTTCTCCCTGCCCAGACTCGTGATTAACCTCGCCCTACCACCAATGAGTCTCTGTGTGAAGTTTTGAGCGTGAAAACCTTATCTAGGCTATGTTTAAGTAGATTACAAGCTAAAAAACTGACCTCCATAATCTGTGGGTGGTAAAGGGTTAATTAACGTTAACTTCAAAGCCGTCATCAGACTGAACATGTGATATCACTTCTGGTAATGTCCGTTAGAAATTAGTCTCGTGCCCAGACCCCACCCCTCGCGGGAAAGAGGGTCTGGCGACTTTGCGCAGAAACCGCGGTCCTCATTAAAAATTCGTACTTTTTGGAAGGAATTTCAGACTGCCAATGAAATCGTAGAGAATTCAATTTTCTCTTTGTTAATAGTGTGACGTCATCAGGAACTAGTTGCGAATGGCAAACAGTGGGTCAGAAATGGATAGCTACCTGTGCTGTCCAAGAACTTCTAGTGCCGCGGATCGGCACAGCGATTTCCAATACTGACAGCGATTGCCGCTCGCCAAGGCCTGGAAACACGAAACCTGGCTTCACTAATCGAACGAAGAAATCTCTAACTCCGTGGATACCCGGCGACGGTGGGTCAATAATTCTTCTAGACAATGGCAGGGCTTTTTTCCCACAAATGAGACAACAATGACTAGTCATCACTGCACAATTTATCACTGAAAAGTAATGCTGCAGCTGCAGATCATTACTTCTCACTATATGCGTAATTAAACAGCACCTGGGAATTACGCATGTATATACATGTCTGATAAACTATGAATAATAAATGAAGACCGAGGATGTTGCTGAAAGTCACCAGACAGATTTTCCGTACACGTTTCCGGCTGGGCACGAGACTAGTTAGAAATGGGCTGGACCACTAAGTCTCCAGCATAAATGGACGTAGAACTCCAGTGTTCGGGCTAAATTGTTGGGTTAGCATTGCTACATGTAAGTCCAATTTCATACTTGTCATTTAGCCCTTTTGGTGTGTAAAGTCGAAACTACTGGAATTATGATTGCTTCCTTTGATTGTGTGTACATGTAATTGTTGTGTGTTGTGTTGGCAAAGCCCGCAGGTCTGTGTAGTGATTGAATTTAATTGAATTTGCTGTTCAGTACGGGGTCACAATGACATCTCTGCCGATGCACATCGAACAGGTGCTATCTCATATACTGTGTTCGTGTATGGCCATATCCAAGGTGTGGGATTGACCGCTTACCGTATATACTACAACGTGCGTATTGTGAAGCTGAACAGGTGGGGCCAAATGTTACGAATAATAGGAAATTAGCTGGGAAAAAGAGCCTAAACACTAGTCATAATTGTGTGTGTGTGTGTGTGTGTGTGTGTGTGTGTGTGTGTGTGTGTGTGTGTGTGTGTGTGTGTGTGTGTGTGTGTGTGTGTGTGTGTGTGTGTGTGTGTGTGTGTGTGTTTGTGTGTGTGCGTGTGCATGCGTGTGCGTGTGCATGCGTGTGTGTGTTTGTATATTTATAAGACCTAGATAGCAATACCTCCACACAGTATTGTTTGGATCTTGGAGTATTATCAGTAACTGTATCCACCTGCTGATTTAGTTTTGCTCTAATTCTTGGAGCAATTTTACCAAAAGTTTGCAAACACAACCCAAAATAAAACAATGAGACACATGGCAAAGAGACATCCCACTCCTGCCTGCCTGTTGTCATATTGGGTTACTGTATACCTCTGTAAAACTTGATGCACTCAGCTTGCATACCTCTGTAAAACTCAGTATTCTTGATGCACTCAGCTTGCATACCTCTGTAAAACTCAGTATTCTTGATGCACTCAGCTTGCATAAAACAATGAGACACATGGCAAAGAGACATTCCACTCCTGCCTGTTGTCATATTGTTTGTTTTGTGAACGTAGCCTCGTTCCTAGGCAGTTCCCACCTCCAGTCTTTGGTCGCTTGCAGTATGCAGATACAGAGGGGGAATTCGAAGGCCTGGGAGATCTGCATGGTCACGTGCGGTGACGTCCGGTAGACAGATGGTGGACAATCAAGAATCTCTAGGCCCTTGTTTGTTATATCTGTCGAGGTATGGAGGCCAGAGTGTTCGCATTGTCCATGCGAAACGGGAGCTCACCATCTGCACATGGTGACACACATACACACACACACCCACACACACACACACATACATACACACACCAACACACACCTACACACACACATACACACACACCAACACACACCTACACACACCTACACACACACACACACATTCGTCATACATGTACCCTAACGTGCATCTCACAAACACACAATGTTCTACCTATCACCTACACACACACACCCACACACCCACACACACCCACACACACACACTCTCAGGTGATACCATCCTGGCATATCATGACACACTGCAGAGAGCATGCTCATGTCCAGAGAGATCTCAGATGGAACCTACCTTCTGCGAGATAGCTTGACCAACACCGACTCACTGACACTCTCTGTGAGGTAGGTCATGTGATCAGTCATGTGACAGTCAGCTTAACCAACGCAACCCCCTGACACTCTCTGTGATGTGTGCCATGTGATCAGCTGACCCCCTGACATTCTCAGTGAGGTAGGTCATGTGACCAGCTGACCCCCTGACATTCTCAGTGAGGTAGGTCATGTGATCAGCTGACTTCCTGACATTCTCAGTAAGGTAGATCATGTGATCAGCTGACCACCGACACTCTCTGTGAGGTAGCTAGGTCGTGTGATCAGCTGACCGCCGACACTCTCTGTGAGGTAGATCATGTGATCAGCTGACCCCCTGACATTCTCAGTGAGGTAGGTCGTGTGATCAGCTGACCACCGACACTCTCTGTGAGGTAGCTAGGTCGTGTGATTAGCTGACCACCGACACTCTCTGTGAGGTAGATCATGTGATCAGCTGACCCCCTGACATTCTCAGTGAGGTAGGTCGTGTGATCACCTGACCCCCTGACACTGTGAGGTACCCCATCTGTATACCCCAACGGTCTCTTAGTTTGACTCATCTTATCCTCCTCTCCCTCTCCCTTCTCTCTCCTCCCCATTCTCTCTCTGCTGCCTCCTCCTCTTGTCCCCCCTCCTGCCCTCCTCTCCCCTTCTAATTCCTACCCCTTCTCCCTCCACCTTCCCCCACCTCTCCCTCCCACCTTCCCCCACCTCTCCCTCCCACCTCTCCTTCCCTTCTACCTACAGATGTAAGAACTCTGTGAAGCACTATCGTGTCATCTGGGATGGACGCCACTTCTGTTTTGGTCTTGGGAAGTTTCCGGACGCTGATACTCTCATGGAACACTTTGACAACCAGCCGATCATCAGTGGAGACTCGGGTATGGGAACTCATTGCAAACATGGCACTACATCAACATGCAAGAAGCATACATGTAGCTGCCTCCCTCCCTCCCATCCCTCCCTCCCCTCCCCCCCCCCCCCCCCCCCCCCCCCTCCCTCCCTCCCTCCCTCCCTCCCTCCCTCCCTCCCTCCCTCCCTCCCTCCTTCCCCCCCCTCCCTCCCTCCCTCCCTCCCTCCCTCCCTCCCTCCCTCCCTCCCCCCTCCCCCCTCCCTCCCTCCCTCCCTCCCTCAATCCCTCCCTCCCTCCCTCCCTAGCTCCCTCCCACAGGTATGCTGGTCCAACTCAGCCACCAGTATCCCCGTAGTATCTCAGAGCCGGTGATCTATGACAAGACTATCGTACATCAGGACAGCACTCCAAGTATGCAGAGGACGTGAAACTCTGCACCGGATCTGTCAGTACGTCGTATCACTTATGCATGTCATGTGACCTATTAGCACTGCCTGTAGATGCGGAACTGGGCTGCGCAGTAACCGTTCCCAGCAGCTTTTGTCGCTTGCAGTGTGGAAAAGCAGGATATAGGGCCTGGTATCTTTCCTCACGTGAGCATGATGTAATCGACAAATGGCAAACCTTTTCAAGTGAAGTTTTGCATACTGTTCAACCAACTACAAGTTCAACGCTTAGTACGTGACAGTTGCCCCCCGCTAGCTAGATACATGCAAGCGTGGTAAGTTACCTGTTACCTCAGTTCTTCTGAGCCCCAGTGCGTCCACATTCAATCAAACCTTTCTACCGTTCTGGCGGGACTCACTTGAGGAATGATACCAGGCCCTCCCCCGCTTTGCCGTACTGCACGCGATGAAAAGCTGGGTAGGGCTTGGGGACGAGGCTTACTCTCCAAGGTTGAGGTGATGATTACACCATCACAAATTCATTCTACTATTCTGATTACACTGTGAACATGAGTTGGCATTTCCTGCTTTCATTTTCACTTTCAGATCAACTCCAAGCTGGGCTTCCATAGAAAGGTAGTTGCTCTCATAACAGAGCTGAACAGCCTAGCCACAAGAACAGCCTAGCCACAAGTACGAACACCTGAACAGTGTGTATTTTCATTTGGTAGCACTTCTCCACATTTTTATTGGCTGCCCTGCATATGAACAAAATCTTCCTACCCTCTTCCTGCTCCTCCTCCTCCTCCTCCCCCTCCCCCCTTCCCCTCCACCTCCCCTGCCCTCCTTCCCCTCCTCCTCCTCCTCCTCCTCCCCCCTTCCTCCTCCTCCTCCACCCCCCCCCCCCCCCCCCCCCTCCCAGAACTGGAAACGGAGATGGTTTGTTCTGTATCGTAATGAACTGAAGTACTACAATGCCAGAGGTGAGGTTGAGCCTCTGAGAATAATAAAACTGGAAGATGCTACTTCAGTGGAGAGGGACGAGACAGCTGGGAAGCCATTCTGCTTCAGGTGATTGGGGTGGGATGTACATGTATCATTTAGGGAGAGACAGGGGCACAATGGCACAATGAGATTAAGATGTCATTGTATCCCAGGGTTATGTTTCGGGGAATGGAAGTGTGTCCACTTATAGGGGAATCACAAATTAAAGCTTGAAATCTGAAGTGGGGAGGGTATGCATGCTTCCAGGAATTAAGTATAAAGCCCCATCCTTCCTTTTCTCTTCCCCTCCCCTCTCTGCCTTCCTCTCTCCCTCCCTCCCTCCCCTATCACATGCTCCCTCCCTCCCTCTCTCCCTCCCTCCCTCCCTCCCTCCATCCCTCCCTCCCTCCCCTCCCTCCCTCCCTCCCTCTCCTCCCTCCCTCTCTCCCTCCCTCCCTCCCCAGACTGATAACATCCTATCGTACATTCTTCATGTTTGCCAGCAGTGAGTCAGTAGCTGATGAGTGGGTGGACATACTGGACTGGAAACTGGTAAGACCAATCATGAATAATTCATTAGGTGATGTTGACAGACTTCCACATGGTGGTCGGTTGAAGCTAGCCTCATTCCCAGGCCAAAACACAGAAGTGGGCCTGGTGACACTTGGCAAAATTCCCGTATGTGCTGAGCTCAGCAGTCTTGATTTCGGGTAGGCGAATCACGTTCGTCCATTGCCAATTATTGCGTAGTAGTTACATTCTTTATCCTGTGAAAGTGTATATAGCTGTTTGATAAAACTGCTGTTCTAGCCTTCAAGACTCACCTCTGGTTGCTCCTTGGCAAGGACGTTCTACTTAGCCATCGCCAACAGCTATCTTTCGCGTGATTTCGAATGCATCCAAATTAATCGCTAATGCAGTTATGCTGACTGTGCACATATGGGAATTTTGCCAAGTGTCACCAGGCCCTCTTCCGCGTTCCACGTGTGGACCTGGGTACGAGACTAAGTTGAAGCCCTTTTACAATGTTTGCCATAGCTATCCAGTATTGTCTAAGTAAGATAGACCCCTCCCTCCCCAGTCACACTTTACCCCCTTGAAACACTTGGGTTAGGGCTTGTAAGGGCTCTAAGAAGCACTAAAAGTGCAAACCTATGTCCACCCTGCTTGCAATTAAGCAGAAGTGCACTGCCAACAATGGGCCAATGAACCACAATTGGTCACTGGGAATAGACTTAGAAGAGAACGTTGCACTCGGTATGTGAATGAAATTTGAAGCTGAGGATTGTGCCATTGTTGGCAGCATATAAAGAGATTTCCAATGATGTCCTTAAAAATCTCGGTCACATTTTTGTCAAAAATCACGGTCGGACAAAGGCTATATATAATCCATGGATTGTTGTGATAAATTCAACCGACAGCAAAATGGACATCATTGGAATGCTCCATTCATGCTGATCACAAGTGTGCTAATCCCAGCTTCGTATCTCACTCCTAGCTCTCCTAGTTCAAGACACCTAGCATATTAGGCACCAATTGAATGCTGAGTTGGTGTGAACCACATTGACCGCTCTGATCTGCCTCTCTCCCAGGCTGGCGGTTCTGCTGAGGGGTAGTCATCTACTCCTGACCGTTTGCAGTATAGCAGATTCGAAGAGATCTCTGATCATAATATCATCCAGCAACTGACACCACAAATCATGCATATATCACATGACTTCCACTACATAAATGTTTTGGTCAACCATATATGGTGATAACTTTGGGTGCATGATGAAAGGTGGTTCAAGTGGATGGTCACTAGCCTCGTTCCCAGGCTCCTCCCCGTATTTTTCTTCACTGCACGCACAGGGGGGAGCCTGGGAACGAGGCTAGATGGTCACAACATCGTTAATTTGCGTGCATAGTTGTATCCGATTAATGAGGCAATACATATAATATTATTATACCCACTTTCAGAACTGAAAGGGCTTTCAGCGCAGCCTATACTTCTGCATAATGATCGATATATGGACTGGGTTTAAGTGGAGGTGGTGCTAGTCTTAGTAATTACTGAACTGTACAAGACCCCCCTGCACCCTGAAATTATTAGTTGCATGCTAACTCTTATCAGAATGTACTTCAGGCGATGACGGCTGCAGTGATAATTATATAGGTCCTGTGTTTATTCCCCATGGGCCAGACAATACTGTTACTAGGGGCCGGCTAGGTTTTATGACTTAATTTGCAACGTATATAAAGCATGATCTGTGCATGGCTACATTGTTATGATTGTGTGAGTAAACGTGCTATAGCCGAATAGAAAATCTAGTGTGAACAGCTGTCTATCAGTGGGGGTGGGGATACGCATGTGTCGATAACTATAAGTCATGTGAAAGGAAACAATATTGCAATGTATATAGAGGAACAGCAAACTCAGCTGAAGGGAGAATAAGCCTATACTTGTTGCAGCCCCGAATGAACACACCCAAAAGAAAGGGGGAAAAAATAAGCCTATATTATAATAGTCTACTTGTAGCAGCCCTGAATGAACACACCCAAAAGAAAAAAAAGAAAAGGGGGAAAAAAGAAAAAAGAATAAGCCTATATAGTCTAGCAGCCCCGAATGAACACACCCAAAAGAACAAAAAAGAAAGGGGGGAAAAAAGAAAAGAAAAAAAAAGAATAAGCTATACTTATACTATATATAGCAGCCCTGAATGAACACTCAACCAAAAGAAAAAAAAGAAGGGGAAAAAAAGAAAAAAAATACAACCTAGCAACACACCTACCCCTCCGTGACAGGTCAGACACCGAAGTGTAAGCCTCAGGAGCGCTGGATAGGCGTCGGTGACTGGAATCACAGGAGGCTAACCTGCTTTCAACCAGAACACCTTTCTTTAGCTTCGGTGGTCAGATGGGAACCGGCGTACTCCGGCTGCTAGGCGGGGAAGTCAGGAACCGGTGTGTACGGAGTGGCCCAGACTCGTACTCGGTTATTGGGGAGACGAACACTCAACCCCCAGGCTGCAAAGCAAGTGCTTAGTGAGTGTGCCATCCCGACTTCCCGCCAAAACTTGCCACAAATTCAGTATTTAAACCCGCTTCCGGTTGCGCGCGCCTCGCGGTTCAAAGGTCACGGCTGCAGTCAAGTGAACGGGTTGCGAGACTGGTACTGTGGTAGCGGACTTGCTGTAGCGACAGGCTATTCTGTGAATTTGGCATGCTCCTTCTGAAGCTTTGGAATGAGGGTGAGGTCAGTATTCCGCCATTACGTGTAGAACTGCTGCAAATAGACTAGACAGAGTCGACTTAGATTATTTTGAAGTCATGCATAGCATAGTAAGCTTTTGGAGGTATTCTGCCCACTACTTGAGGTTTAGATGCCCAGTAGTCAGTGTGGTCATAACATAGCTAGAAGGTGTGGACTGTGGGGTCATTTACTTCCCTCCCACCATCAACACCACCACCCCTAGCCTCATTCCCAGGCTCTGAGGAGAGAGCCTGGGACCGAGGCTACACCACCCCTTGAAGTCCTATCCCTCACCAGCATTGGGGACTTTGTAGCTACACTGTTGCATGGATCATGGATCTTGATGAGCTGACACTTCACACTGGCACCATCAAAGGTTTACCTCAGTGGTGTAAAACTCAGTATTCTTGATGCACTCAGCTTGCATACCTCTGTAAAACTCAGTATTCTTGATGCACTCAGCTTGCATACCTCTGTAAAACTTGACACACTCAGCTTGCATCAAACAATGAGACACATGGCAAAGAGACATTCCACTCCTGCCTGTTGTCATATTGTTTGTTTTTGTGAACGTAGCCTCGTTCCTAGGCAGTTCCCACCTCCAGTCTTTGATCGCTTGCAGTATGCAGATACAGAGGGGGAATTCGAAGGCCTGGGAGATCTACATGGTCACGTGCGGTGACGTCTGGTAGACAGATGGTGGACAATCAAGAATCTCTAAGCCCTTGTTTGTTATATCTGTCGAGGTCTTGAGGCCAGAGTGTTCGCATTGTACACACGAAACGGAAGCTCACCATCTGCACATGGGCACACACACACATACACACACACACCAACACACACTTACACACACACACACATACACACACACACACACACACCAACACACACACACATTCGTCATACATGTACCCTAACGTGCATCTCACAAACACACAATGTTCTACCTATCACACTATCACCTACACACACACACACACGCACACCCACACACACCCACACACACCCACACACACAAACACATGCACACACACACACACACACACACAGGTGGTACCATCCTGGCATATCGCGACACATCGCTGAGAGCATGCTCATGTCTAGAGAGATCTCTGATGGAACCTACCTCCTGTGAGATAGCTTGACCAACAGCGACTCACTGACACTCTCTGTGAGGTAGGTCATGTGATCAGTCAGCTTAACACTTTCCCTGCTAATGATTCCTTAAGGTGTCATGAGACTTTCAGCTTCATGATGTCACATCCTTGGGAGATAGGTTCTGCGACAGCAGAAAGGGCGGGACAGGGGGAGGTTGGTGGATGCACCCGGAGGGTGCAAACAGCATGGCCGTGTCTGGGCTCCGCGAGAGAAAGGTCTTGGTCGGCACTGGGAGGGCCATTTCTGCCGTTTTTGGACTTAGAAAGTAGCTGTCTTGCCTTGTAGGGCCTCCATTTCCAGCATACATCGCCCGTTTTTCATCTACGGCAGGTTGGCATTTCTCGGGAGGCTTGATTGCAAGCTCGTTAATTGGTGGGTGTGGTTAAGTCACGTATATGCTCAGTATAGCTGAAATTACCTGTGTGAGCAGTTTCGAGCCCAGCAATGCCAGGGAACAGAAATTAGGGTATGTTTAAGTGTTCTATAGACTGAAAATGACCTAGAGAAAGAATTTGGCCCCTAATGAGGAGACAAGAGAAAGATCCGAAATGTGGGACAAAAGTTCAGAGATAAGCAAGCTGTAGCTGAACTGAGCACTGAACCTCTGTCCAACCATACCCAGACTGTGACTGCAACAAGGGACGTAATCTGTCTTATTTTGTAGATCATGAATATCATTAACAGCCTACTTAGTATTTTTCCTGTGTGTAGGAGGGTGTGCCTGTGCCGTTGGTACCTGTGAAGCCAACTGTAGCTAACTTTGGTTGTATGCTGACACTTGACATGGTCCCCATTAACCCTTTCCCTGCTAATGACGCCTTAAGGTGTCATGAGACTTTCAGCTTCATGATGTTACATCCGGCAATGTCCTTGGGAGATAGGTTCTGCGACAGCAGAAAGGGCGGGAGAGGGGGAGGTGGGTGGGTGAGATGTGTAGCTCATGTGATGAGCTGACTCACTGACATTATGAGATGTGTAGCTCATGTGATCAGCTGACTCACTGACCTTATGAGATGTGTAGCTCATGTGATCAGCTCTTCATTTGACACCCATCTTGTCCCCCTCCTCCCTTCTATTTCTCCCCTTCCTCACCCTCTCCCTCCCACCTTACCCCACCTCTCCCTCCCACCTTACCCCACCTCTCCCTCCCACCTTAACGTCTCCTTCCCTTAATTCTATCTACAGATGTAAGAATTCTGTGAAGCACTATCGTGTCATCTGGGACGGACGCCACTTCTGTTTTGGTCTTGGGAAGTTTCCGGAGGCTGATACTCTCATGGAACATTTTGACAACCAGCCTATCATCAGTGGAGACTCAGGTATATATGGCACTACATTAACATGCAAGTAGCATAGCTGCCTCCATACCCCCCCCCCCCCCCCCCCCTTTCCATCCCTCCCTCCCTCCCTCCCTCCCTCCCTCCCTCCCACAGGGTGTGCTGGTCCAACTCAGCCACCAGTATCCCCATAGTATCTCAGAGCCGGCGATCTATGACAAGACTATCGTACATCAGGACAGTACTCCGAGTATGCGGAGGACGGGAAACTCTGCACCGGATCTGTCAGTACGTCCTATCACTTATAAACGTGCATGTCATGTGACCTATTAGCACTGCCTGTAGATGCTGAACTGGGCTGCACTGTAACCGTTCCCAGCAGCTTTTGTCGCTTGCAGTGTGGAAAAGCAGGATAGGGCCTGGTATCTTTCCTCACGTGAGCGTGATGTAATCGACAAATGGCAAACCTTTTCAGAGTGAAAAGTGAAGTTTCACGTACTGCTCAACCAACTACATGTACTGGTTCAATGCTTGGTGTGTATGACAGTCGCCCTCCGCTAGCTAGATACGTGTGGTAAGTTACCTCGTACCTTTGCTCTTCTTGCTGTTCTGAGCCCACATCCAATCAATCCTGATGTGACTCACGTGAGGAAAGATACCAGACCCTCCCCCGCTTTGGCGTACTGCAAGGGACAAAAAGCTGGGTAGAGCCTGGGGACGAGCTAGGCTTATACTCTCCAAGGTTGAGGTGCTGATTACACTATCCACAATTCATTCTACTATTCTGATTACACTGTGAACATGAGTTGGTATTTCCTGCTTTTATTTTCACCTTCAGATCAATTCCAAGGAGGGCTACTTAACCAAGCTGGGCTTCCATAGAAAGGTAGTTGCTCTCATACTAACAGAGCCTAACCTCATGTATTTTCACTTGGTAGTGCTTCTCCACATTTATTTGCTGCCCTGTCTACGAAGACAACTTCGAAATCTTCTTCCCCTCCTCTCTCCCTTCCTCTCCCCCTCCCCCTCCTCCTCCTCCTCCTCCTCCTCCTCCTCCTCCTCCCCCTCCTCCTCCTCCTCCTCCCCCTCCTCCTCCTCTTCCCCCTCCTCCTCCTCCTCCCTAGAACTGGAAACGGAGATGGTTTGTTCTGTATCGTAATGAACTGAAGTACTACAATGCCAGAGGTGAGGTTGAGCCTCTGAGAATAATAAAACTGGAAGATGCTACTTCAGTGGAGAGGGACGAGACAGCTGGGAAGCCATTCTGCTTCAGGTGTGTGGGGTGTGATGTACATGCATCAGTTTGGAGTGAGGAGGGGGCTTTATACTTCCTGGAACCATACCCTCCCCACTTCAGATTTCAAGCTTTAATTTGTTCTGAAAGCTGATCAGATTGATTTGTGATACCCCTAAGTGGACATGCTCCCATAATACCCATTCCCCGAAACATAACCCTGGGATACAATGACGTCTTAATCTTATTGTGCCATTGTGCCCCTGTCTCTCCCTCCTTCCTTTTCTCTTCCCCTCCCCTCTCTGCCCTCCCTCTCCTTCCCCTCTCATTCCTTCTCTCCCTCCTACCCCCACTCCCTTTCCCTCCCTCCCCCTTCCTCCCCCCTCCCTCCCTCCCTCCCTCCCTCCCTCCCTCCCTCCCTCCCTCCCTCCCTCCCTCCCTCCCTCCCTCCCTCCCTCTCTCCCCCCTCCCTCCCCAGACTGATAACGTCCTATTGTACGTTCTTCATGTTTGCCAGCAGTGAGTCAGAAGCTGATGAGTGGGTGGACATACTAGACTGGAAACTGGTAAGACCAATCATGAATAATTCATTAGGTGATGTTGACAGGCTTCCACATGGTGGTCGGTTGAAGCTAGCCTCATTCCCAGGCCCACACGCGAAACGCAGAAGTGGGCCTGGTGACACTTGGCAAAATTCCCGTATGTGCTGAGCTCAGCAGTCTTAATTTCGGGTAGGTGAATCACGTTCGTCCATTGCCAATTATTGCGTAGTAATTACATTCTTTATCCTGTGAAAGTGTATATAGCTGTTTGATAAAACTGCTGTTCTAGCCTTCAAGACTCACGTCTGGTCGCTCCTTGGCAAGGACGTTCTACTTAGCCATCACCAACAGCTACCTTTCACGTGATTTCGAATGCATCCAAGTTGATCGCTAATGCAGTTATGCTGACTGTGCACGTATGGGAATTTGCAAAGTGTCACCAGGCCCTCATCCGCATTCCGCATGTGGGCCTGGGTACGAGTCTAGGTTGAAGCCCTTATACAATGCTTGCCATAGCTATCCGGTATTGTCTAGACCCCTCCCTCCCCAGTCATACTTTACAGTGGTGGATCTAGAAATTTTGAAAGGGGGGTTCGTTGGCACATACACAGCGCACCACCGAACGCGGTGCGCAGAGCTGTGAAGTGGTGATCAGTCCGCGCGAAGCGCGGAAAATGTTTTTTACGTGTTCTTTTTAGCGATCAGGAAGCGCTCTCGTAGCATCTCTGCGCATTCTGGACATGTTCCCAGACGCAAAGAAGATTGACTAAGTAACCAGTAAGTATCGATGTGTGGGGCTGTTAGCTTCCTTCTTTTCATCGTCGACGGATTACAACCACGTACATGGACAGTCGATTGAACACTGCGTTATTGCTTTATTTTCTAATTATACAGAAACAAAAATAATTGATGTAAAATTAAAATTGTGTAGCAGCGTGCGCGTAAACCTGAGCCATCCCGGGGTTCCCTTTCTAAGGTCTCTCCTGATTGCTCAATACCGCCAAAATGTGACCTGCACGTGACTCTAACAGACAATCCCTGCGCACCTTTCTAAGGTCTCTCCTGATTGGACAAAACGGCCATGTGACATGCACGTGACTCAGCATCAAACGAGCCCTGCCCACTATTCCAATCTGCACCAACACCGGCAAACACAAGAAACACGAGAAACACAAGAAACGCGAGAAACACAGAAACGCGAGAAACGCGAGAAACACAAGAAACGCGAGAAACACAAGAAACGCGGGAAACACAAGAAACACAAACGCGAGAAACACAAGAAACACAAGAAATGCGAGAAACACAAGAAACGCGAGAAACACAAGAAACGCGAGAAACACAAGAAACGCGAGAAACACAAGAAACGCGAGAAACACAAGAAACGCGAGAAACACAAGAAACGCGAGAAACGGAGAAACACAAGAAACGCGAGAAACACGAGAAACGCAAGAAACACGAGAAACACAAGAAACACGAGAAACACAAGAAACGCGAGAAACGCAAGCGCGAGAAACGCGAGAAACGCGAGAAACACAAGAAACACGAGAAACACGAGAAACGCGAGAAACACAAGAAACGCAAGAAACGCGAGAAACACAGAAACACGAGAAACACAAGAAACGCGAGAAACACAAGAAACACGAGAAACACAAGAAACACAAGAAACACAAGAAACGCGAGAAACACGAGAAACACAAGAAACACAAGAAACACGAGAAACACGAGAAACACAAGAAGAAACACGAAAACACATGCAAGAAACGCCAGAAACATGAGGAGCACAAGAAACACGAGAGCAAGAAGCACGAGAGCAAGAAATATCACTATTGTTGAGTGTCGGAAATTGTTGTGCTGCTTGCTCAGTCAGTGTGTTTGTGTGGCTATGCAGAGTATGCATGGATCTACTGACCACCTAAAGATCATTTTATTTGTTGTAATGATGTTGGAGATTGAAGAAGACTCGCTTGAAGGTTAGCTAAACAGTGATCTAATAATACTGGCCATTCATGCATTGCTGTCATGGTAAAGTTAGCAGGTGATGAGGAAATGAGCTCGACCTGGTTGATACAATACCAGCTGCGTGTCCTTCCTTCTACTGTCGAAGGGATATGAGGAGTGTATCGCATACCATATGGATGGGGCACTTGTTTTCAAATTGCAATCGACGATAGCTATGCAGGTAGATTCAAATAAGATTATGCTGCAGGAGAATTTGTTGTTGAATAAGTGATAAGTTCTCAGTTGCCTAGAGGAGGTCTTCAGCTCCGTCCCCATGCAAGATTGTCTGTATTGATGTTCTCATGTCATGGAGAAATGAAGCTTGTTGGTAGTATCATTCCTTGTCTCAGAACGGTTGTGAGATATCCAAATCTAAGCTAACTCTCTTGTGAACATCCAGTGGAAACCTTCCCAGTCCACCATAAATAGGTAAGTTGTGGGAGGCCGAATGTGAACTTGCAAAATCGTTGGTGGTTCCTCCACAGGGTTCCATCCCAAGATGTCACTGGAGATGGGTTATTAGAGATATGATCAAGTGGCCAAAAAGAGCCGGCTTGGGATAGTGGAGGTTAGATGCTTTAGCTACTCATAAGATATTTGCTTCGCAGGCTCGGGTGGTTACTGCATGCAGTTCCATTACTACAATCCATAACAACAGCCACATATTATTGTGCAACATTGGCATAACATTTTCCATTGGCATAACAGTTTGCAGAATAACTATTCTAGTGCACTGTGTGCCACAGTTAATCGTTTGCGCTGGCTACTCGCTGACGTTTAGGTGGAGGTGAGTTCACTTCCTCTGCTGTAGTGTCTGTACTGCTAGCTCCACCCAGTGTGGGTTCGGTCATAGAGCGAGGTAGATTGGCTTGATCAGGTCCCAATGGAGTTGAGTAGGTCTGCTGACTGCCAACTTGAACAGACCTTTCTTCAGGCTCATTTTCTGCCATTGCTAATGCAAATATAGAGGAATATGCAGTGTTATCTGAGTAACTTTTCATCAATCAAATTCAAAAGTTTTTCATTGCTTGCATACCTTGGCGAATGCTTGTGAGGACTTGTGAAGCAATGTCTGACTGAGCAATGATGTGGCAGTGTTGTCCAGCTGTATTACCACCCTGTCCCTTTCTTGCCTTGCAGATCTTTGTGTCCACACTGTCAGGGTGAAGAAACTTTTGCTGAGATTTTCGGCACTGTGGAGTAGCATTCAATGCTGCTTCCACTTCTGCAGCACTGAGTTCTGTGCCTGGTAGCAAGGACATCAACTTGGTCACCCGGACAGCCATGCACAATTTAAGGTGGCACTTTGTTGGAATGTCAACAGCAATGACCTTGAGCAGCTGAAACGAATGATATGAAATCATTATGTTAAAGGATCTCAGAAAAGGATCACTCTGCACAGGCGTTTTGTAAGCATTCAAAGAATGTCAATTCCATGAACTTATATATAGCTACCACTGCATTTTTAAGTCTTCAAATAATAAAACTTAGAATGAGGGCTTCCTCCGCTAATCCTCAGCACAACTATAGATGTAGGAAGCAATTTCATATCCTTCAATGTATGAATCTATAAAGTCTTGTACAGACCTCATTCTTGGGAATGTCAGCAACATTCTCGGCCAGCAAAGAGACGAAAGCGTTGACAACATCTCCAGGATTTGAAAGGTGGGTAGTGGAGTGGGGAGAGCTTGCCGTAGCCAGTGGCGCCATCTCAGTGGATACAAAATCCCAACATGTGTCGTCAGAGACATCACAGAGATCTGCAAGCTGTAGAAAGTTTCCATGGTTGCAATTACTACTATGCCATGGTCAGTATACACTGATAAAAGAATGGCATGCAGCCTACCTTGAGGAAAAAGTGCATAAAGATTGTCATCATCGTCTTGAAACGTGCGTGGGCGTTCTCATAGATCGCAGAGGTGGTTCTGAACAAATCACCCTGCAGTGACATCTGCGCATCATCGGTGCTGAACTCTGTACACCATCGGATCAGCTCTCCCACAGATGCTGATGCATTTCTGCGAGCTCTCTTTAGGTTGCTGTAGAGTTGTGGTGCATTTGGTTCATCTTTATGCTCGACAAATGGGATTGAAATGCAGCGAGTGAATGCCCTTCCTTTTCCGCTGGGGAACCGCCAGTTAGCAGAAAGAATGGGAAGAGTTGAGAAACTCTCCACACTGTAGGATCTTGTTCCCCTTGCGGTATTGTTGTAAGCGTCAATAATGAGCTCTTCCCAGGTATCCTGGGTCTTTTCGCTTATGTCATCAACTGCGATCGGGATCGTGGTGTGCTTCAGAGTACCAAACAGGTACGACGGTGTAGTCTGGCTGTTCATCAGATGTTTTTCCTGCGCACCAAAGAGTGAGAGGCCACACAAGATGGCTTCCATCTTGCAGGAACCGGGGTTGCCGAACATGAATGGTACACCGACATGACCAGATGTACTAATGATCTGCTGGTAGGCTGCTCCCATTACGCACGAAGCCATTGTAGCAAGACAGGCGACCGAATTATCGGGCATGAAAGCCTCAACAGCAGTGTAAAGGTCTTTCAATTCTTCACCATCATCCAGCGGTGTGCAGATACTGCAGTGGAGTCGGTTGTCGATGTCGTTGCTGTTTGCGTTTGGCAACCAAACGAAGCGTGAGGAGTCGGATTGCATGCAAATTCCGCTTTCATCCAGCCGAGTGGTTGGAGAAAACATCCATACTTCTCCATCGCCGATTGTGCTCCGACTGATGATACTGACTCCATTCACATGACGATGGTTGGCCTTCAGAAATGTGCATGTCAGTTCCATGAACAGCCTTTTGAACTCCGCATCATTGCACACAAGGAATAGAGCTCCACCAGGAAACACAAGGTTGATATGAGCACTGAACTGTTTCAGATTGGACAGTTCAGACATAGGTAGATAGCACTCCCTGCAAAACATGAACATTATTCACATTAATGCAGATATCACTTCTTCAAATTTTATTTTAATGTACATGCAGAAGGTCATCGCAGGCATTGATCATGACATGATGTCGGGAATAATAGGCGTTCAAAAGTATAAGAGAGATTTATGTTGGGATATTAAATAGGTAAGAATAATGTATGGCAGTAAGTCTCACAGAGAAGAAAACCGGTGCTCAGGGTGGCTTAAACAGTTGTGGATTAGGGTAAACACTGTGTGCACGTGCAGCTATACAGATAAGTAACTAAAATTAGCAGAAAAGCATTGGCCCATGCAAGCTGGCACTTTTTTCAGGTGATTTTTACACCATTCCAAACTGTCTATCCCTCTGGCAACGTGGCTCGGATAGAAATATGATGCAAGCATACTTGAAAAGCGTAACAGGCATGAATGACGAGCGTATACATATATGGGAATAGAATGGCAAAGCATAATCTGTCATCAAGGCCTACCTATTATAGTCAAGGCAAGACACTTCCAGTACTCATGTAAATACAGCTAGCTATAGTTGCAAGGTGGTTTCTGATTGTAGTTAAAGAAAAGTCACCCGGCTAGTGTCAATGCAGTGCGAATTTCGCTCTGCATTAGCATGGCTTCAAACAACTGATGGTCACGCAGACTCACCTCTCGACACCATCAGGAACGCGCTTTATTAGCACTAGAAAACCGGAATCTCCACTGTCGGCACTCGAAACTGAGGCTGTTAGCTTCAGCGTGAAGTTGGACACTAGTGCGCTCATTGCTTCGATGTATTCCGTCCTCTGACACAGAGAGATGTGGCCGGCATTCTTACTGAAGACAACGGAGTTTTGCACGCAACTTAACTACACTGTAGCTAGCTAGAACGGTAGCTAGGAAACCGGTTCTGACAGCCAATCAAAGCCTCGGAACTTTTACATAGACTATGTAGTGCAGCAATATGTTCCATAGCAACGAATAAATGATTGGTTAATTTCTAGCGTTGTCATGCCATCACGAATAGTAGCTAGCTACCATAGTTGCACTGTTAAGCTTAATAGCAGAAAATCATGTGGAGGATTCCCTCTATTTTGCGGAAAAGGGGTTGTTCATTATGTGCGCACTGTGGCTGCAGCAATGGCAACCGTGCAGTTACTTGCAAGGAGTGCAAGAACACGTTGCCTGGTAAAGCAATCAAGCGTCCGAAGCGGCTACTCTCTGCAGACGTGTCTGGTCTTTGCATTGACTCGCAGGAAACTCCAGCAGGAACAAAGATATTTTCCACAAAAGTGAGGAGAGATGGTCCCGACTATCGGACAATTGTGATTTGCACCGAAGACAAGTGGAAATGCTTCTACAAAGAGTGCACTACTGCTCAGGATGCTAGAGAAAGGTCTGTCAGCACTCCCCTGTTGGATTGCAGTGGTCACTGCCAGCATATAACCACCGTACAAGAGGAGTTGCAGTGGCATGAAGTTGACCAGATCACACTCGACGCGGATGTCCTATCAGACCTGCCTATTCCCCTTTCCATCAGACAGAGGCTACAGCAGATGAATGAAGAAGGCCCAGCTTTAATTTAGAGAGTTTCTAGCGATTCTTTTGTGATTCAAAGTAGGGAATGCAGTCAGGAGCATCCGCTTGGACTCCTACATGTTCGATTCAGAGCGCAGCAGCCCCTCCCCAAAAGCGGTTGTGAGCCCCGCCCTACCGTGGGACACCCTTCCTTTCACTGCTCTTGTAATACCTTTCAGCGGTTCTCTTCCCTGCTTCCAGGACCTGGCACCACACCAAAACTCTCTCGCCGGTGCTTGCATTTCTACTTATGCCTGTGGGCCTTTGCATGCCACAGTAGCCTCAGAGATGAATTCTCCTTTTATCTTTCTGGCACGCATACTGAAGGTGAGGGTATTCATGACTGTGTATTGTGTATCTATTGCTTGTAGACACGTAATCGATTTAAATTACTAGACTTTTAATTATTTGACCATGCAAGGCATTATTGCGGATAGATGCAATGTCGACGTTATGCTGATACAGTCATAATTAATCCACACTGCATGTATGAATCTTAGTGACTGGAGATGTGCACACAACAGTGGAGAATTCTGCAGTGCACGGCAGCTTGAAAGGTATTGATTAGTTGCATGTATATGACCATGTAGTAGCTATCTATTAATAATTTATCCGTTGTACATGTAGTGCCAACGTTAACCCGAGAAGTGGCCGTGAGGAACACCATAAGTGCATTGTTGTCTGTTGCTGAGCCCATTCCAGAAGATTCAGAGAGCATTTCGGATATACTGAAGCACATTGATACATGCAATGCTCAGACCCTATTTGGAGAAACATCAGGTGGCACTTTCCACTGGCCAGACATTTTTTGTCCTACCATCACCCATTGCGTGCTCTGCAACCAAGAGCTTGCTTCTCCCGTCCATCCACCTGGCTCAAATGGAAAATGCTACCTGCTGACAAAGGTACAACTACGTCCAGTCACTGCAAAAATCAGGATGTGTACAAACCAGCACTGTATGGCAAAATACAGTTACCGTGAATGGAAAGAAGGTAATATAATATTGTCAATATTTGTGTACGGCATTAAATTGTATATATTATGCTCATAGGTGTTTTCAATATCTCAAACAAGCTCTTTGTGACCCTCGATATACTCTATGACATGAGAAACCATGTGGAAAATGGAGAACCTCCAGGAAACTGTGCACAGGCAATGCTCAAGAGTTGCTGCCTCAGAGGCAACAAGCTTAATTTGGGTGGAGAAGAGCTAAGGTACCTCGAACAGAAACTGTATGATGGATACTATGCATTCGAGGCCATGACGGAGCGTGACTGGAATGAAACCATCTGTGGAATTTGTGGTGTTGCTCCAGTTTTTGAGAGTGGCGATGGGAACTGTAAGAATTGCACACCACTAAAGAAAGATCAGGTATTATATATAGTGTATAATAACAATGAATAGCTACAAATTCATGATTACTCTTCTACATCTTGCAGTGCGTTTGGTCTGAAAGATCTCCTGCTGACATCACTGGGGCAGTTGACGTAGAAGGGTGGTGGAAGACAATTGAGTATAAAATTATTGAGGCTGCAGTTTACTATACTGCTCCACCCATCCACCTTGATGCCGATAAAATTGCCCCGTGGATTCCCCTTGCATGCAGAGGAAGAGTGGTGGTAAACACTGAGCACTTGAAAGGTATATTCAAATGATACTTCTCTATCTACATCTGCTGATCCGATTCTCACACATGGCATATCTAAACTTCAAATAGGAAGGAAGCAACACCATCACCACTCAAGAGATACTCCCACTGGTTGTCCCAAAACGTTAGCAGAGTTTATACGAACGGGACGATACAATCCTGCCGAGGTTGACAATGTCAGTGTACCAGACCTGAGGGCAATATGTCAAGCAGTTGACATCCATGTTCCATCATCTTCAACAAAGGTTTGCTTTATATAGCTAGTAGTTTCAACTCTCTAGCAACTCCTTTTCATGTGAAATCATGGTAGATGTTTAAACTTATGCAGCCACAGATGCTTGTCCTCTTGGAGAAGTTGCATTCTTATGTACTTCAGGGCAGGAGTGAGTGTCATGTATTTGAAGCAGCCCAATCCTGCACTGGTGGGAAAGTTTTCAAAAATTGTAACCACCAGGTAGGTATAAGTACATAGCTGTAGATATTATAGCATAATTATAATACAACCATCCTGCTTTACTCTCAGGTTATATCAGCCACAAAATACATTGTGCGGAAAGAAAGCACCAGAGATCATGTTGACCTTCTCCTTTCATCGCGGTGCTGGCCCACAGTGTACGCAGTAGACATGGCCTGCGATGTTGTGGCACACATGGAAGTCCGGGAGCCTCAGCTAGCAAGTGCACTGTGGGGAGACAGAAGAGGATGATTTCAAGTACCATCAGCAACTACTTCACCAGAGGTGAGCTATATTCACAATTACTTGTATATCACTAGCATGCACTTTTGTCTAATAAACAAATATTGCACACTAGCTATATAGCTCTATAGTGTGTTGGATATCTATATTTCACAATGCCAAAGGCTGAGCTGAGTACTGCATTCATTCTATGGGGTAACAAATAATATCTGCTATGAAACACAGTAGTGTCACGTACTAGCTATTTGTTAGAACTTGAGGTTAGCTAATTAGTACTGTAATACAGTGTCATAGGTAGTACATGCGCATATAATTTGCATTGCCACACACTACACCTTATTGTTGTCAACTCATGTTCAGGTGTGGAATATTAGTAGACTGCAGTATGATTGTACATTAATTTATTATTGTTATCTTTGCATTTGCAGACCGTACATGTAAATGACTTGATAAACCCGCACTCTGTATCAACTCCTTCGAATATCCTAAAAGACCACACTTACTGTCAGGACATTTTACACCCCCTGACTCGAACAACAGACCGGTATAATATCGTTGGGGATCATTTCCATGATGGTCCGGCAACATCAGGGCACAGGAAGCCAACATGCCAGTTCCATAACATGAGACTTTGCCCTGAATTGAAGCAGTATCAGTCAGTGGTGTCAGAAGTGATCAACTCCAAAATAAAGGCAGTAAGACTGCAGTCCAGTTCACAGCAGAACATGCATGCAGCATTATTATTTTTACAATCGTTTAATGGACTATTGGCACAACAAGAGCATCGTACAGAAGCAACTACTCCAGATGAAAGCAAAGCTTCAACAAGGCGAGACTGTCATTCGTGATCGTCTGCACCGTTTTGTATATGCATGTTCAGTGTGCAAAACTACCGGTCATACTCAGAAGTACATGTACACAATTCCAACCGCATCTGCATTGATTTGTGTTGTAAACCCACAAGAACTATAAGATGTTCGTTGACTTCTCCACTTGTAAGTCCAATTGAGCTACAAGCCACTAAGTACTCAGCAAACTGCTGAAACCACTACAGCAGGCTCAAACAATCATGCTGATCATGTTTCCAGTTACCTGTACAACTGTTGAGTCTTAGTCGTACCATAACCTGACCACAACCCTAACCCTAACCCTAACCCTAACCCTTTTGTAGCTCTATCATACTAAACCCAAAATCTAAAACCTCCAGCAGCCCACCCTCCTCCCTTGCTGCTATTGTGGTTCTAAAGTGTGCCACCATTCTATCACAGAGTCGGTAGACTCTGTATGTAGGGATACGACGTACACGCAATATATGCTAATACAAAAGAATCTCTCCAAATCTCAGAAACGGTACACTTATAAGCCTTTATAACCACATACCGTTCATCTTCGAGTGTTTTCATGACCAACAAGACTCCTCGCGTTGCGAAAAACCGTCGCGAAAGTACCGCACCAGGTACTCGCAAAACGGGCAAATTGTTTTCTTTCTTCTTCTTTCTTCTTTCTTCTTTCAGACGGGCTAGCTCAACGTCGCCTCAATCCCTCATGATGGTTTTCGCACGAAACAGCAGCATTTTACACCGAGCAGTGCAGCAGCCCATCGCTTTTTGGCAACCTCCAAGTCTTCACCAGGCGGCTACAGCTGCCCACTCAATAACTATGGCTTCATTTGTCACGCCATTTTCATGTTTGTACGCATGCGCACTTAAACGATCACTTAGCAACGATACGTAATTATTATTCAAGATCGCTGAATTAGAAGTGCCTTGCGCTGTTGTGTTACCGTAACTAGACTGAGGTAAATTCTCTGTGCTATATATTATGTTACTAGACTGTGTTCTGTGAGAGGGGTGAATGCCTATCTAAAGACTCAACAATGTGTCGCTACTACTATCTGGTATAGCTATTTTACCTACACTACTTCAGCTCAGGGAGCACTGGCTTAGTATCCATCCAGAAAAGGGTTGGCTTTTGAGATGCTTGGGTCTGATTCTTCAGCCATTGCTGGCAGTGTAAATGCCAGAGTCCAGTATGCATGCGCCTGCTGCTAAAAAAATTGACATAAACAAGTAATAAAAAACATTTAAAATGTAACAGGATGTAGGGATACCAGAACCGCAAAAAGTAAGGAAACAAGGTAGGGATGATCACACAAAACAGTGAAGTATACAATCCCCCTACATATCTTTTTTCATTATACACGTATTATGGAAAAAGATCTCTGTAGGGGGTTGTATACTTCACTGTTTTGTGTGATCATCCCTACCTTGTTTCCTTACTTTTTGCGGTTCTGGTATCCCTACATCCTGTTACATTTTAAATGTTTTTTATTACTTGTAATATTAGGACTGTCCTGCAGTTTGTTGTGTTTCACACCACAATGAGTAGTTTCTCAGCCCCACCTTCCTCCCAGGCTTGCTGCTATTGTGATTTTGAGGCATAGCTATAGGTTAACATTATGACTCTCTGCATGGCTGCTCACTAATTTGTGGGCTTTTCAGCCCCGCCCAACCTTATTTGCTGTCCATGTGTCTGGGGTTTGCTGTGTTTTCACTGTTTTGTGTGCATTCAGCCTTACCCACTTCTTTATAGTGTGCATGTGTTTCACTGCTTTCTGGGATATGATACATTGTTTGTGTTTCTCAGCCCCACCCACCTTGTACTGTCTGTGTTTTTAGCTAAGTTTGCGTTTCTGGGTCTTTCTTTATACTAAGTCTTGTGTTTCTCAGCCCCACCCACCCTTTATACGGTCGGTGTTTCTGGGGTTTCTTGTGTTTCTTGTGTTTCTCAGCCCCTCCCACCGTTTATATGGTCTGTGTTTCTGGGGTTTCTTGTGTTTCTCAGCCCCACCCACCCTTTATACGGTCTGTGTTTCTGGGGTTTCTTGTGTTTCTCAGCCCCTCCCACCGTTTATACGGTCTGTGTTTCTGGGGTTTCTTGTGTTTCTTGTGTTTCTCAGCCCGTTTATACGGTCTGTGTTTCTGGGGTTTCTTGTGTTTCTCAGCCCCTCCCACCGTTTATACGGTCTGTGTTTCTGGGGTTTCTTGTGTTTCTTGTGTTTCTCAGCCCGTTTATACGGTCTGTGTTTCTGGGGTTTCTTGTGTTTCTCAGCCCCTCCCACCGTTTATACGGTCTGTGTTTCTGGGGTTTCTTGTGTTTCTTGTGTTTCTCAGCCCGTTTATACGGTCTGTGTTTCTGGGGTTTCTTGTGTTTCTTGTGTTTCTCAGCCCGTTTATACGGTCGTGTTTCTGGGGTTTCTTGTGTTTCTGGGGTTTCTGGGGTTTCTTGTGTTTCTCAGCCCCACCCACCGTTTTATGGTACTTATCTGAATTACGTCATTGCTTCTGACCAATCAAATGAACTCTTAGAAACCCTACTCCGGGACTGTAGTGACAAAACGTGACCTGGAGGTAGCATGCGACCGGAAATCAGATCATTGCTGCTGACTGTTCTGTGCACGTGTTGGGGGAGGGGTGTTCTCACGGATGAGTCCATCATATACGGTCGCGTGCTACCTCCAGGTCACGCATCTTGCCAATTTTTCTCAGTTTTGTCATTTGTGTACCTATAAGAGTGCCTGTTGATGTGCTGTATTGTATTACCACTGAAGAAGACCACCACAGTGTGGTCGAAACGTTTGGTTGAAAAACAAGTTCTTGTTGAACCTCCCGGCTAGTGTAAAAGCTTAAGCAAGTGAAAGATGTCTACTCCACCTAGCCACACAGGCCTCTAAGGCATAATTAATTGCATTCGGCCACGTGACAGACAGCCCCCCCCCCCCCCCCCCCCCCCCCCCCCCTTCACCTTCACCAGAATGGTGCACCCGTATAGTAGCTAGCTCGACGTCTCTCTACTGCATCATCCTTGTACATCTGGAACTTGCAGTGCAAAGCACGAAGGTGCCACGAGAGCCCATCCTGACTACTCAAAAATGTGCCTCTATGCGCTACATTCACCAGCGTGTAATTGTGTCCTTGCCTCCCTCCCATCTCATACTTCTTCCTCCGCCAATGTATCCAGTAACCTTATGTGCTCCTCCACTAGATTTTGCTTCACCAAAGCTAAAGTGCTTCCACCACCCCTGGTATGTAGATCTATGTACAACGTACATGTGTGTGTGCTCTGTGTGTGTGGTATGAGGATCTATTGACAGTGCGGGTTGTTTGTGAGGGCAGGGAGTGGGTGATTTGTCATCACAGTGCTAGGTCATACTACGTACTGTACTCATTAGCTAGCTTTTAGAGAGTGGTTCCTCATTTCCATGTAGAACTCAGATCTGGTCCGACTCCCTTGTCCCACATGAGCAACAGGTGCTCCTCCCCCACTCCTGCAGGATGCAGTAGAGGAATGTGCCAGTCTCCAAGGTACTAAAGGTAGGTATTATTGCATGCCCAAAACAGGCTGCAACTCCTGCATTGAATATGGCCTCAGGTGCATTATAAGGCGACATAAAACTAAGCAGGTCTGGTCTGCTTGATCTGAAATTGCATGACTGTGATGAAAAGCATGCTCTGGTATAATGACCCATTTAACCCTTTCCCAACCAATGACGCCATATGGCGTCATGAGACTTTCAGCTTCATGATGTCACATCCGGCAATGTCCTTGGGACATAGGCTCTGCGCTAGCAGAAAGGGCGGGGCAGGGGGAGGTGGGTGGGTGCACCTGAAGGGTGCAAACAGCATGGCCGCGTCTGGGCTCAGCTTTGAACAGCCCTTGGTTGGAGCCGGGTAGGCCATTTCTCGGGTTTTAAGCATAAATGGGCCTAGAAAATAGTGGTCTCACCTTGCAGAGCCTCGAATTCCAGTGTTCAAGACTGATTTTTCTGCTAGAGCGAGTTACCGTCGCCCGAGCATCTTGATCACGTACACGTTAACGAGTGAGTGTGGTCAGAATCACAAATGTGGAAAGCATGGCTGTGTGCAGTTCTGTGTGAAGTTTTGAGCGTGAAAACCTTATCTAGGCTATGTTTAAGTAGATTACAAGCTAAAAAACTGACCTCCATAATCTGTGGGTGGTAAAGGGTTAATTAACGTTAACTTCAAACCCGTCATCAGACTGAACATGTGATATCGCTTCTGGTAATGTCCGTTAGAAATTAGTCTCGTGCCCAGACCCCACCCCTCGCGGGAAAGAGGGTCTGGCGACTTTGCGCAGAAACCGCGGTCCTCATTAAAAATTCGTACTTTTTGGAAGGAATTTCAGACTGCCAATGAAATCGTAGAGAATTCAATTTTCTCTTTGTTAAGTGTGACGTCATCAGGAACTAGTTGCGAATGGCAAACAGTGGGTCAGAAATGGATAGCTACCTGTGCTGTCCAAGAACTTCTAGTGCCGCGGATCGGCACAGCGATTTCCAATACTGACAGCGATTGCCGCTTGCCAAGGCCTGGAAACACGAAACCTGGCTTCACGAATCGAACTAAGAAATCTCTAACTCCGTGGATACCCAGCGACGGTGGTGTCTGATAAACTATGAATAATAAATGAAGACCGAGGATGTTGCTGAAAGTCACCAGACGGATTTCCGTACACGTTTCCGGCTGGGCACGAGACTAGTTAGAAATGGGCTGGACCACTAAGTCTCCAGCATAAATGGACGTAGAACTCCAGTGTTCGGGCTAAATTGTTGGGTTAGCATTGCTACATGTAAGTCCAATTTCGTACCTGTCATTTAGCCCTTTTGGTGTGTAAAGTCGAAACTACTGGAATTATAATTGCTTCCTTTGATTGTGTGTACATGTAATTGTTGTGTGTTGTGTTGGCAAAGCCCGCAGGTCTGTGTGTGTGTGTGTGTGTATGTATGTGTGTGTATGTGTTAATGTCTTGTCGTCCTTTTGGTCGCCATTGCTCGCGATCGACTGAGCGTGGTTCACGTGGCCTTAGCTGGGAAAAAGAGCCTGAACACTAGTCATAATTGTGTGTGTGTGTGTGTGTGTGTGTGTGTATGTGTGTGTGTGTATGTGTGTATGTGTATGTGTGTGTGTGTGTGTGTTTGTGTGTGTGTGTGTATGTGTGTGTGGGTGTGTGTGTGTGTGTGTTTGTGTGTGTGCGTGTGCATGCGTGTGCGTGTGCATGCGTGTGTGTGTTTGTATATTTATAAGACCTAGATAGCAATACCTCCACACAGTATTGTTTGGATCTTGGAGTATTATCAGTAACTGTATCCACCTGCTGATTTAGTTTTGCTCTAATTCTTGGAGCAATTTTACCAAAAGTTTGCAAACACAACCCAAAATAAAACAATGAGACACATGGCAAAGAGACATCCCACTCCTGCCTGTTGTCATATTGGGTTACTGTATACCTCTGTAAAACTCAGTATTCTTGATGCACTCAGCTTGCATACCTCTGTAAAACTCAGTATTCTTGATGCACTCAGCTTGCATATCTCTGTAAAACTCAGTATTCTTGATGCACTCAGCTTGCATAAAACAATAAAACAATGAGACACATGGCAAAGAGACATTCCACTCCTGCCTGTTGTCATATTCAGGGCCGTAACCAGGGGGGGTTCGTTGGGTGCGGACGAACCCCCCTCGAGCCAAGAACGCACCTTTCCTGAAGGTCATTGCCTTCGCGTAGCCGTTGCGGTGTTACCGTCGACAGTACGTCTACTCGACTAGAGTACTGTAGCGACCTTAGGTTTTGTCTTGCATTGTACATGTAGCCTATAGAGCCTGGGTATGAGGCTACATGTAGCCGGCCGGCCAGCCGCGCCGGCGACGTTGCACTTGTACTCACAGCTGTCTCGTCCCCAGACTAGACTAGGACTAGGCATGCATCCCCCAGGCCATACGTGGATGCATACGCATGGGAACGAGGCCACTAGCCGGCCACCCACGTCCACGTATGTGCAATTCAATTGCTGTGCAGCTGCTAGCAGCCTGGCGCTATGCGAGTGCAGAAGGATGAAACGACCATGTAGCAATTGATGTTGACACTGTTTGTAAGATTTTCATTCGCAAACACCCCCGTAGAATGGAAGCAGCTAGTTTATATATACTTTTTTAGCCCATTTTAATGACCATGTTGTGTACAATTTTGTGTAATTTGCACTCGGATAGCTATGTAGTAATGATACACTGGGCAGAGAATGTGCCAGAATGCACCTCAGACAGTCAAAATTTTCCCGGGGGGGGGGGGGGGGCATGCCCCCGGACCCCCTAGCTATGGCCGCGCTTTGCGCGGCCCCTCTCTGGATGAAACATTGACAACTTGTCCCAAAATGTAACCCCCCTCACTAAATCCTGGTTACGGGCCTGATATTGTTTGTTTTTGTGAACGTAGCCTCGTTCCTAGGCAGTTCCCACCTCCAGTCTTTGGTCGCTTGCAGTATGCAGATACAGAGGGGGAATTCGAAGGCCTGGGAGATCTGCATGGTCACGTGCGGTGACGTCTGGTAGACAGATGGTGGACAATCAAGAATCTCTAGGCCCTTGTTTGTTATATCTGTCGAGGTATGGAGGCCAGAGTGTTCGCATTGTCCACGCGAAACGGGAGCTCACCATCTGCACATGGTGACACACACACACACACACACACACATTCGTCATACATGTACCCTAACGTGCATCTCACAAACACACAATGTTCTACCTATCACCTACACACACACACACACGCACACCCACACACACCCACACACACCCACACACACAAACACATGCACACACACACACACACACACTCTCAGGTGGTACCATCCTGGCATATCACGACACATTGCAGAGAGCATGCTCATGTCCAGAGAGATCTCAGATGGAACCTACCTCCTGCGAGATAGCTTGACCAACACCAACTCACTGACACTCTCTGTGAGGTAGGTCATGTGATCAGTCATGTGACAGTCAGCTTAACCAACGCAACCCCCTGACACTCTCTGTGAGGTGTGCCATGTGATCAGCTGACCCCCTGACATTCTCAGTGAGGTAGGTCATGTGATCAGCTGACCCCCTGACATTCTCAGTGAGGTAGGTCATGTGATCAGCTGACTTCCTGACATTCTCAGTAAGGTAGATCATGTGATCAGCTGACCACCGACACTCTCTGTGAGGTAGCTAGGTCGTGTGATCAGCTGACCGCCGACACTCTCTGTGAGGTAGATCATGTGATCAGCTGACCCCCTGACATTCTCAGTGAGGTAGGTCGTGTGATCAGCTGACCACCGACACTCTCTGTGAGGTAGCTAGGTCGTGTGATTAGCTGACCGCCGACACTCTCTGTGAGGTAGATCATGTGATCAGCTGACCCCCTGACATTCTCAGTGAGGTAGGTCGTGTGATCACCTGACCCCCTGACACTGTGAGGTACCCCATCTGTATACCCCAACGGTCTCTTAGTTTGACTCATCTTATCCTCCTCTCCCTCTCCCTTCTATCTCCTCCCCATTCTCTCTCTGCTGCCTCCTCCTCTTGTCCCCCCTCCTGCCCTCCTCTCCCCTTCCTACCCCTTCTCCCTCCACCTTCCCCCACCTCTCCCTCCCACCTTCCCCCACCTCTCCCTCCCACCTCTCCTTCCCTTCTACCTACAGATGTAAGAACTCTGTGAAGCACTATCGTGTCATCTGGGATGGACGCCACTTCTGTTTTGGTCTTGGGAAGTTTCCGGACGCTGATACTCTCATGGAACACTTTGACAACCAGCCGATCATCAGTGGAGACTCGGGTATGGGAACTCATTGCAAACATGGCACTACATCAACATGCAAGAAGCATACATGTAGCTGCCTCCCTCCCTCCCATCCCTCCCTCCCTCCCTCCCTCCCTCCCTCCCTCCCTCCCTCCCTCCCTCCCTCCCTCCCTCCCTCCCTCCCTTCCTCCCTCCCTCCCTCCCTCCCTCCCTCCCTCCCCCCCCCTCCCTCCCTCCCTCCCTCCCTCCCTCCCTCCCTCCCTCCCTCCCTCCCTCCCTCCCTCCCTCCCTCCCACAGGTATGCTGGTCCAACTCAGCCACCAGTATCCCCGTAGTATCTCAGAGCCGGTGATCTATGACAAGACTATCGTACATCAGGACAGCACTCCAAGTATGCGGAGGACGGGAAACTCTGCACCGGATCTGTCAGTACGTCGTATCACTTATGCATGTCATGTGACCTATTAGCACTGCCTGTAGATGCGGAACTGGGCTGCGCAGTAACCGTTCCCAGCAGCTTTTGTCGCTTGCAGTGTGGAAAAGCAGGATAGGGCCTGGTATCTTTCCTCACGTGAGCATGATGTAATCGACAAATGGCAAACCTTTTCAGATTGAAAAGTGAAGTTTTGCATACTGTTCAACCAACTACAAGTTCAACGCTTAGTACGTGACAGTTGCCCCCCGCTAGCTAGATACATGTAAGCGTGGTAAGTTACCTGTTACCTCAGTTCTTCTGAGCCCCAGTGCGTCCACATTCAATCAAACCTTTCTACCATTCTGGCGGGACTCACTTGAGGAATGATACCAGGCCCTCCCCCGCTTTGCCGTACTGCACGCGACGAAAAGCTGGGTAGGGCTTGGGGACGAGGCTTACTCTCCAAGGTTGAGGTGATGATTACACTATCACAAATTCATTCTACTATTCTGATTACACTGTGAACATGAGTTGGCATTTCCTGCTTTCATTTTCACTTTCAGATCAACTCCAAGGAAGGCTACCTAACCAAGCTGGGCTTCCATAGAAAGGTAGTTGCTCTCATAACAGAGCGGAACAGCCTAGCCACAAGAACAGCCTAGCCACAAGAACAGCCTAGCCACAAGTACGAACACCTGAACAGTGTGTATTTCATTTGGTAGCACTTCTCCACATTTTTATTGGCTGCCCTGCATATGAACAAAATCTTCCTACCCTCCTCCTCCTCCTCCTCCTCCCCCCTTCCCCTCCTCCTCCCCTGCCCTCCTTCCCCTCCTCCTCCTCCTCCTCCCCCCACCCTTCCTCCTCCTCCACCCCCCCCCCCCCCCCCCCCCCCCCCCCCCCCCCCCCCCTCCCAGAACTGGAAACGGAGATGGTTTGTTCTGTATCGTAATGAACTGAAGTACTACAATGCCAGAGGTGAGGTTGAGCCTCTGAGAATAATAAAACTGGAAGATGCTACTTCAGTGGAGAGGGACGAGACAGCTGGGAAGCCATTCTGCTTCAGGTGATTGGGGTGGGATGTACATGTATCATTTAGGGAGAGAAAGGGGCACAATGGCACAATGAGATTAAGATTAAGACGTCATTGTATCCCAGGGTTATGTTTCGGGGAATGGAAGCGTGTCTACTTATAGGGGAATCACAAATTAAAGCTTGAAATCTGAAGTCGGGAGGGTATGCATGCTTCCAGGAATTAAGTATAAAGCCCCATCCTTCCTTTTCTCTTCCCCTCCCCTCTCTGCCTTCCTCTCTCCCTCCCTCCCTCCCTCTCTCCCTCCCTCCCTCCCTCCCTCCCTCCTCCCTCCCTCCCTCCCTCCCTCCCTCTCCTCCCTCCCTCCCTCTCTCCCTCCCTCCCCAGACTGATAACATCCTATCGTACATTCTTCATGTTTGCCAGCAGTGAATCAGAAGCTGACGAGTGGGTGGACATACTGGACTGGAAACTGGTAAGACCAATCATGAATAATTCATTAGGTGATGTTGACAGGCTTCCACATGGTGGTCGGTTGAAGCTAGCCTCATTAATATTCCCAGGCCCACACGCAAAACGCAGAAGTGGGCCTGGTGACACTTGGCAAAATTCCCGTATGTGCTGAGCTCAGCAGTCTTGATTTCGGGTAGGCGAATCACGTTCGTCCATTGCCAATTATTGCGTAGTAATTACATTCTTTATCCTGTGAAAGTGTATATAGCTGTTTGATAAAACTGCTGTTCTAGCCTTCAAGACTCACCTCTGGTCGCTCCTTGGCAAGGACGTTCTACTTAGCCATCACCAACAGCTACCTTTCACGTGATTTTGAATGCATCCAAGTTGATCGCTAATGCAGTTATGCTGACTGTGCACATATGGGAATTTGCCAAGTGTCACCAGGCCCTCTTCCGCGTTCCACGTGTGGACCTGGGTACGAGACTAAGTTGAAGCCCTTTTACAATGTTTGCCGTAAGATAGACCCCTCCCTCCCCAGTCACACTTTACCCCCTTGGAACACTTGGGTTAGGGCTTGTAAGGGCTCTAAGAAGCACTAAAAGTGCAAACCTGTGTCCACCCTGCTTGCAATTAAGCAGAAGTGCATGCACTGCCAACAATGGGCCAATGAACCACAATTGGTCACTGGGAATAGACTTAGAAGAGAACGTTGCACTCGGTATGTGAATGAAATTTGAAGCTGAGGATTGTGCCATTGTTGGCAGCATATAAAGAGATTTCCAATGATGTCCTTAAAAATCTCGGTCACATGTTTGTCAAAAATCACGGTCGGCCAAAGGCCATATATAATCCATGGATTGTTGTGATAAATTCAACCGACAGCAAAATGGACATCATTGGAATGCTCCATTCATGCTGATCACAAGTGTGCTAATCCCAGCTTCGTATCTCACTCCTAGCTCTCCTAGTTCAAGACACCTAGCATATTAGGCACCAATTGAATGCTGAGTTGGTGTGAACCACATTGACCGCTCTGATCTGCCTCTCTCCCAGGCTGGCGGTTCTGCTGAGGGGTAGTCATCTACTCCTGACCGTTTGCAGTAATAGCAGATTCGAAGAGATCTCTGATCATAATATCATCCAGCAACTGACACCACAAATCATGCATATATCACATGACTTCCACTACATAAATGTTTTGGTCAACCATATATGGTGATAACTTTGGGTGCATGATGAAAGGTGGTTCAAGTGGATGGTCACTAGCCTCGTTCCCAGGCTCCTCCCCGTATTTTTCTTCACTGCACGCACGGGGGAGCCTGGGAACGAGGCTAGATAGTCACAACATCATTAATTTGTGTGCATAGTTGTATCCGATTAATGAGGCAATACATATACCCACTTTCAGAACTGAAAGGGCTTTCAGCGCAGCCTATACTTCTGCATTATATGGACTGGGTTTAAGTGGAGGTGGTGCTAGTCTTAGTAATTACTGAACTGTACAAGACCCCCCTGCACCCTGAAATTATTAGTTGCATGCTAACTCTTATCAGAATGTACTTCAGGCGATGACGGCTGCAGTGATAATTATATAGGTCCTGTGTTTATTCCCCATGGGCCAGACAATACTGTTACTAGGGGCCGGCTAGGTTTTATGACTTAATTTGCAACGTATATAAAGCATGATCTGTGCATGGCTATATTGTTATGATTGTGTGAGTAAACGTGCTATAGCCGAAAAGAAAATCTAGTGTGAACAGCTGTCTATCAGTGGGGGCGGGGTTACGCATGTGTCGCGATACTATAAGTCATGTGAAAGGAAACAATATTGCAATGTATATAGAGGAACAGCAAACTCAGCTGAAGGGAGAATAAGCCTATACTTGTTGCAGCCCCGAATGAACACACCCAAAAGAAAGGGGGAAAAAATAAGCCTATATTATAATAGTCTACTTGTAGCAGCCCCGAATGAACACACCCAAAAGAAAAAAAAGAAAAGGGGGAAAAAAGAAAAGGAAAAAAAAAGAATAAGCCTATATAGTCTAGCAGCCCCGAATGAACACACCCAAAAGAACAAAAAAAGAAAGGGGGGGAAAAAAGAAAAGAAAAAAAGAATAAGCTATACTTATACTATATATAGCAGCCCTGAATGAACACTAGTACTCAACCAAAAGAAAAAAAAAAGAAGGGGAAAAAAAGAAAAAAATACAACCTAGCAACACACCTACCCCTCCGTGACAGGTCAGACACCGAAGTGTAAGCCTCAGGAGCGCTGGATAGGCGTCGGTGACTGGAATCACAGGAGGCTAACCTGCTTTCAACCAGAACACCTTTCTTTAGCTTCGGTGGTCAGATGGGAACCGGCGTACTCCGGCTGCTAGGCGGGGAAGTCAGGAACCGGTGTGTACGGAGTGGCCCAGACTCGTACTCGGTTATTGGGGAGACGAACACTCAACCCCCAGGCTGCAAAGCAAGTGCTTAGTGAGTGTGCCATCCCGACTTCCCGCCAAAACTTGCCACAAATTCAGTATTTAAACCCGCTTCCGGTTGCGCGCGCCTCGCGGTTCAAAGGTCACGGCTGCAGTCAAGTGAACGAGTTGCGAGACTGGTACTGGTGGTAACGGACTTGCTGTAGCGACAGGCTATTCTGTGAAATTGGCATGCTCCTTCTGAAGCTTTGGAATGAGGGTGAGGTCAGTATTCCGCCATTATGTGTAGAACTGCTGCAAATAGACTAGACAGAGTCGACTTCGATTATTTTGAAGTCATGCATAGCATAGTAAGCTTTTGGAGGTATTCTGCCCACTACTTGAGGTTTAGATGCCCAGTAGTCAGTGTGGTCATAACATAGCTAGAAGGTGTGGACTGTGGGGTCATTTACTTCCCTCCCACCATCAACACCACCACCCCTAGCCTCATTCCCAGGCTCTGAGGAGAGAGCCTGGGACCGAGGCTACACCACCCCTTGAAGTCCTATCCCTCACCAGCATTGGGGACTTTGTAGCTACACTGTTGCATGGATCATGGATCTTGATGAGCTGACACTTCACACTGGCACCATCAAAGGTTTACCTCAGTGGTGTAAAACTCAGTATTCTTGATGCACTCAGCTTGCATACCTCTGTAAAACTCAGTATTCTTGATGCACTCAGCTTGCATACCTATGTAAAACTCAGTATTCTTCATGCACTCAGCTTGCATACCTCTGTAAAACTTGACACACTCAGCTTGCATAAAACAATGAGACACATGGCAAAGAGACATTCCACTCCTGCCTGTTGTCATATTGTATGTTTTTGTGAACGTAGCCTCGTTCCTAGGCAGTTCCCAACTCCAGTCTTTGATCGCTTGCAGTATGCAGATACAGAGGGGGAATTCGAAGGCCTGGGAGATCTACATGGTCACGTGCGGTGACGTCTGGTAGACAGATGGTGGACAATCAAGAATCTCTAAGCCCTTGTTTGTTATATCTGTCGAGGTCTGGAGGCCAGAGTGTTCGCATTGTACACGCGAAACGGAAGCTCACCATCTGCACATGGGCACACACACACACACACACACACATACACACACACACACACACATTCGTCATACATGTACCCTAACGTGCATCTCACAAACACACAATGTTCTACCTATCACCTACACACACACACGCACACCCACACACACCCACACACACCCACACACACTCACACACCCACACACACCCACACACACTCACACACCCACACACACCCACACACACTCACACACCCACACACACCCACACACACTCACACACCCACACACACCCACACACACAAACACATGCACACACACACACACACAGGTGGTACCATCCTGGCATATCGCGACACATCGCTGAGAGCATGCTCATGTCTAGAGAGATCTCTGATGGAACCTACCTCCTGCGAGATAGCTTGACCAACACCGACTCACTGACACTCTCTGTGAGGTAGGTCATGTGATCAGTCAGCTTAACCCTTTCCCTGCTAATGATGCCTTAAGGTGTCATGAGACTTTCAGCTTCATGATGTCACATCCTTGGGAGATAGGTTCTGCGACAGCAGAAAGGGCGGGACAGGGGGAGGTTGGTGGGTGCACCCGGAGGGTGCAAACAGCATGGCCGTGTCTGGGCTCCGCGAGAGAAAGGTCTTGGTCGGCACTGGGAGGGCCATTTCTGCCGTTTTTGGCATAAATGGACTTAGAAAGTAGCTGTCTTGCCTTGTAGGGCCTCCATTTCCAGCATACATCGCCCGTTTTTCAGCTACGGCAGGTTGGCATTTCTCGGGAGGCTTGATTGCAAGCTCGTTAATTGGTGGGTGTGGTTAAGTCACGTATATGGCTGAAATTACCTGTGTGAGCAGTTTCGAGCCCAGCAATGCCAGGGAACAGAAATTAGGGTATGTTTAAGTGTGAAAATGACCTAGAGAAAGAATTTGGCCCCTAATGAGGAGACAAGAGAAAGATCCGAAATGTGGGACAAAAGTTCAGAGATAAGCAAGCTGTAGCTGAACTGAGCACTGAACCTCTGTCCAACCATACCCAGACTGTGACTGCAACAAGGGACGTAATCTGTCTTATTTTGTAGATCATGAATATCATTAACAGCCTACTTCGTATTTTTCCTGTGTGTTGGAGGGTGTGCCTGTGCCGTTGGTACCTGTGAAGCCAACTGTAGCTAACTTTGGTTGTATGCTGACACTGGACATGGTCCCCATTAATTAACCCTTTCCCTGCTAATGACGCCTTAAGGTGTCATGAGACTTTCAGCTTCATGATGTTAGATCCGGCAATGTCCTTGGGAGATAGGTTCTGCGACAGCAGAAAGGGCGGGAGAGGGGGAGGTGGGTGGGTGAGATGTGTAGCTCATGTGATCAGCTGACTCACTGACCTTATGAGATGTGTAGCTCATGTGATCAGCTCTTCATTTGACACCCATCTTGTCCCCCTCCTCCCTTCTATTTCTCCCCTTCCTCACCTTCTCCCTCCCACCTCACCCCACCTCTCCCTCCCACTTTACCCCACCTCTCCCTCCCACCTTAACGTCTCCTTCCCTTCTACCTACAGATGTAAGAATTCTGTGAAGCACTATCGTGTCATCTGGGACGGACGCCACTTCTGTTTTGGTCTTGGGAAGTTTCCGGACGCTGATACTCTCATGGAACATTTTGACAACCAGCCTATTATCAGTGGAGACTCAGGTATATATGGCACTACATCAACATGCAAGTCAAGTAGCATAGCTGCCTCCATACCCCCCCCCCCCCCCCCCCCCCCCCCCTTTCCATCCCTCCCTCCCTCCCTCCCTCCCTCCCTCCCACAGGTATGCTGGTCCAACTCAGCCACCAGTATCCCCAGAGCCGGCGATCTATGACAAGACTATCGTACATCAGGACAGTACTCCGAGTATGCGAAGGACGGTAAACTCTGCACCGGATCTGTCAGTACGTCTTATCACTTATAAACGTGCATGTCATGTGACCTATTAGCACTGCCTGTAGATGCTGAACTAGGCTGCACTGTAACCGTTCCCAGCAGCTTTTGTCGCTTGCAGTGTGGAAAAGCAGGATAGGGCCTGGTATCTTTCCTCACGTGAGCGTGATGTAATCGACAAATGGCAAACCTTTTCAGAGTGAAAAGTGAAGTTTCACATACTGCTCAACCAACTACATGTACTGGTTCAATGCTTGGTGTGTATGACAGTCGCCCTCCGCTAGCTAGATACGGGTGGTAAGTTATAAGTGTCCCCCTCCTCCCTTCTATTTCTCCCCTTCCTCACCTTCTCCCTCCCACCTCACCCCACCTCTCCCTCCCACTTTACCTTTGCTCTTCTTGCTGTTCTGAGCCCACATCCAATCAATCCTGATGTGACTCACGTAAGGAAAGATACCAGACCCTCCCCCGCTTTGGCGTACTGCAAGGGACAAAAAGCTGGGTAGGGCCTGGGGACGAGCTAGGCTTATACTCTCCAAGGTTTAGGTGCTGATTACACTATCCACAGTTCATTCTACTATTCTGATTACACTGTGAACATGAGTTGGTATTTCCTGCTTTCATTTTCACCTTCAGATCAACTCCAAGGAGGGCTACTTAACCAAGCTAGGCTTCCATAGAAAGGTAGTTGCTCTCATACTAACAGAGCCTAACCTCATGTATTTTCACTTGGTAGTGCTTCTCCACATTTATTTGCTGCCCTGTCTACGAAGACAACTTCGAAATCTTCTTCCCCTCCTCTCTCCCCTCCTCTCCCCCTCCCCTTCCTCCTCCTCCTCCTCCTCCTCCCCCTCCTCCTCCTCCTCCTCCTCCTCCTCCTCCTCCTCCTCCTCCTCCTCCTCCTCCTCCTCCTCTTCCCCCTCCTCCTCCCTAGAACTGGAAACGGAGATGGTTTGTTCTTTATCGTAATGAACTGAAGTACTACAATGCCAGAGGTGAGGTTGAGCCTCTGAGAATATTAAAACTGGAAGATGCTACTTCAGTGGAGAGGGACGAGACAGCTGGGAAGCCATTCTGCTTCAGGTGTGTGGGGTGTGATGTACATGCATCAGTTTGGAGTGAGGAAGGGGCTTTATACTTCCTGGAATCATACCCTCCCCACTTCAGATTTCATTTGTTCTGAAAGCTGATCAGATTAATTTGTGATACCCCTAAGTGGACATGCTCCCATAATACCCATTCCCCGAAACATAACCCTGGGATACAATGACGTCTTAATCTTATTGTGCCCCTGTCTCTCCCTCCTTCCTTTTCTCTTCCCCTCCCCTCTCTGCCCTCCCTCTCCTTCCCCTCTCCTTCCTTCTCTCCCTCCTACCCCCACTCCCTTTCCCTCCCTCCCCCTTCCTCCCCCCTCCCTCTCTCCCTCCCTCCCTCCCTCCCTCCCTCCCCCCCTCCCTCCCTCCCTCCCTCCCCAGACTGATAACGTCCTATCGTACGTTCTTCATGTTTGCCAGCAGTGAGTCAGAAGCTGATGAGTGGGTGGACATACTGGACTGGAAACTGGTAAGACCAATCATGAATAATTCATTAGGTGATGTTGACAGGCTTCCACATGGTGGTAGGTTGAAGCTAGCCTCGTTCCCAGGCCCACACGCGAAACACAGAAGTGGGCCTGGTGACACTTGGCAAAATTCTGAGCTCAGCAGTCTTGATTTCGGGTAGGCGAATCACGTTCGTCCATTGCCAATTATTGCGTGGTAATTACATTCTTTATCCTGTGAAAGTGTATATAGCTGTTTGATAAAACTGCTGTTCTAGCCTTCAAGACTCACCTCTGGTCGCTCCTTGGCAAGGACGTTCTACTTAGCCATCACCAACAGCTACCTTTCACGTGATTTCGAATGCATCCAAGTTGATCGCTAATGCAGTTATGCTGACTGTGCACGTATGGGAATTTGCCACCAGTGTCACCAGGCCCTCATCCGCATTCCGCATGTGGGCCTGGGTACGAGTCTAGGTTGAAGCCCTTATACAATGTTTGCCATAGCTATCCGGTATTGTCTAGACCCCTCCCTCCCCAGTCACACTTTTAAGTTTACCCCTTGGAACACTTGGGCAGTGTCAATGGCCTCCGGCTTGCCCTGGACCAATTAGCAATGCAATCAGTTCCAAGTGGTCTTGTAAGGGCTCTAAGAAGCACTAAAAGTGCAATCCCATGTCCACCCTGCTTGCAAAGCAGAAGTGCACTGCCAACAATGGGCCAATGAACCACAATTGGTCACTGGGAATTGACTTAGAAGAGAACGTTGCACTCGGTATGTGAATGAAATTTGAAGCTGAGGATTGTGCCATTGTGGTCAACATAAAAGAGCTTTCCAATGATGTCCTTAAAATCTCAGTCACATTTTTGTCAAAAATCAAGGTCGGCCAAAGGTTATATATAATCCATGGTTTTTTGTGATAAATTCAACCTACAGCAAAATGGACATCATTGGAATGCTCCATTCATGCTGATCACAAGTGTGCTAATCCCAGCTTCGTATCTCACTCCTAGCTCTCCTAGTTCAAGACACCTAGCATATTAGACACCAAATGAATGCTGAGTTGGTGTGAACCACATTGACCGCTCTGATCTGCCTCTCTTCCAGGCTGGCGGTTCTGCTGAGGGGTAGTCATCAACTCCTGACCGTTTGCAGTAGCAGATTCGAAGAGGTCTCTGATCATATCACCCCAGCCAGCAACTGACACCACAAACTTCAATCATGCATATCACATGACTTCCACTACCTAAATGTTTGGGTCAACCATAATTATTACTTTGGGTGCATGATGAAAAGTGGTTCAAGTGGATGGTCACTAGCCTCGTTCCCAGGCTCCTCCCCGTATTTTTCTTCACCGCACGCACAGGGGGGAACCTGGGAACGAGGCTAGATGGTCACAACATCATTAACCCTTTAAGCCCTATTGACGTCTATAGGCGTCATTTAGACCCTATGCACTTGTAGGGCTTCTCGCCAGTCCAAAAAGAGACCAAAAAGTCTTCAGAGGGCCTAGGGACGAGTTTAAGGCACGAACTCAAAAATTTGGTCAGATTTCGGCACGCCTCCCCCACTAAACGTACAAGCGGGGGGGGTTTCGAAGGGGGGGCAGCAGCCCCCCCCTTCAGCCTGCGGTGGGCGTTTTTTGAATTTAATGAGATTCATTGACCCAAGAATTTTTGATTCTAATGATATTCATAGACCCCACCCAGGGCCTCAAGAAAACCTGCAAATTGGTGGTGTAAGGTGTGCCATCAGTCAGATCTGGCCCAAGTTTAGGGAAATGCTGGGCGAAAATCCGGCTGACATCCACCTTTGACCTCCGATTGCTGGCCTTGTGGGGGGTCATGAATATCATTAACGGTATTGCCAGAGGGGTTTCTCCATGTGTGCGGGCCCCACCAAGTTTGGCCGCTGAGGAGCGAATGCTGTGGGAGAGGAGCACCTACGAAAGTGGTGTGCGCTGAATGCATGAAAATGTGTTGTCTTGGTGGAAAGAATTCGGTGGTTAAAGGGTTAATTCGCATGCATGTGCATAGTTGTATCCGATTAATGAGGCAATACATATAGCTGTACAGGATGACCCATTTGGACAGTGCATGTTTTTGACAATCATAATAATCTTCAGCTGAAACTGAGGTCGTACAATGGCATCAGATAATTTACCTGACAAGACCCCCTTGCACCCTGAAGTTGGATGCTAACTCTAATCAGAATGTACTTCAGGCGATGACAGCTGCAGTGATTATTAGGTGCTGTGTTTACTCCCCATGGGCCAGACATAGTTGAGCCCACACACATGGAGAGTCCCCAGCTCGGGCCTCGATCCGGCAATACTGTTATACTAGGGGCCAGCCAGGTTTTACGACTTTGCAACGTAAAGCACGATCTGTGCATGGCTATGTTATGATTGTGTGAGTAAACGTGCTATAGCCGAATAGAAAATCTCCTAAAGGGGGAAAAAAAATAAGCCTATAGTCTACTTGTAGCCGCCCCGAATGAACACACCCAAAAGGAAAAAAAAGAAAGGGGGGAAAAAAGAAAAGGAAAAAAAAAAGAATCAGCCTATATAGTCTAGCAGCCCCGATTGAACACACCCAAAAGAACAAAAAAAAAGAAAGGGGGGAAAAAAAGAAAAGAAAAAAAAAAAAAAAGCTCTACTTATACTATATATAGCAGCCCTGAATGAACACTCAACCAAAAGAGAAAAAAGAAGGGGAAAAAAAGAAAAAATACAACCTAGCAACACACCTACCCCTCCGTGACAGGTCAGACACCGAAGTGTAAGCCTCAGGAGCGCTGGATAGGCGTCGGTGACTGGAATCACAGGAGGCTAACCTGCTTTCAACCAGAACACCTTTCTTTAGCTTCGGTGGTCAGATGGGAACCGGCGTACTCCGGCTGCTAGGCGGGGAAGTCAGGAACCGGTGTGTACGGAGTGGCCCAGACTCGTACTCGGTTATTGGGGAGACGAACACTCAACCCCCAGGCTGCAAAGCAAGTGCTTAGCGAGTGTGCCATCCCGACTTCCCGCCAAAACTAGGCACAAATTCAGCATATAAACCCCTTCCGGCCGGCTAGCTAGTTGAGCGCGCTATAGACTTCCCGCCAAATATTTGAACCCACGTTGCGCATGCGCGCTCCCTCGCGGTTCAAAGGTCACGATACAAACGTCGATTGGTACTTTAGCTAGCTTAGCCAGCAAATTATAGTCTCGCATGAGAAAATGTGTTATTCCTGCATTGCGTTCGCATTTACTTTATTGATGCTCCAGGTAACGTCTCTGTGTACACTTTTAATACGAGACTACACATGGGGTTCTTGCAGAAACTATAGATTGGAGTGTATAATTTTGTTGATCAGACTAAATACAATTCTTTGTTAGTAATGGAGGCTACTTTGCAGAGGCAATCTTTGTAGCTCAAAATTTGCTGTTGGCCTATCAATCATTATTATATGAGACCAAACCATCAGCCATACATGTTTTTTGTTGTTGTCAGTTTGCAGTGACTACACAGTCTTGGCTGTTGAGGGCGGGAGCGAGTTCTGTGCCTCGTACAGCCCTCACTGGGGCGGGACACCTCCAAGTCATGCAGACTATCAGTATGTGAGTGATGTGTAATATCTTCCTCTAATTATGAGCATATGGACGCCATAATTAGACACCCGAGCTGTACCTAGCCCGAATGACTTGGGACACTGCGGGACCCGCTTTATATACCCGCAGAAGCCGGCCGGCAAAGCGCGCACCGGTAGACCATAATGCTCTTATTTGATTGGTTTGTTCACATTTTGGCGGGAACTACCTGTGCACTCGTAGATGGCAGCAAATGGTGAGCGTGTTTCTGTCTCTGTCGTTTTCTTCGGTCTCCAATGGCGGTGGCCTCCTCAGGTTCAGGTAGACCCTCTGCGAATGGCGTTCCCTCTGTTGCTGTGGTTGTAGTTGATTCTGAATACTGCGTAGACAAGTGGGGTGGTGCCCATACCGATTAAAGTTTGGCGTCTGGGAACGAGGTTGTTGCTGTGTCCACCTAGCCGAAGAGAGGAGATCGAGGGAGGGAAAGGTAAACCAGGAAGGGAGGAGATGTCAACTCTCCTGCATGGATCATAAACACCCCGCAGAGAACCACCATAGTAATGCTAGCTAGCTGTGAATGTGTTGTGACCTGTCTACTGCAGAGAGAATGAAATGTCTTGTGAAAGTATAGTACAGGGATTGCTACATGCCATGGCCATCTATACAAAGGCAGAGTCCAATTTGAATTAGTGTCTGCTGATCCCAGAAATGCAGTGCTGATTATACCCTTCATCACTTTCTCATTACTCTTTAGAAAGTGTGGGGAAGACATCGAGGAAGGTATCGATGACAAATACTGTGGAGATATGGCTAAGGAGATGCTTGAAGAGTGAGTGGGTATGCATGGATAGAGGTAGTTGTGTAGGTATAGTTACGTAGGATTGCAGATTATAGATGGTGTTAATAACTTAGCCCTTTACCAACCAATCACGCATGTATGCATCCTGAGACTTTGAGCTTCATGGTGTCACATTCGGCAATGTCCTTGGGACTTAGGTTCTGCATGAGCAGAAAGGGTGGGACAGCGGGAGGTGGGTGGGTGTGCCCGAAGGCTGCAAGCAGTGCCCAAAGGCTGCAAACAGCATGGCCACATCTAGGCTTGGCAGCCCTTGGTTGGAGTCGGGTGGGCAGGTTTTAAGTGTAAATGGATCTATAAACAGTGCTCACCTTGTGTAGTCTTGAATTCCAGTGTTCAAGGCTGATTATTCTTCTAGAGCAAGTTACCTTTGCCCGAGCATCTTGATCGCATACTCGTTAATGATTGGGTGTGGTTAGGGACACGAAGGTACAAAGGATGGCTGTGTGTAATGCTGTGAGGATGAAAACCGATGGAAACGAAGCTTATTGACCTCCGTACGTTGTCTACAGTTGGTAATGAGTTAAGGTTATGGGTTAGTTGCTATAGGCATGTCAGATGGGTTACTTGAACACCAGTTTTTGCACATAGAAATCAATCCAGCACAACAAACCTTACTCGACATAGAGTAAGGACCTTAGTCACTAGAACTGCAGTAAGCAGGTTATTGTCCCAACTGACTATTGACTGACCAGTAACCAAAGATCTCGGGTACAAAGAGTGTCAGCAGTTTGATTCAGGTGCTGGAGACGGTGTGCTGTCACAAGCTGCAGGGCGTGACAGAAGCTTTTACGAATACACTGAATAGCCGTCCCAAAACGAGCAATTCATTCATTGTGCACACGAGTATCCTGGGTGGTGGAACAGGGGGCTAGCCCCCCCCCCCCCCCCCCCCCCCCCCCCCCCCCCCAAATATTAATACACAGGCTGAAAGCACCGTAATTACTACTCTAGGCATTCATTTAGTCACACATAGAGTCTTCCCTAGGGATATCTACAACCACAGGACAGTGACGAAGCACAGTCTGACTGACTAGTCCTCTGCCAATCCGCTTCACATGCAATTCAATGATGTCTGGGTTAATGATCAGTTTGGTTAATTAATTGCACTCGGCCACGTGACAGACAGCCCCCCCCCCCCCCCCCCCCCCCCCCCCTTCACCTTCACCAGAATGGTGCACCCGTATAGTAGCTAGCTCGACGTCTCTCTACTGCATCCATCCTTGTACATCTGGAACTTGCAGTGCAAAGCACGAAGGTGCCACGAGAGCCCATCCTGACTACTCAAAAATGTGCCTCTATGCGCTGCATTCGGCAGCGTGTAATTGTGTCCTTGCCTCCCCCCCCCCCCCCATCTCATAGTTCTTCCTCCGCCAATGTATCCGGTAACCTTATGTGCTCCTCCACTAGATTTTGCTTCACCAAAGCTAAAGTGCTTCTGCCACCCCTGGTATGTAGATCTATGTACAACGTACATGTGTGTGTGCTCTGTGTGTGTGGTATGAGGGTCTATTGACAGTGCGGGTAGTTTGTGAGGGCAGGGAGTGGGTGATTTGTCATCACAGTGCTAGGTCATACTACGTACTGTATAGTAGCTAGCTCGACGTCTCTCTACTGCATCCATCCTTGTACATCTGGAACTTGCAGTGCAAAGCACGAAGGTGCCACGAGAGCCCATCCTGACTACTCAAAAATGTGCCTCTATGCGCTGCATTCGGCAGCGTGTAATTGTGTCCTTGCCTCC
>OZ007505.1:16541293-16561293 GCA_963931865.1 Axinella damicornis | reverse complement strand
GAGGTGTCTTCAATAGTTGCAGTGGTATTCTGGGACAGTCAGGGATCCAGTGTACACCTGTCAATGAATGAGTGTGTGACTATCAAGGAACATGCATCAATAAACCTCTGTGAAGGTGTACAAATTTGTACACCTTCACAGAGGTGTACAAATTTGTACACCTTCTGTGAAGGTGTACAAATTTGTACACCTCTGTGAAGGTGTACAAATTTGTAATCCTGGTGCAATCGGCAACAGGAAACACAGACACGCGTGAACAGAAATAGAGTTAAACTAAATCATTAACCTATTAAAACTTATTAACCCCTTCCCACCCAATGACGTCATATGGCGTAATGACACTCAGCTTCATGATGTCACATCCGGCAATGTCTTTGGGAGATAGGCTCTGCGCCAGCACAAAGCGCGGGGCAGGGGGAGGTGCACCCGAAGGGTGCAAACAGCATGGCCGCGTCTGGGCTCAGCTTTGAACAGCCCTTGGTTAGAGCCGGGTAGGCGGCATAAATGGGCCTAGACAACAGTGGCCTCACCTTGCAGAGCCTCAAATTCCAGTGTTCAAGGCTGATTTTTCTACTAGAGCAAGTCACCGACCGTCGCCCGAGCATCTTGATCGCGTACATGTTAACGAGTGGGTGTGGTCAGAATCATGAATGTGGAAAGCATGGCCTTGTGCAGTTCTGTGTGAAGTTTTGAGCGTGAAAACCGATGGGAACCTTTAATATCTAGGGTATGTTTAAGTAGATTACAAGCTAAAAAACTGACCTCCATAGTCTGTGGGTGCATGGTAAAGGGATCATTATATGTATAACACAAAACACGAAAATATGCACACACGGGAACAGAAACGGGAACGGAAACAGAGTTAAACTAATTAACCTATTAACCAAAGATCATCGTGGTGTCATAGATACACTGTAATCTGATCTACAGATGGCTATAGGCTGTAACAGCTACTGCCTGGACACTCGATAGAACTCCCTCTGGCAAAGCCTCAGTGAAGCATCTCTGCTGAGTGGGATACGTAGCCATCGGTGGCATGGACAAAGTCACATATGAAAGCCCACACGAAATCACTCTCTAGCACTCGGTAGGCGTGTTCAGACTTGCTGAGCAGCGCCAGGCTCGAGCGCTTGCAACTTGACTCGTAACTTGTTTCCATTTCCATTCCTGTTTCCGTTCCCGCATGTCCATGTTTTCCATTTGCCCCTCCCTAAGGGTGTATATACAAAAGTGTAGTCTTCCACCTTGGTGGCAAATTTGCACATAGGTAACTAATCGTGCAGTATAGTCAACTCCTGGGCAGCCGCTATTATGTATGCAATAATTGATTCGGAATAGGCATCACAAAGACTTGGTCTTGCACTGAGATATGAAGCTTGAAACGTGGTCAATAATTTACTGGCAGCTTACTATGGGATCAATCAACACTGGGATAGCTACCATGATCATTTTGCTCATCAGAAAGCTGTAGAGACTATACTTACTACATGAACTTACACTCGAGTACTCTTGCATGTCTCTCTCCGGTCAACAGAGATGCATCCGTGCGGTCAGGGTGACTCTTTGCTCAGCAACCAGCCTCTGCAGTGGTCATTCATCAGCGGGTTCAGAGTGGCGACTTTCCGAAACGAGATACATGGTCCTGGACCTTCGCTGTGCGTGTATAGAGCTCGATCTCGTTCGGGGCTAGGAACAGACTGGCTCGATAAGCTAGCTAGCTAGATAGCCTAGCGGCCAGGTGATTAGCTCGGTGTCACGTGTTCATGCTGCGGTTTCTAATTTTTAATTTTACTTTGACACGTGGCACTGTCGTTTATACAGCTGTGACAGCAAACTCCGTTTCCCTTTGGTCGGTCGGTATGCCACCAGGACACCGAATGCGAATCCCTTCCATAGTCGAGACGATGGTAGCTACGTGAAGGCAAGGAGGAACGGAACCCCTGTTTAGGGAAAGGAGACCTCGAGGAGCAGTGGAAGATCAAGCCGTTATGGTAAGAATACATTTCCCCCCTTACTAAGTTCGATATTGCTGCATGTCTAGTGCGGTCTGATTGCACGATAACTCTTCTCAAATGGATTTACTACAGCATCAAAATCCTAGCTTCAAATTATGTGGGAGATTCGTAACTCCAAATAGGGCACATTGTCATGCTAGTGGGAAATGACGAAAGGGGAGTGTGATGTATGGGACCAGGTTGGGGAGCCTGAGGACGAAGGAAAGGGGTGCATGGGTGGGAAACCTCCCATATTTGTTGCATATAGCCCATGTAGATGTAACTAAAATGTGTACAAGTAGTTTGGTGCTGATATCCTGCAACCCACTTGCAACTCCAGCATTTTCATATATAGCAAAGAAAAATTTGCCCTGCTTCAGTCAGCTCTAATTAGAATGCCTTGCCTAGAAACTCTTCACAGGTAAAGGTAAAGTGTAGTCTCGTGCCCAGACATCCACGCCCACCTGTGGAGAACGTCTGGTGCTGTGGTTTGAGTTACATTTCTTGTCACAGAGGTGTGTCCAGCGTAGGTGTAATTGAAGCGCTGGTTGCACTAAGAATGCAATTATCAGAGAAATTTGAAGATAAACGCTCCTTTCTGTACTATTTGTCATGTAGCCCTACCTTCAAGTAGTCAGCGACGTCCCCTAACCCCCGAAACATCGGGCTGCTAACAGAAGGGCGGTGGACTTCTTCGTTTTTCCGATATTGCCGTAAACCATTGTTCTTCGAAGTTGGAGATGGCTGAAAGGTTCTTCGATCGGTGACGTATCCCACAATAATTGGTAGTCAGTATTCAATGTAGGACCAAACGATGCCTACATAGCATGCCTTAAACTGCAGTCCTATAGGTGTACGCTATAGTTAAACCACCCCCTAGACGTGTTTACCAGTAATACACAGGACAGTTCCGGGTAACCCCCCCCCCCCCCCCCCCCCCCCCCCAGGCGAAGCCCGTGGGGTTTACCGAAAGTCTAGGGGGTGGTTTAGCTGGCTTGTACCATGGAAACCATACAAATCAAAGGCACCTGCTACATGTAAGTGCTTTTGACAGGTGTGTTCTGACTGCCCTAATTACGGGCGTGTGTAAAAGCCGGACTGCCGGATCACCTGGATCACCAAAAATGCGAGCCAAAAAAAGAAGAATGGACAATTACGGTAATTGCATGTTGAACGCACTTCCGGTATCGGAAAACAGTCGCCATTGCTTGCTTTAACGTGTCAGCGTGTGTCGTTAGTACGGTAGTCCGAGTTGCTAGATAACTTGGTGTTTCACTACAAGCTACTGAGTGGGAGCGTCACCGGCAGCGTGGCCCAGACTTGCCGTCATCGTTGGTTGCTGAATAGACCGTCGATGCCTCTGTCAGGCTCTGATCTGAGACTAAACACAGCACTGGCACAATAACCACAGGTTAGTAGCGATCATGTACGGCATACGTTGTACTATTTCCGCCTGCTCAACCGTCCACTGACTCGCTAAACTTGGCAGGCCTACGATCGAGAGTCCCAGGCTTGTGGGGCTAGACCGCTCTGCGCGCGCAGTGTGTACTGTGTAGCTATAGTAGCTAACTATACTTGGTCAAGTCTATTAAAGACTCCCTGATTCGGTGCAGCTGCTAACTGGGGTACTGGCGGCATACAGAATGTGTTTGTACTCCCCAGCACAGCAGTGAGTCGTCAATATCAGGAGGCGACTGTTTAGCTGTGCATGTGGCCGGCTGTACACGCAAGCGCTTAACACCGCGCCAGCGTGCATACTTAATTAATTGACCATTCTTTTTTTGGACTGCATTTTTGGTGATCCGGCAGTCCGGCTTTTACACACACCTCCTAATTGCCATGTTCTAACTGCCTCTAATTGAGCACACCTGGGAGTTAGAACATGTCTGCACTATATAAACCACTCAGTGCCTTTGATTTGTATGGCTGCCATGGTACAAACATTTGTAAACTGCTGCAACATTCTGTGATCAATCAGGCAATGCCTGAAGGTGTACAAATTTGTACACCTGCAACTGCTGCAACATTCTGTGACGAATCAGGCAATGCCTGAAGGTGTACAAATTTGTACACCTGCAACTGCTGCAACATTCTGTGACGAATCAGGCAATGTAAATATATATAGCTTTTTTATGCCATTTCAATGTCAAGCAGAGTTCACCTTGAATTTTATATTACTTCTGCAGGTCTGCTAGCAGCTGCTGCTTCATCTATACAAAGATTCTTCTGTTGCATCCAAGTTAAACTCGGCACTGCCAAGTTTACCTCAGAACTTCAAGAAGAAATGGAACAGTGACTATTATCGTGTAATTTTTATGTAGTGCTTGTATCAGGTGTTCAATTTAGTGACCTTACAGCTATGATATTTTTACAGTGACTCATAAACACAGAATCTGTGTCCAAAAAAAGCAGCTTTGTCATAAAGCAACCATATTTCTTGTATATTCAGCAAAATCTAGGTAGAATCATAAACGGAACCTCAGCATCGGAACCTGTTAAAAGCAGAGTTCTTATTCTTGTAATTGTCCATCTTGTATCGTCCTTGGTCATATGTGAGTCTATTAAAGTATTGGTTGTTTGCGACCATCAACCTCGGACCTCTTGTTAGCTAAATTAGACCGTGCGTGATCAGTTCTGCTGCGAGTTAGAGCAGAGTCTATCACAGTTGGTGGCAGCGGTGGGATCGGATCGGCGTAGGAGAGCGTCGAGACCCCAATATTGAGAGAGAATCTCATGACAACACGGTCAGGAGCGAGCTACAAGAAAACAGAAAGTACAATGGCAGAAGGAGGAGGATTGGCATTGGCCGAGATATTGAAAGCATTGCTCGAAGACAGGCAAATCCGAGAGAAGGAGGTTGCCGAGGAGCGCGCACGGAGAGATGAGGAGCTCAAACGGCGAGAGGAGGAACTCCTGGAAGAGCGTGCGAAGAGGGAGGAGGAGCTCAGGGAAGAACGCCGTCGCCGGGATGAAGAGACCGCGCGGCGAGAAGAAGAGATGAGTCAACAGATGAAACTGCTGAAGGGACTTGTGGAAGGAGTCCAGAGACAAGGGGACACAGCCGCGCTTAAGCTGGAGAGAGACAGGGATGTGAAAGTGGCGAAACTCACGGAAGACGACGACATCGAAGCTTACCTCACTACCTTCGAGCGCCTCATGAAGGCATATGAGATCCGTGAGGAACGATGGGCTTTCAAGCTAGCCTCACAGCTTGTCGGCAAGGCGCAACAAGCCTACGCGGCGATGAACCCAGAAGATCGAAAGACTACGCCCAGCTAAAGAAAGCGATTCTTCGGCGATATGACTCGACATCAACGAGGAGAGTTACAGGCAACGATTTCGATCGATCTCGAGAAAGCAAGGTGAAACCAACCGGGAGCTGGCGGCAAGGCTAGGCGACCTAGCGGAAAAGTGGATGCAAGGGTGCGAAACGAAAGAAGAACTGAAAGATCTGGTGATCCTGGAGCAGTTGGTGAACACGCTTCCCGAGGACGTTCGAGTCTGGGTGAAAGAAAGGAAGCCAAAAACCAGCATGGAGGCGGGTCAACTGGCAGATGATTACGTACAAGCAAGGAAGCGAGAAGCATCCGTACCAGTGAGTCAGAAATCAGTGGACGTTCCTACTCACCTTCGATGCTGTCAGAGATGTGGCAAGCCAGGGCATCATGCGAGAGAATGTTGGACTGTGTTCAGACCACATGATCAGGAGAGAAGCAAGCCAGACACCAGCAAGACACTGGAGAGGCCAAAGAGAGATCTGAAGGACATTGAATGCTTCAATTGCCACAAGAAGGGGCACTATTCATCAAACTGCCCTCACAATGCGATGTTCTGCGGGGAAAAGCGGATCAACCCCAGGGGAGGGTCAGGAACGAGGACACCAGGGCATGAGAAGACCGGTGTTTCCAAAGCTGGACTTGTGGAAGGGAAGGCAGTTGATGATATCCTGCTTGATACGGGCTGTTCAAAGACACTCGTGCACCGGAGTCTGGTATCCAAGGAGAAGCTGTTAGAGGGAGAAGCGGTGGCCATACGCTGTGCACACGGAGATACAGTCCTATACCCTCTGGCGCAGGTAGAAGTGGAGATTGAAGGGCAATCGTTTGAAATACAAGCAGCGGTAGCCGATCGACTGCCTACGGCGGTGTTGCTGGGAACTGATGTTCCAGAACTACCAGGGCTGCTAACCGAGGAGCTGCTACGGGCAGAATCAAAAATTGAGAACGTTGTGACAAGAGCCAGAGCGAGGCAACAGCTCGAGGAGGAGGCTGAGCAGCAACTGAGAGAGCAGAGATCTGGGGTGCAACCAACCACCTTAGACAGGATAGGAGTGACCCCGGAACCCGAAGTTGTCACCACAATACAGGGGAATCAGGAGGAAGAGACCGATATACCTGTCGAGCTGAGAGAGCTAGACGAGGAATTGTTTGAAGGGGGACAAGAGAGAAAGAAACTCACCAGGAACCAGAAGCGAGAGAATCGAAAACAGTACACTCCAAAGAAGAGTGAGGATCAACCCCCTACCAGACATACCTTGAACATCACAGCAGAGGAACTGAAGACACTCCAAGAGTCAGACACTACCGTGGAAGCAATCAGGAAGGCTGCCGACGGGAGTCCCTCTACTGCCAGTGTTGGGAGAGACGGCTTGGTGTACAGACAGTGGCTCCCTCCAGGGCGAGACTCAGAAGACTTGGCAGTGGAACAGTTGGTACTGCCTCTTGAATGTCGGAAGACAGTGCTACAGTTAGCTCACGAAATTCCCCCCGCTGGCCACCTGGGAAAGGATAAGACCGCTACTCGAGTCTTCTACTGGCCAACCTTGTACCGAGATGTTGCGGAATTCTGTCACAGTTGTGGTCCATGTCAGCTGAAGAAGACGTCCAAATACACAACCATGGATATTGTGGGTCCATTGCCCCATAGTCGACATGGCAATAGCTATATTCTAGTGAGCTATGCCACTCACTACCCAGAAGTGGTCACCCAGCAATCAACTACCTCGAGCAAGCTGTTGGCCCAGTGGCACTGTCCAAATCTGGTGCTGAAGCGTGTGGGAAGGATCCGTTTGAAAGAACAATCCTAATGGAAATGCAGATGCACTCTCTCGTGCCACGTCAAACTAGTTTGACGCAGGAGAAGGGGGGAGGAATGTGACAGACTGGCACTTATATGTGTAAATGTGTGAACTACACCTATGTGTGGGACTAAGGATTTGCTGTTTAGTGCTTAGGGTTGTTTATGTGCTAAGGATTAGAACGCTACCATGTCAATGTGTTGTATTTAATTTACTGTAGTTGTTGATTGTGTTTTCCTTTTGTGGACTATACGTTGCTAGGGAGGAAAGTATAAAAGCAGAGTTCTTATTCTTGTAATTGTCCATCTTGTATCGTCCTTGGTCATATGTGAGTCTATTAAAGTATTGGTTGTTTGCGACCATCAACCTCGGACCTCTTGTTAGCTAAATTAGACCGTGCGTGATCAGTTCTGCTGCGAGTTAGAGCAGAGTCTATCACAGTCAACATGCAAGAAGCATACATGTAGCTGCCTCCCTCCCTCCCATCCCTCCCTCCCTCCCCCCTCCCCCCCCCCCCCTCCCCCCCCCCCCCCCCCCCCCCCCCCCCCCCCTCCCTCCCTCCCTCCCTCCCTCCCTCCCTCCCTCCCTCCCTCCCTCCCTCCCTCCCTCCCTCCCTCCCTCCCTCGCACAGGTATGCTGGTCCAACTCAGCCACCATTATCCCCGTAGTATCTCAGAGCCGGTGATCTATGACAAGACTATCGTACATCAGGACAGCACTCCAAGTATGCGGAGGACGGGAAACTCTGCACCGGATCTGTCAGTACGTCGTATCACTTATGCATGTCATGTGACCTATTAGCACTGCCTGTAGATGCGGAACTGGGCTGCGCAGTAACCGTTCCCAGCAGCTTTTGTCGCTTGCAGTGTGGAAAAGCAGGATAGGGCCTGGTATCTTTCCTCACGTGAGCATGATGTAATCGACAAATGGCAAACCTTTTCAGATTGAAAAGTGAAGTTTTGCATACTGTTCAACCAACTACAAGTTCAACGCTTAGTACGTGACAGTTGCCTCCCGCTAGCTAGATACATGTAAGCGTGGTAAGTTACCTGTTACCTCAGTTCTTCTGAGCCCCAGTGCGTCCACATTCAATCAAACATTCTGGCGGGACTCACTTGAGGAATGATACCAGGCCCTCCCCCGCTTTGCCGTACTGCACGCGACGAAAAGCTGGGTAGGGCTTGGGGACGAGGCTTACTCTCCAAGGTTGAGGTGATGATTACACTATCACAAATTCATTCTACTATTCTGATTACACTGTGAACATGAGTTGGCATTTCCTGCTTTCATTTTCACTTTCAGATCAACTCCAAGGAAGGCTACCTAGCCAAGCTGGGCTTCCATGGAAAGGTAGTTGCTCTCATAACAGAGCCGAACAGCCTAGCCACAAGTACGAACACCTGAACAGTGTGTATTTTCATTTGGTAGCACTTCTCCACATTTTTATTGGCTGCCCTGCATATGAACAAAATCTTCCTACCCTCTTCCTCCTCCTCCTCCTCCCCCTCCTCCCCCTCCTCCCTTCCCCTCCTCCTCCCCTGCCCTCCTTCCCCTCCTCCTCCTCCACCCCCCCCCCCCCCCCCCCCCCCCCCCCCACCCCCCCCCCCCCTCCCAGAACTGGAAACGGAGATGGTTTGTTCTGTATCGTAATGAACTGAAGTACTACAATGCCAGAGGTGAGGTTGAGCCTCTGAGAATAATAAAACTGGAAGATGCTACTTCAGTGGAGAGGGACGAGACAGCTGGGAAGCCATTCTGCTTCAGGTGATTGGGGTGGGATGTACATGTATCATTTAGGGCTAGACAGGGGCACAATGGCACAATGAGATTAAGATGTCATTGTATCCCAGGGTTATGTTTCGGGGAATGGAAGCGTGTCCACTTATAGGGGAATCACAAATTAAAGCTTGAAATCTGAAGTCGGGAGGGTATGCATGCTTCCAGGAATTAAGTATAAAGCCCCATCCTTCCTTTTCTCTTCCCCTCCCCTCTCTGCTTTCCTCTCTCCCTCCCTCCCTCCCTCCCCTATCACATGCTCCCTCCCTCTCTCCCTCCCTCCCTCCTCCCTCCCTCCCTCCCTCTTCTCCCTCTCTCCCTCTCTCCCTCCCTCCCTCCCCAGACTGATAACATCCTATCGTACATTCTTCATGTTTGCCAACAGTGAGTCAGAAGCTGACGAGTGGGTGGACATACTGGACTGGAAACTGGTAAGACCAATCATGAATAATTCATTAGGTGATGTTGACAGGCTTCCACATGGTGGTCGGTTGAAGCTAGCCTCATTCCCAGGCCCACACGCAAAACGCAGAAGTGGGCCTGGTGACACTTGGCAAAATTCCCGTATGTGCTGAGCTCAGCAGTCTTGATTTCGGGTAGGCGAATCACGTTCGTCCATTAATTATTGCGTAGTAATTACATTCTTTATCCTGTGAAAGTGTATATAGCTGTTTGATAAAACTGCTGTTCTAGCCTTCAAGACTCACCTCTGGTCGCTCCTTGGCAAGGACGTTCTACTTAGCCATCGCCAACAGCTATCTTTCGTGTGATTTCGAATGCATCCAAATTAATCGCTAATGCAGTTATGCTGACTGTGCACATATGGGAATTTGCCAAGTGTTACCAGGCCCTCTTCTGCGTTCCACGTGTGGACCTGGGTACGAGACTAAGTTGAAGCCCTTTTACAATGTTTGCCATAGCTATCCGGTATTGTCTAAGTAAGATAGACCCCTCCCTCCCCAGTCACACTTTACCCCCTTGGAACACTTGGGTTAGGGCTTGTAAGAGCTCTAAGAAGCACTAAAAGTGCAAACCTATGTCCACTCTGCTTGCAATTAAGCAGAAGTGCACTGCCAACAATGGGCCAATGAACCACAATTGGAATAGACTTAGAAGAGAACATTGCACTCGGTATGTGAATGAAATTTGAAGCTGAGGATTGTGCCATTGTTGGCAGCATATAAAGAGATTTCCAATGATGTCCTTAAAAATCTCGGTCACATTTTTGTCTAGAATCACGGTCGGCCAAAGGCTATATATAATCCATGGATTGTTGTGATAAATTCAACCGACAGCAAAATGGACATCATTGGAATGCTCCATTCATGCTGATCACAAGTGTGCTAATCCCAGCTTCGTATCTCACTCCTAGCTCTCCTAGTTCAAGACACCTAGCATATTAGGCACCAATTGAATGCTGAGTTGGTGTGAACCACATTGACCGCTCTGATCTGCCTCTCTCCCAGGCTGGCGGTTCTGCTGAGGGGTAGTCATCAACTCCTGACCGTTTGCAGTAGCAGATTCGAAGAGGTCTCTGATCATAATATCATCCAGCAACTGACACCACAAATCATGCATATATCACATGACTTCCACTACCTAAATGTTTTGGTCAACCATATTACTTTGGGTGCATGATGAAAGGTGGTTCAAGTGGATGGTCACTATAGCCTCGTTCCCAGGCTCCTCCCAGTATTTTTCTTCACTGCACCCACAGGGGGGAGCCTGGGAACGAGGCTAGATGGTCACAACATCATTAATTTGTGTGCATAGTTGTATCCGATTAATGAGGCAATACATATATTATACCCATGCACTTTCAGAACTGAAAGGGCTTTCAGCGCAGCCTATACTTCTGCATAATGATCGATATTATTATGGCTGGGTTTAAGTGGAGGTGGTGCTAGTCTTAGTAATTACTGAACTGTACAAGACCCCCCTGCACCCTGAAATTATTAGTTGCATGCTAACTCTTATCAGAATGTACTTCAGGCGATGACGGCTAGTGTTGTGAACCTTGTCCATTTTACCCTAACCGGTTATTGGAAGCCTCATATTGGATATTGACCGGTTATTGACAATATTATTAGGCATGCTCTGTCAACTCATCAATAGTAAACTTCATTCATAGTACAGCTTGCAGGCTAACTTTTGGTCTCTTAAGGAGGTGATGGTATAGACAGGTGTGCTAATTCAATCACATCCTTGAGAGACCCCACCTATCTACCTGTACCTCAACCTGCAAAAGAACCTCTGAAATGTATGTAATGATGACAATCATGGTTCAAAACAGACCATGTTTCCAGTGCAGACAATAACTGGTTATTGAAATAGTAAGCCAATAATTGATTGGCAGTGAAATAACTGGTCAATAACCAGTTATTGGGTACAGGTTCACAACACTAATGACGGCTGCAGTGATAATTATATAGGTCCTGTGTTTATTCCCCATGGGCCAGACAATACTGTTACTAGGGGCCGGCTAGGTTTTATGACTTAATTTGCAACGTATATAAAGCATGATCTGTGCATGGCTACATTGTTATGATTGTGTGAGTAAACGTGCTATAGCCGAATAGAAAATCTAGTGTGAACAGCTGTCTATCAGTGGGGGTGGGGATACGCATGTGTCGATAACTATAAGTCATGTGAAAGGAAACAATATTGCAATGTCTATAGAGGAACAGCAAACTCAGCTGAAGGGAGAATAAGCCTATACTTGTTGCAGCCCCGAATGAACACACCCAAAAGAAAGGGGGAAAAAATAAGCCTATATTATAATAGTCTACTTGTAGCAGCCCTGAATGAACACACCCAAAAGAAAAAAAAGAAAACGGGGAAAAAGAAAAGGAAAAAAAAAAGAAAAAGCCTATATAGTCTAGCAGCCCCGATTGAACACACCCAAAAGAACAAAAAAAGAAAGGGGGGAAAAAAGAAAAGAAAGAATAAGCTCTACTTATACTATATATAGCAGCCCTGAATGAACACTCAACCAAAAGAAAAAAAAAGAAGGGGAAAAAAAGAAAAAATACAACCTAGCAACACACCTACCCCTCCGTGACAGGTCAGACACCGAAGTGTAAGCCTCAGGAGCGCTGGATAGGCGTCGGTGACTGGAATCACAGGAGGCTAACCTGCTTTCAACCAGAACACCTTTCTTTAGCTTCGGTGGTCAGATGGGAACCGGCGTACTCCGGCTGCTAGGCGGGGAAGTCAGGAACCGGTGTGTACGGAGTGGCCCAGACTCGTACTCGGTTATTGGGGAGACGAACACTCAACCCCCAGGCTGCAAAGCAAGTGCTTAGTGAGTGTGCCATCCCGACTTCCCGCCAAAACTTGCCACAAATTCAGTATTTAAACCCGCTTCCGGTTGCGCGCGCCTCGCGGTTCAAAGGTCACGGCTGCAGTCAAGTGAACGGGTTGCCCGAGAATGGTACTGTGGTAGCGGACTTGCTGTAGCGACAGGCTATTCTGTGAAATTGGCATGCTCCTTCTGAAGCTTTGGAATGAGGGTGAGGTCAGTATTCCGCCATTACGTGTAGAACTGCTGCAAATAGACTAGACAGAGTCGACTTAGATTATTTTGAAGTCATGCATGCATAGCATAGTAAGCTTTTGGAGGTATTCTGCCCACTACTTGAGGTTTAGATGCCCAGTAGTCAGTGTGGTCATAACATAGCTAGAAGGTGTGGACTGTGGGGTCATTTACTTCCCTCCCACCATCAACACCACCACCCCTAGCCTCATTCCCAGGCTCTGAGGAGAGAGCCTGGGACCGAGGCTACACCACCCCTTGAAGTCCTATCCCTCACCAGCATTGGGGACTTTGTAGCTACACTGTTGCATGGATCATGGATCTTGATGAGCTGACACTTCACACTGGCACCATCAAAGGTTTACCTCAGTGGTGTAAAACTCAGTATTCTTGATGCACTCAGCTTGCATACCTCTGTAAAACTCAGTATTCTTGATGCACTCAGCTTGCATACCTATGTAAAACTCAGTATTCTTGATGCACTCAGCTTGCATACCTCTGTAAAACTCAGTATTCTTGATGCACTCAGCTTGCATACCTCTGTAAAACTTGACACACTCAGCTTTCATAAAACAATGAGACACATGGCAAAGAGACATTCCACTCCTGCCTGTTGTCATATTGTTTGTTTTTGTGAACGTAGCCTCGTTCCTAGGCAGTTCCCACCTCCAGTCTTTGATCGCTTGCAGTATGCAGATACAGAGGGGGAATTCGAAGGCCTGGGAGATCTACATGGTCACGTGCGGTGACGTCTGGTAGACAGATGGTGGACAATCAAGAATCTCTAAGCCCTTGTTTGTTATATCTGTCGAGGTCTGGAGGCCAGAGTGTTTGCATTGTACACGCGAAACGGAAGCTCACCATCTGCACATGGGCACACACACACACACCAACACACATTTACACACACACACACATACACACACATTCGTCATATATGTACCCTAACGTGCATCTCACAAACACACAATGTTCTACCTATCACCTACACACACACACACACGCACACCCACAAACACATGCACACACACGCACACCCACACACACAAACACATGCACACACACACACACACACACACATACACCCAGGTGGTACCATCCTGGCATATCGCGACACATCGCTGAGAGCATGCTCATGTCTAGAGAGATCTCTGATGGAACCTACCTCCTGCGAGATAGCTTGACCAACACCGACTCACTGACACTCTCTGTGAGGTAGGTCATGTGATCAGTCAGCTTAACCCTTTCCCTGGTAATGATGCCTTAAGGTGTCATGAGACTTTCAGCTTCATGATGTCACATCCTTGGGAGATAGGTTCTGCGACAGCAGAAAGGGCGGGACAGGGGGAGGTTGGTGGGTGCACCCGGAGGTTGCAAACAGCATGGCCGTGTCTGGTCCCCGGGAGAGAAAGGTCTTGGTCGGCACTGGGAGAAAGATCCGAAATGTGGGACAAAAGTTCAGAGATAAGCAAGCTGTAGCTGAACTGAGCACTGAACCTCTGTCCAACCATACCCAGACTGTGACTGCAACAAGGGACGTAATTTGTCTTATTTTGTAGATCATGAATCTCATTAACAGCCTACTTCGTATTTTTCCTGTGTGTTGGAGGGTGTGCCTGTGCCGTTGGTACCTGTGAAGCCAACTGTAGCTAACTTTGGTTGTATGCTGACACTTGACATGGTCCCCATTAACCCTTTCCCTGCTAATGACGCCTTAAGGTGTCATGAGACTTTCAGCTTCATGATGTCACATCCGGCAATGTCCTTGGGAGATAGGTTCTGCGACAGCAGAAAGGGCGGGAGAGGGGGAGGTGGGTGGGTGAGATGTGTAGCTCATGTGATGAGCTGACTCACTGACATTATGAGATGTGTAGCTCATGTGATCAGCTGACTCACTGACCTTATGAGATGTGTAGCTCATGTGATCAGCTCTTCATTTGACACCCATCTTGTCCCCCTCCTCCCTTCTATTTCTCCCCTTCCTCACCTTCTCCCTCCCACCTTACCCCACCTCTCCCTCCCACCTTAACGTCTCCTTCCCTTCTACCTACAGATGTAAGAATTCTGTGAAGCACTATCGTGTCATCTGGGACGGACGCCACTTCTGTTTTGGTCTTGGGAAGTTTCCGGACGCTGATACTCTCATGGAACATTTTGACAACCAGCCTATTATCAGTGGAGACTCAGGTATATATGGCACTACATCAACATGCAAGTAGCATAGCTGCCTCCATACCCCCCCCCCCCCCCCCCCCCCCCCACCCCTTTCCATCCCTCCCTCCCTCCCACAGGGTATGTTGGTCCAACTCAGCCACCAGTATCCCCATAGTATCTCAGAGCCGGCGATCTATGACAAGACTATCGTACATCAGGACAGCACTCCAAGTATGCGGAGGACGGGAAACTCTGCACCGGATCTGTCAGTACGTCGTATCACTTATGCATGTCATGTGTCCTATTAGCACTGCCTGTAGATGCTGAACTGGGCTGCACTGTAACCGTTCCCAGCAGCTTTTGTTGCCTGCAGTGTGGAAAAGCAGGATAGGGCCTGGTATCTTTCCTCACGTGAGCGTGATGTAATCGACAAATGGCAAACCTTTTCAGAGTGAAAAGTGAAGTTTCACGTACTGCTCAACCAACTACATGTACTGGTTCAATGCTTGGTGTGTATGACAGTCGCCCTCCGCTAGCTAGATACGTGTGGTAAGTTACCTCGTACATTTGCTCTTCTTGCTGTTCTGAGCCCACATCCAATCAATCCTGATGTGACTCACGTGAGGAAAGATACCAGACCCTCCCCCGCTTTGGCGTACTGCAAGGGACAAAAAGCTGGGTAGGGCCTGGGGACGAGCTAGGCTTATACTCTCCAAGGTTGAGGTGCTGATTACACTATCCACAATTCATTCTACTATTCTGATTACACTGTGAACATGAGTTGGTATTTCCTGCTTTCATTTTCACCTTCAGATCAACTCCAAGGAGGGCTACTTAACCAAGCTGGGCTTCCATAGAAAGGTAATTGCTCTCATACTAACAGAGCCTAACCTCATGTATTTTCACTTGGTAGTGCTTCTCCACATTTATTTGCTGCCCTGTCTACGAAGACAACTTCGAAATCTTCTTCCCCTCCTCTCTCCCCTCCTCTCCCCCTCCCCCTCCTCCTCCTCCTCCTCCTCCTCCTCCTCCCCCCCCCCCCCCCTCCTCCTTCTCCTCCTCCTCCTCCTCCTCCTCCTCCTCCTCCTCCCCCTCCTCCTCCTCCTCCTCTTCCCCCTCCTCCTCCTCCTCCCTAGAACTGGAAACGGAGATGGTTTGATCTGTATCGTAATGAACTGAAGTACTACAATGCCAGAGGTGAGGTTGAGCCTCTGAGAATAATAAAACTGGAAGATGCTACTTCAGTGGAGAGGGACGAGACAGCTGGGAAGCCATTCTGCTTCAGGTGTGTGGGGTGTGATGTACATGCATCAGTTTGGAGTGAGGAGGGGGCTTTATACTTCCTGGAACCATACCCTCCCCACTTCAGATTTCAAGCTTTAATTTGTTCTGAAAGCTGATCAGATTGATTTGTGATACCCCTAAGTGGACATGCTCCCATAATACCCATTCCCCGAAGCACAACCCTGGGATACAATGACGTCTTAATCTTATTGTGCCATTGTGCCCCTGTCTCTCCCTCCTTCCTTTTCTCTTCCCCTCCCCTCTCTGCCCTCCCTCTCCTTCCTTCTCTCCCTCCTACCCCCACTCCCTTTCCCTCCCTCCCCCTTCCTCCTCCCCCCTCCCTCCCTCCCTCCCTCCCTCCCTCCCTCCCTCCCTCCCTCCCTCCCTCCCACCCTCCCTCTCTCCCCGCTCGACGAGCCACGTGATATGATAGGTCACGCATGCGCATTACATACTATCTAGCTACCTATGGTCTCGTACCCGGGTACGTCTCGGGCCTGGGAACGAGGCTAGATGCTTACTATCATGCCGGCCATGCATGCCACAATTTGACATTGGATATCACGCAAAAAAGGAATGGATTTTGTTCCCCCCTGGGATGTCATGCACTCTTGTGAATGTCAGCATAGAAACATTTAGCTACCACTGGAGTATGCTGTACAGTAGCTCTCCAAGAATAATTTACAAGTTGCACTGAAGGCACTACCAGTAGACAGGTACATAAGGTCTACAACAGAGAGTGGGCATGTCTGATGTCTGCATAATGCATACTAGTAATATAGGGATCCATAGCTACATAATAATACTGGTGAAGATACACAGTGTGCTCAAAGGCTAGGCACTAGCTCTTCACAAGAGCAGCGATATACCTATGTACATAATGCTACAAAGGGTAAAACGGGGCTAAAATGTGCATGTCAACATATGTTCCACTAGTATATGCCTGGAACAAGCCTCCACTTAACAATCTGACAGAACTTGTCCCAGTCCTTCCCGTACTTCTGCTTACAGTGGTGCTCATCCCGAAGCTGGCGATGAATGAGAAGCACTGTAAAGTAAGTCACATAGAAATAGGGTAGAAAATGGGTAAGCCCACAGGGTAGGGACCAGGCAAGAGCCATAAAGAGGTCACCGACATAGTTCGGATGGCGACATATTCCCCACCAGCCAGATATTATAAGCTCGGTGCCCCGGTCTGTAGGCATGGTCTTAAGATGACGGACAGAGGGGTGGGTAGGATCCCGACGGAAGGTATCCTTTTGGAGGTTGGCTCCTCTGAAGATCAAATAACCAAAAGCATTGAGAGCAAAGATGGCTACGACAGCCCAAAGTGGAAGGTCCGTTGGGTGGTCAACGAGATATCGTGCTTGCAGGGAGTAGGTAAAGGGGACCCAGGCAAGATCACCGAAGGCGAGCATGAAGCCGAAACCATCATGAGTGATGTCCATGGTAGTGAGGATGGCTTCTTCAAACCAGAAACAGTCAAGAATGTACACGAATTGAAAGAAGCAGACGAGGACCATTGAATTAGTGACATAGCCATGCGTTTCGTACTGCTTTGCCAGCATGCAGTAGTTTATCAATACCCAGCCTATGAGTCCTGGTCGCAATTCACAGAAAACTTTCCAGTCAAATATCCCAATTCTCGGGTTCAGCTCACGACCAATGAACCAGTCATAGATGACATTGCCCGAGTTTCCACCCACGGCTAGAAGAGTTCCTGGTGTGAAAGACTTGACATAAACGTACACAGCCAGAGCGAAAGAGAACACTGTTGCACTGATTGCAAGAGCCAGGTAGTGATCATAGACGAAGGTCACAGGCACCTTGTAATAGCAGTAGCCGACCACAAAGAGGATGTGTGAGATCACAAAGGCGTGGAGTCCGTTGAGCTTGTATTGCAGGGTAGTACCATCACGGAGTTTTGTGCCCTCCACAGTTTTGCCCAGAGGTGAGAGATAGATAAGAGCATGGAAGATCAACCAGAGAATGAGGATCAGAAATGCTGTGGGGTGCCAAAATTCCTGGAGCTTTGGGAAGGTTGGGTGGAGGTTGAGGGAGCAGTCGTGTGCACCGCAGAGAACATACAAGCCCACCACGACAGCCGGAAGACCGAGGGTCATCAGAGAGGTACCAATGGGGCCAAGAAATTCATACTGCTTTGTTTTAGGAGAAAGGTGGTCAGAAGCTAGGGTAGCCATTGCTCAGATGATTCTTCAGCCTGTAGCAAATTGATAGGAAGGAGGAATTCTATACGAAATGCACAGAATGAAGAGTGAATCAGTTATGTAAGCTTTCATACTAGAAAACATGCCAGATTATACACTAGAGAAGGGGGAGCCTGCACGGTATGTTTTGTGATGACGTGGCACGGACGTCACTGATACATAAACAATATCCTTCCATGTTACTCACGTGCAGACTGCAAAGTATATATAGCCACGTTCAGTTACTTTTGATGCCAAAACCAAACTGTTGAATCAAAAAGAACGACTAGGCTGTGATGTGGATGGTGATTATCAGTCCTCACGGACAGATTCTTGTCACTGACAAGGCGGACAGTGTGTAATGAGGGCTATAGTGTACATAGCTCTGTACTGCATGGTATCCCTGGCTGCCTGTATCCATTGGTACATGTAACTTTCTGCTGCCATTGTCACCATTGGCATGCTCTAATTCATTGCTGACACTGTGGGAGGGGGACAGGATTACGTACGCTATCTATTTGTATGATGTAATGCAATTGCTTTACATCTCCATGGGAGTAGCCTGCTTTGCACTTTCAATGCATCCTTAAGAGTAGTCTCCATGTACGTACAACGTGCTATACGTATAGATTATATCCCTGGCCAGCGGGATATAAGACCCGTTATATCCTTGGGAAAGGCCTTTCGTTACGCCTCGGAAGTGACTCGGGCTTCACCGGCGGCACTTCCTCGGCTCCACTCAAGCACTGGCCTTTCCCGTGGGGATATATCCCGGGATATAATCTATACGCAGGGTTTCATACAGAGGGGGGGGCGCCCTGGGATTTCCCCCCCCCAGGTGAAGTTTCCCCCCCCCCAGAAAACAGAAGACAATAATATTATAAATTTAATATTAAACTGGTTGGACATGCAGCAGTATAAGCATTGGCGGATCTTTTTATTTTCCTCCTTACTAACTTGCTGCCGCTATGTTGCAACTCCTGGCCTGGCCTCCTCAGCTCGCAATATCGTGCATTGCCTGAAACCAAACTGCTTGGGAACGAGACCACGATCTAGTATACCCCTCTGTGTACGTACGTATTAACGTTTGTGAGCGAAATTTGAGCAAGGAAGAAGCTCATGGTGGCCCTGGCAGGCCTGGGACCTGCAATCCTCGTACATCTGGAACTTGCAGTGCAAAGCGCGAAGGTGCCACGAGAGCCCATCCTGAGAAGTGAAAAATGAAGGCGAAAAAAAATTCCGCGCTTCGCGCGGACTGATCAGCACTACACACCTCTATGCACTTCCTCCGGCAGCATTTAATATATGGTGCCCCCCTTTCATAAATCCTGTATCCGCCCCTGATAAGTTGTGAGGTAGGTATAGTCTAATACATACCCAGATCTGAACATGTCAAAACATGTCAGTTGGTCACAACCCTGTGTATGATATGACGTGCCGAGGGAATGGGAGGGGGTGGGGCTTGCATGGGTTGCCATGTGTCCCCCCCCCCAGCAAAAAATCCTGTATGAAACCCTGATACGTATAGCACATTGTAGTGCCTGTACGTACATGGAGACTACTCTTAAGGATGCATTAAAAGTGCAAAGCAGGGTACTCCCATGGAGATGAAAAGCAATTGCATTACGTCATACAAATAGATAGCGTACGTAATCCTGTCCCCCCCCCCCCCCCCCCCCCCCCCCCCCCCCCCCCCCCCACAGTGTCAGCAACGAATTAGAACATGCCGCATTATACACATCCTGCAGAAACCACTGAAACAGTGTGCAGCACGTATATATAGCTGCAGGTGGTGTGGTGTGTGGTGCGTCTATCGCTAGGTTGCTTCAGCCACAGTTCTTGTTGTAATTTCAGTAGCCTGAAGTTGAGAATGACAGTGATGTGCTTCCTGCATATGCACCCACTCAGGCTCGCCCCACAATGTTATGCATTCATCTACTTAGCTAGTCTCATAGGTCCAACCTTGGACCAGC